>OZ008357.1:118778-168853 GCA_963931975.1 Cataclysta lemnata
CCTGCACGAGACCCGATATTTCATATGCAGTTAGCTACCTTAGTCAATTTAATTGTTATCATGATAATACTCACAAGGCTGCTCTCAAACGTGTTCTCAGATACTTGAAAGGTACTATTGAGTACAAGTTGTGTTTCAAGAAAACTGGCGTACAGAAGTTAACAGCTTATGCTGACGCAGATTGGGGCAATAACTACGATGGAAAATCGTTTACAGGTTACTGTATAGTATATGCAGGTGCTGCAATTTGCTGGCAGGCGCGCAAGCAGCAGTGTGTGGCCCTCAGTACCACCGAAGCCGAATACATTGCCTTATGTGAAGCTTCTAAAGAAATTGTTTTTGTTAAAGGTTTATTTAGAGAGCTTGTTAACATAGTGGAAAGTGTTACACTTTTTAGTGATAGTCAGAGCGCTAGTAAATTAGTATATAGTTCTGCTTTGCGTAAGCGCTCTAAGCACATAAATATAAAATATCACTATGTTAAGGACTTAGTGAACAATAAGCAAGTTAATATAAAGTATTGTGCGACAGAAGTTATGCCAGCTGATATGTTCACTAAATCTACAACTAGCTTGAAATTAGTTTATTGTTGCAAGAGCATAGGGCTCCAGGGTTCATAGATTAAGTGGGGGTGTTAGAAATACTGGCCATGCCATGTGGTGTCAACCTTTTTTAATCTAAGAACAGATTCCATGTCTTGTATGTCACTATATCTATCGATTTTAATTTTAACATTATATAAATGTTAGAAAAATTAGTACAAAGATTTTGGTGGTTAGAAAAAGAATTTCGAAAAATTATGATCTTGAGGCGGGAATCGAACCCGCGTCCGCTGCTATCCGGGCAGGTGCCTGACCGCTCGGCCACCCAAGACACCTGTGTCTTGGGTGGCCGAGCGACCAAAATCTTTGTATGTCACTATTAAAATCAACTGTCGTCTATACACAACTTTTATTTCTAAAATTTAATAATTTTATCAGACACCCACGGGAGAGATGGGGGTGGTGACATTTGCTATATTCTGCTCTGCTGTCACTATAAGGCATTAATATGTTATTTAATCATAAAGCAAACCCAAGCTGAACCAAATGCATGGTTTATTTTTATTTATGTTAGGGAAGCCTTGCCCTTCATCTCACCTAATGGTAAGTGACGATAAGGGCCAAAGATGGAATCGAGCTACACCTGGAACCCTCAACCACAGAACGGCTTATCACAAATTGTCAGAATTGTTAACATTATTATTATGTCGACAGATTTTGATAAGATGGTGATAGCTCGTCAGGCGGACTTCAAAAAAATCCTACCACCGGTTAGGTTAGGTTTAACCGAGTACAAATTGATAACCCCCTGGTGGTATTTGTAAAAATATGTACCTGTTTTGAATGTTAGAAATTCATTTCTACATTGAGAGAATAGAACAGATGTCGGCTTACAATGTGAAGTTGAATGGTTAGAGAAATTTCGGCAAGTTAACTTAAGTTAAAACTTTAAGCTATACACATCATATTCTGAATAAAATATACATCTTAAGGTAAAGTAATTTGTATGTAGATTATTAAAGTTAATGATTGAAGTGCTATAAACTTACAACTCGAGAAATACTGTTTTGGATTGAAAGTTCCAAGCCGATAAAAATATATTACAAACATGAATGTGTATGTCTAATGTTGTCAATTTATTGTTTCATATTTGGAGCCTTACCAAATCCAAGATTTTTTCATAGTACCCTTGTCTTCTGTAGTCTTCATTGACACCAAGCATTGTGGTGTACATACAGTGCTTGACATTAAATCTGTGCAAAATATAAATATTGTCAAAAAAGATACACTATGAAATAAATCCCAAATTTTATAAGGAAGGCATGAATTATAAGCAACTCTGAGATAGGACTAGTATGAAGAGATATTAATTTACTATTCTTGTAATCATTAATTTAAGAGAACATAAAACCTTAGTATAATATACAGCGAAATGCTAATAAATATCAAATTTAAAATGGTTGTACCACAACACATGTTGTTGGGGTTTCCAGTATTTTGTTTATTAAAAGTTAAGGGAATTTTTCTTGCTTTCCTTTATAGAACAAAACAGATGGTATCATTTTATTAATCTAAGTAAAATTGCTTGTAGCTGTTTCAAATTTTTTTTTTTTTTTCTATTATGACTATTAATAATTGTACCATATTTTTGGTTAGTATCATCTTCTAATAATCTTTAACTAATTTTGGTGTGATGTAGTAGTTATTTCCTATATTTTATATGCAGCTATTTTAAGTTATGGTAATTTAATGAGATTAAAACAGTGTGAGTTCAGTGTAAGTTGGTTACAGCATCTATTATATTGGCACTAACTAAAAGTCTACCTTTTTAATAAATAACACAGGTCGATAGTCCATGTTGACTGGTTGAAGCCCTCCTCTTTACAAATAGCAGTGAAGTTTTCAAGCAACTCATTTCTCTGAGCCTCTGGCAACAACATGAGTACACATGAGACTCCGCAGTCCCAGTTGAACCTTTGCTTATAATGCACTACCTCATGCATTACAGGATCTGCCTTTCCAACTGTAAAAGGTTCGATAAAAGGAAATATTTACTTTGTATATAGGTAAGGTTGTAAGGTTTACTATTTTTTTAGTTATGATGTTTGTGACTCACTTTTATCTTTACCTGTACACGACATTCTTGGTTTTCAGTCAGCTGTTTAAATGAAGTTCAAGGTTTAAATCCAACAACCTACATAATATCACAGATTTAAGCAATTTCAAATGTGATAAAACTAAATACATAAAGATATTCATCAATATTAGTAAAACGCTGTGGAATTCAACATAAATCCCGATTTGTTTGAAATCTGAAGACTTTCTTTGACAATTTGTTTGATTTTAACTTTTTTTTTTTTTCAATTTAATAGGCAACTAGTAATACGATCAAGCAGCCAAATTTCAATGCCATTTTTGAATATAATATACATAAAACACGCTTATTTATGCAAAAAGTGGTTAATTCATTACCCACGTTTCGTCTCATGTAATAGGGGGCGAGCCTTTTCCATCTACCGTAAATTACAATGATGCTCCGAGGCCCATGAGGAACGATTGTCCATTGCTGTTTTTACCATTGCATCAGCTGATTGACATGACAGTGACAGGATTATGTTATGATTGATGGATGACAGTGACAGTTTGTGGAGCCGAGTATCGTCCAATTTTTAAGTTTATTTAGTGAGAATTTAAGATTGAATAATCATTTCATAAACTAAATATTGTGCTGATCTTATTCAGAAGTCTGCAATCTAAAAGATATAGTATCGTATTTTTTGGAGGCAAATTTGGTTTTAAAAATGGCTTTGCGTTGTGCCTCTATGAAATTAATTAGGAGTAGAGTTCCTAGGAACTTCTCCAAGAAAAGAGCTCTAAGTACACAAGTATCTGAGAAAGAACCACAAGAATCGTCTTCAAAACAAACCCATTTTGGTTTTCAGTCGGTCGACGAAGAAGAGAAATGGAAAAAAGGTGGTGGTTGTGAATAAAAGTTTTATTGGAACTACAAAAAAAATTAATATAATTGACCATTCACCATTATTTCAGTTCACGAGGTTTTCGAGACAGTAGCAGATAAATATGATTTAATGAATGATGCTATGTCCCTGGGCATACACAGGTTGTGGAAAGACATATTCATGGCTCGGTTGGCTCCCACTCATGGAACCAAGCTTTTGGATATGGCTGGTGGAACTGGTAAATGCTAGACTAGATCACTGTATATTCAAGTGGTATATAGATCTCAAATGGCATTATTGGAAACTATAAAAGTATTTTCCAAATTATATTTTCCTTTCAAATGCAGGGTTATACTTTCATTACCATTTTATTAATGCTGTTAACAAAATGAAACTATAATTAATATATTATAATTAATAATAATCAATTCTGGTCAAAAACAAATAATTTATTCAGTTTGAGTTGTATTTACCTTCTAACAAAAAAAAATATGTTTTTAGGTGACATCTCCTTTAGGTACTTAAATTATTTGAAAAATCTTAAACCCTGTCCAGACAACAGACGCAGCACTGTCACAATTTGTGACATCAATCAGGCCATGTTAGATGTAGGCAAGCTGAGAGCACAAAGGTAATCTTTTGTTGCAAATATGCTAACAGGACAAAATCAAAATATCAGTACCAATCAAATTTTAAAATGACAAACTCATAGTTTCTTAAAACAAAAAAAATATTATATATACTTACATCAAACCATGTCTTTGCTTCAATACATACCAGGTTCGAATTCACATAGAGGCAAATGTTTGTGTGATAAACATTGAATTTGTTCTTGAGTCCAGGATGTTTATGAATATTTATTGAAAATATACTTCATATAGCTCAAGCTAAGTTTGGGCTAATAGGTGTGAATCTTAAGAAATTAATTTATCAAGAAAACAATTTATTTACAAAAATGTAAAAGGGGTGGTATAGAGGGCCATAAATACAAGAAATAATTAATATTTTACATTCACAGACAAGGGCTGATGCAAGAGACAAGTAATGTAGACATAGAGTGGGTGTGTGGAGACGCGGAGAGACTGCAGATGCCCGACGAGAGCTACACTGCATACACAATGGCCTTTGGTATTAGGAACTGCACACACATTGACAAGGTGAGCCAGTGCAGTTTTTTTTACAATAACAGAATATACAATAGCATCACCATTATAAAAAAAAATTATAATATGTATTACTATGCAAATAATAAATCCAGCAAACATTTAGTCTATTTTTTGCTTTACAATTCATTATAATTAGTAGATATTGTTTGTGACTGAATGTCATCAATAATTTAAATATTCTCAAATTGTAAAGATGGGGATCAAACAGTCCAAATTCTATGCAGGCTAGGTTGAAAAGTTGCAGGAGTATTAGGACTTCAGTATAATGACGGTATATACCTAAATCAGAAAAGCCTATGACTTAAAATATTCTTTTAGTGACCCATGATCGCTTACTGCACATTTGTACTAGAATAGGATTGGGCTAGCCAAGACAACATGTCAAACTTAGTGGCAACAAGCAATGTCCCCAAATATTTGGGAACAGAAAGTCATCTTCCTGTCCTGTTCCGTTTATCTGGGATTGGTGCAGAACGTTTCCTCTTCCATTTTTATCGGTTAGACGTCATCAAGCCATCCGCTCCCTTTTGATTCATATCATCCATCACAGCAGAAAGGAGCTAGTGATGAATTAATGTATAGAAAAGAGACAGAAAGGACCAAGTCGAGAGACTGATGGGGATGACAACACTCCAATCCATACTTTGGAACGTGAATCATCGTTTATGTTGGACGTGTTTAATTTATTGAAAATATTTAATAATCGAATTTGCTAAATAGTGACCTCGTTGTTAACAATAGCCGGTAGTAAAATAATCTATGTCAAATATTAGTGTAGGTAATAAAGGTGCATAGTGATTGAGTTAAATTAATAAGGGAAAGTTTTCTATTATGCTATAATTAATAATGGAAGGCAGTCCTTTTAACCGAAGTGCCAGGACCGTGCGTACTCCTCCCCCCACGCCGCCACCCGCGCCTTCGCAGGATTCTGCGCCCGCGCCCTGCCCTCGTTCTAGACCTGCACTCCAAAAAGAGGACCTGGAAGTTATCCGTACTCCCGATATCCAAAAATGGATGAGTACTATTGAACAATGTTTGAATGAAGTGTGCCATATTGCTACAGAGGGCAAACTTAACACTGACCAAAAACTACGCATCAACAACCTGTGTAGAAAAGTAAGTCATGGAACTTCGCAAATGGCAGTACAGTACCAGTCCATTAAGCATAGAACCGTGCAAGCCCATTCCACTATCCAAACTTTGCAAGACCAATATGACCTAGCAAAGCAATTACAGTACCTCAGGTTAAATATTGCTGAAGCCGCAAAACCGGTTCCAGAAAAGTCTTTTGCAGATATGGTAAAGAAAGGTACGAACGACTATATACAGCCCTCAAAAGTTAGTTCAGTAGCTATTTATCCCAACGACAAGCTACAATCAAGCGAGGCCACAAAAAGTCTTGTCCAAAAAATTATCCGACCTGAACAAATGAAGTTGCAAGTAAGAGGCTTACGCAAGACTAAGAATGGCGGCGTCATAATCAGTACCGAGTCCAAGGACGACATTGAGAAGTTAAAAAACTCAGAACAAATTAAGAACTCAGGTCTTACCCTTGACGAACCACATAAAAGAAAGCCAAGAGTAGTGATTATTGGCGTGCCCTCATCTATGCAGGAAAAAGAAGTCCTTACATGTCTATACTACCAAAACTTGGCCGACGTGCTTCATAATTCCACCATCGAGACATTTTTACCTTCGATAAAACTGAGCCACAAATCGGGTAAGAAGGACGCGGAGACCTGTAATTATATAATTGAAGTTCCTGCATTTATTCGTAAAGCCCTCATTACAAAAGAAAGGATATTTATCAATTGGTCGTCATGTCCTGTTAGGGACTTTACTTTGGTCACACGCTGCTACAAATGCCAGCAATATGGTCACGCGGCCAAGACATGTCGAGATTCGGCACACACCTGCGGTCACTGTGGTATTCAAGGCCACTCTATAAAAGAGTGTACCAAATTAGCCGAGGATCCGAAGTGCGCTACTTGCATGCACTTCAAAAAACCTACTAATCACAGTACAGGGACTGCAGACTGTCCGGCAAAACAAATGGCAGAAAAGAGGTACATCAACTCTATTGATTTTGGGGGCGCCTAAGAGCGCCGTCTTTTTTAGTTGATTTGCAGAACTTTTTTCCGCTGTTTTTTTTTCTTTTCTTTGGTTTTAATTTTTAAAATCTTTATTAAGTATATTAATAAATGGTTAATAATTTAATTATTGATTTAGATAACTTCTCTGTATCCGAGTCTAAGGTTTCTGAGGTCGAGAATTGCAAGCAGTATCTGTCGTCTTACACCAACCCATTAACAATACTAACTCAGAATATCCGTAGCATTTTTAAGAATTTTAACAACTTTTGTACTTTTCAACACAGATTAAACATAAACTGTGACATTTATGTATTTACCGAGTGCTGGACCTCTAAGCAATATAACATGCCCACAATGCAGGGATATAATGCGTACAAAAGCAAAACCAGTTACAACCAAAATGATGGTGTAATAGTTTACATAAAAAATACATTAAATGTAACGGTTGAAGAACCAATTTTTCAGGATTGCAATAGATTGTTAATAAAAATTGGAACAGAATATGCAATAATAGCTTTATACAGACCTCCTTCCTTCAGGAATTTAAGCGCTTTCACGGAATCTCTTAACGATTGCCTAAATAAAGTATCCTCTTTTAGGAACTTAATTTTAATTGGGGATTTAAATATAAATATTATTACGGAAAGCTCAGATGTAAGTACCCAAGACTACCTCAATTTGTGTTCATATCATGGTCTGCTTCCCGCTCACACGCTTCCTACTCACCAAAGTGGTTCATGTTTGGATCATATCATGCTTAAAACAATATACCCCTCTCAAACATTAGTTACTAACTCATCAATAACAGATCACAGTGCAGTTCTACTAACCCTTGATTGTAAGTTACCTAAGATAGACAATAACCGCACAGTATCTAAATTAAACATAAACAAACTCGAGGATGACTTGCGGGGCATCGACCTCGACCCAGTATACACTTCTGCTGACCCGCAATATTCCATGTTATACTTAATAGAGAACATTCAACTCGCAATTCAGAAAAACACAACAAATAGACGATTAAGCAATAAAAATAATAATATCAAGCCGTGGATTACGCCAGGTCTGATAAGGTGTATGCGTCATAGGGATAAATTGCATATTAAAGCAAAGTCTACTCCGAGTAATTTAATATTGCAATTATCATACAAAAGATATCGTAATTTCTGCAATGATCTGTTAAAAAAAGTTAAAATTAATTACGACAAAACTATGTTACAAATGGCAGGAACAAATAATAAAAAAATTTGGCAACAAGTAAAAAACATTTCATATAGTTCGCCGCCGCATGAGTCGTGTTCAGGCTTATTTCAAGCACACTCTTCTCAGCTAACAGCCGCTAATATGGCAAACGATTATTTTATAAACGTGGGTAAAAATCTGGCAGAAGAAAATCAAAACCAATTACCTCTCACAGCAAGAACCTCGATCATCTGCAACACTAGCCTTAGCTCTTTTGCTCTACTAGACACTGACGAAAACGAGGTGGAGAGGACAATAATAGCTCTAAAAGATGATTGTGCGGTTGGGTGGGATGGTATATCTAATAAAATAATTAAGCACTTTAGGCACTTTTTAGTGCCTCCACTTACACATATTTTTCGCACGTGCTTATCCACAGGACTCTTTCCAAAGTGTCTCAAAAAAGCCATTGTCATTCCCGTCTACAAGTCTGGTAATAAAGATCAATTATCGAATTACAGACCTATTTCATTACTACCAAGTATATCAAAAATATTGGAAAAAATCATAAATAAAAGGTTAGTATCGTATTTAGAGAACAAAGGGTTTTTATCAAAAACACAGTTTGGATTCAGGCCGAAAGTATCAACTGCTGATGCTGTACATAATTTAACTGATTACTTGGTACAAAAACTTGACGCAGGTGACCACGCTATTGGAATCTTCTTGGACCTCGCCAAAGCCTTCGACACAATTTCCGCCCCTATCCTATTGCACAAGCTTGAAATGTTAGGTATAAGAGGAGTTCAGCTGAATCTTTTCAGGAGCTATTTAGAAGATCGTACCCAATGCGTAAGGTTAGGCAGTATCCTCAGTTCTGAGTTAAGGAGTACGTCCTTTGGCGTTCCTCAAGGAAGTATTTTAGGTCCTACCTTGTTCTTAATCTACATAAATGACCTTTGCAATCTGAATCTAGAGCATGGTATGATAATATCTTACGCTGACGATACTGCTCTCCTTTTTTCTGCCGACACGGAAGAAAACGTCTACAGATATGCGCAAAATGGTTTTAACATAGTGAATAACTGGCTTCAGTACAATTTATTAACATTAAATGCAGACAAAACAAAATACATTAAATTTTCTATCCAAAAAAAACCTTATCCTACTAACAGACATTTGCATGCTCACTATTGTGGATTTCCCACAAATGAACAATGCAAATGTCCCGACATTAAAGCCACAACCTCTATAAAATACTTGGGTATTATATTAGATGAAACGCTGTCATTTAAACCACATATCGAAGCTTTAAATAATAGAATCCGTAAGATGATATTTGTCTTTAAAAAATTACGCCATATTGCTGATCCGAAATTGATTAAACAAGTGTACTCCGCGTTATGTCAGTCCATACTAACTTATTGTATAACCACTTGGGGTGGAGCGGGTAAAACGCTCCTACTAACAATTGAGAGAGCTCAAAGAGCGGTTCTCAAGGTATCTACTTTCCGCCCTTTCTTGTTCCCTTCTAGCCTTCTCTATCACACTTGTGAAGTACTAACAGTCCGACAACTGTTCATACTGAACATAGTACTAAAACAGCACGCAGCCCTTCCCTACAGCACCGAATTATTAAACAAAAGGCGGAAAGATATAGTTTGCATTCAGACAACTTCGAAACACGCTTTTGCGGCAAAATTTTATAAATTCCTAGGACCTCTTCTCTATAATAGATTAAATTTTATGGTTAAGATTTATCCCCTGAACTATAAAGTTTGTAAGAAAGTCCTTCAAGATGCCCTTCAAAAGATGTCCTACGAAGATACAGAGAACTTATTATCTGTAATGAAGTAGTTCCTTATACTATAATAAATTAATTTCAAACAATATTTTCTCTATTGATTAGTTTGTATAACATTAGATTGTATTTAGTTTAGTAGCAATTTTTGTACTCTTATTTTGATTATTATTTTTTAGACTTATTTTAAACGTAATCGCCTGAAACACAGGATATCCTAGTTCAGGCACCTATGTTATTATAATCTTACCATTGTAATTTTATTGCTATTGTCATTTATCATGTACGAGTCTTTTTTGGTAATAAATTATAAATTAAATTATAAAATTATACTGGTCAAGGTTTTGGCAGTATGGATTGGAGTGTTGTCATTTGATTCAATGGGTGGTTCTCTGCAGGTGCTGGAGGAGGCATACCGAGTGCTCCGGCCGGGAGGCCGCTTCCTCTGCCTGGAGTTCAGCCATCTGCCCAACGAAGCGATGCAGTGGCAAGTCTATGCTTTATTCAGCCTACGTAATGCTGCTTCTACATGGTGCAAGTCGCTGGAGCAAGTAAAGGCGCGAGTTAATTTTGCGAGTTACTTGGTCAAGCTACACGTGCATGCTGCTCGAGAGAGTACTTTATGTAAAGGTCGTATCAGCTGTAGCATGTCTGCACAAATAACCCGCGCTGGTTACTTGAGCAGGTACATCGAGTCGCTTAACTCGTTTACAAGACGCACGCGCAGCAGCATTTAGCAATATTTATTTTATTTTATATGGGTTTATCCTAATTAATAAAAGACCCCTTTGGGGATATAGGCAAGATAGCTAGCTCCTCTGTAGTTAAGGGTTCCAGGTGATTCCATCTTAGGCCTTTAATCGTCACTTACCATCAGGTGAGATGAAGGGCAAGAGCTTCCCTAACAAAAAAAAAAGATTTTTCACTTCTCATCCTCTGAAAGTGCTTATTTGTGCAGGATATAGGCTGCACAAAATCGAATTTTGTGCTCTAGAGCATTAACGTATCTACTCATAAATGTGTCTATATTAAGGCAAAGCCATGCAGCCAAACACAATAAGAAATTCAGAGATAGAATTTGTTATTTTAATATTTACTTAAATTTATTTGCCTAATGTGTTTTTTAAGACATAAAAGATATTAATATTTTAATTCAAGGAGGTACGGTAGGTTATTAAATTAATTTAAGAAAATTATTATTTCAAAATTAATTTAATACTTGGCTGTATAGGTCTGCAGCCCAAGCCCAATATCAATGGGAAAAACTTTTTTGCTTCAGTCAGTATTGAAAACTACTAATTTTAGTTTGAATTTTAAGAATGATTTCCTCGCAATTGAAGTGAAAAGCAGAGTTTCTACCTCGTCCACAAAAACATTTTTATCCTCACATTATTATCAGCCCTCGCCTTCGGCTCGGGCCGCTAAAAGTCTCGGACAAAAATGATTCGTTTTGTGCACTTGATGGAAAATCTACTATATGTATGTATATGTTTTAATTGGAACATTGTTGTGCAGGGCGTACGACCAGTACTCGTTCCAGGTGATTCCAGTGCTGGGCCAGCTGCTGGCGGGCCAGTGGCGGCCATACCGCTACCTCGTCGAGAGCATTCGCCAGTTCCCCAATCAGGTAAGTCCTAAACGTAGTCAGAAGAAATATATATCTTCTTTCTTATCCCTGCCCTGTTCCCAGTCTATCTGGAGTCGGCGCAGTATGTTACCTCTTCCATTCATATCGGTCAGACGTCATCAAGCTATTCACTCCCTTTTGATTTATATTATCATCCATCACACCGTAAGAGCGCTTCCGCACTACATCCGATCCGAATCCGTCAAAAAATTATTGGTCTTAAAAACTCTGACAGAGATCGGATGCAGTGCGTAAGCTACCAATAGTTACTACGGCTACAATAGACCGTCAAAGTCGCTAATCATTTGGATGATGTATTTTAAAAATAAGTCTTCCTCTTATTTTTAATGCATTTCGTCGATAAAGAAACATCAAAACTGTTTACGTTAATTTATCTCGTCATAAAGCAGCCAGCAATAAAATCTTTGTACTAATAATAGTTATTTGTTATACGTGAGTGCAAAGTTGCTTTTTAACCGTGTCCCTCAATTTTGATGACCGAGCTAGCGAAGGAATCAAAAGAGCACAAGGTGAAAAATCTTTGCACGAGTGCAGCACGTAACTTTTCATCCCCCACAGCGAGGAAATGGCAAAATGCAAAAAAAATACAATTACATTATTAAAAGTTTCAGTCAATTCTATTTACACCCTGACACTTCCACACCCATCCTACCAAACACACACACAACATCCACCCAGACACACCTACAACATCCACCCAGACACACCTACAACATCCACCCTGACACACCCACAAAATCCACCCAGATGCGCACGAGCATAAGTCATAAGTCATTTATTCCTTAAACAATAAAAATCGTATTGGAAATAACATAAAATTATACACATTATACAGATCAACATAAAAATAATAATTAATATTCTTCTGTAAAAAAAAAACTAAAAACAATTAAACATGGCCTTAAACACAAATTTCTATTTTCTATCATTTAAATAATCATCAATGGAATAGTAACATTTTTTCAATAAGAACATTTTCAATTTATTTCGAAATGTATTTATATTATAAACAGTTTTTAACTCTATTGGCAATGCGTTAAATACCTTGATGGCTTGGTATCCTACACAGTGACTGGTAATGTTTAATTTAGGTACGACAATAATTTGCAAATTTTTAATATAACGACAATAATTAGCAAAGCAAATTAATATAATAAAATACACACCAAGAAGTATAACACACAATAAAAAGTACACCAAGAAGGTTCCGAATTTTAATTTTTAACAAATTAAAAAGGTTGCTTAATAAATTCGACACCATAGAGGTCCAATAGGTTTAATGATGTTTTTCAAAGTGGATTTTGTGCAGACTGCAGTAAAAGTGGTGTTGTTTTGATGCACAAGCATCCGGGATGGTGTGAAATTATGCAGAATCATTGAAAATAAGTCTTGTGATGTGTTTAATAAGTGGTTTTCACCACCAGTCGCCATCATGAACTCGGTATCATTCAATTCGCGCCAAGCATTTCCTGGATGCGATAAAACGTGTGACACCCATATTTTCATGTAAAATTAATTTCATACGTTCATTTCACTTACTCATGTATTCATATTAATATGAAATAAATACCTATACTAAAGACATGGCTGCATGGGCTAGACCCTTTGCGTTCCCCAAAAACAGGGAGAATTAAAAACAAATTAAAAAATGTTTTGTATTCACAAACTTAATGCACTTGCACACGATGTTCTAAATTCAAATTTACTTTATCCTCTAGAGGATAAAAACGGCTTTTGCACTCAGATATCGAAGAGCAAAAACGCTTTTTCCGCCATGGGGGGATGAAAAGTAATTTTTATTGTACGAAGTAGGTACTAGATTAGTTACAAGATAAGACGGATAGTTTAAATGTTTTTTCTAAATAAGCGAAAATCGCTATTTTTTATCTTCAAAAACTATAAAGATAAAAAGAACATACATATTCAGGATTATTTGTCTTTTTCAGGAAAAATTCAAACACATGATAGAAGACGCGGGCTTCAGGCAGGTCACCTACGAGAACCTCACCTTCGGCGTGTGCGCAATCCACTCTGGCTTCAAGATATGAACCTCTCTCTCTCTCTTTTATCTCTCCCACTCTAAATAGGCGAAAAAAATGAAACAACCTGCTATATTTTTAGTGTTTTATTAAGTCCATCAAACTGTGTTGGTCTTTGGAATGCAAATCCAGTACCTAAATTACAAATACCATCCATAAAAACTATGATATTCATTTGTCGACACCTAATCCGATAGATATATAACCTTAAAATTCATTATGATACAATTTGTGATTTGAATCGTCTAAATTATTGCAATAATATCCATCGTACATAGCTCTATTTATAATTCACCAATGTTTCTAATGCCTATTTATTAAAACAGTTACAGTTAGTTTGTATGAGTTCACTCGGTCACCCGTCCGTCGCCAGGCAATCGTCCCGCTCCTATCACCGCCGCCGCCTCCCCTCCCCTATTCTACCAATAATGTCATTCCCGCTAGCATCGCTACTTTTGTACTATGCTTAAAATTGCAGTCATTTTAAACTATACAACTATATTATTTTTAGTTGAACATTAGATAAATGTTAGATAAATTATTACAAAGAAAAATAGGTTAGAAAATGTACGAATACTTATAGGTCTTGATGTGACAATCATAGTTGATTACAACTTCTTAGCTCATTTTGCAGCACATAAATAGAATGCTCCAAGAAAATATTTCACAAAATAAACTGTAAACATAACTTTGGTTAAGAATGTAGTCCGATTGCAATTGAATTAGTGAAAAAATTGGAGGTACTACCGTAGCGCTACTAGGGGATTGCACACAAAAGAATTGTTTGATTTTTTATATATTTTTTTACAAGGTGGTCACTGTAGGTCACTGACAGACCCAGCACCACCCACCAGATACTAGAGCTCAAACCCTACTTCAGCCAACACAATTATCCAATATTAATGTCTACTGAACAACTAATACATGAGTCGTAAGAGTTACACAGCTACATATACATGCAAGAATGAGTCCACATGGCTGTTAATCTACAAGCTCGCGTATCTAGCCCGGTGCGGAGGCTGCGGCGGCGGCATCATCTCACCCGCACAAAACATCCAGAAGCAAATCAAGGTGTGAGTTAAGGATACCAAAATGAAAAAAAAAAAACTGATAAACACACAAGTCCCTACCGAGCGTGCACTCAACACATATAATAAAGAGTTATTGGCAATAATTTCAAAATCATACCCAAAGATCCGTGATCCCGGCGTCCGTGATCCGCTGCGATCCGATCCGATCCGATCCAAAATCCATCGCGGTTCCGTACGCACGATCCAAAAAGTTTAGCAAATTGTTTATATTGTCACAAACTGCGGTCCGAGATCCATCCTTGCGAGATCCTTTGGTACGATCCAGAAATCCGAGCTCGCGGCCCTAACGACCCTCGACTCACACGCAGCCAAGCACATCCCACGAGCCCAATCCAAGTGGATGAAACAAAAGAAAATGCCTTTCATTATATTGGTCAGAGTATTCGCACTACAGTAGGGCCGCGCGGCCGGCGAGCGCGCTTCTAGGCCTTCGCCCCGGGGGGCCTAGGGGAGTGGCCAATCTATTCCAACGAATACAAGACAAATGTCCATTTTTGACAGGTCCTCTTTTTATTTATTTATGGCTTCTCGTAGTAGGCACGAGTTCTGCCAGCGTCAAGACACATAAGATAGACACACTTGGAAAAATTCTCTCAAGTTTTATAAAGCCGCGTTTTCCTAAAGCTCTCCTCTTAAATCTGACACGACGGGCGCCATGTTGTTTTGTCTATGATACGTCAGTTTCCCAGAGAAAGCAAAATGGCGACATTTGTATTCTACAACGACAACATTTGTGTTCTATCTGTTCGAATAGATTGGCCCCATGCCTAGAGGGAGAAATGCGCTCACACTGTTGGCCGCGGCGGCGACACGGACATAGTGATATAACATAGCGTAATGTAATGGTTCCGACCCCGGCACCAGAGCTCGCCCAACACTACCGCATCTTAAACATTACAAACTAGCACGACCAAAGATCGAGTACTCCTAACAGCGAAGAATAGCATTGATATGCACACTACTATTTAAATTTCTCAAACATTCACTAGGTGTCAAACTTTAAAAAAAAAAAGACGCAAATTA
The DNA here is from genome assembly GCA_963931975.1 of Cataclysta lemnata. Classification (NCBI taxonomy): domain Eukaryota; kingdom Metazoa; phylum Arthropoda; class Insecta; order Lepidoptera; family Crambidae; genus Cataclysta; species Cataclysta lemnata. The sequence goes on from OZ008357.1 coordinate 134,324, forward strand.
CTTTAATTATTTCCATTAAACCACTCTCACCGCTAGCCCTAAACATGATTACTACCTAATGTCCTGTGTCTAACATTGAAAATATTAATCTTCCTACCGGAGAGGTCTATGTAGTTATTTTGATTTAAGTTTGAACATTATATGTTAGAAAAATCAGTGTGGGAATCGACCCCGCGTCCTCCGCAGAGCACAAGGGTTCGATTCCCGCATCAAGACTGCAATTTTTCAAACTTTTTTCCTAACAACAATTTTCTGTGTAGGTCTATGTAGATTCATAGAGGTTATCAATGCCATACAATTTTCTTTAAAAAGGGTCAATCAATCAGCCCTGGCCCTACGTTAGACTAGCCTAGGTAGAGGCCAGGTCGGGCGAGGGTAGTGGTGGCGGGGCGAGGTCTAGTGCCGGTCGCGCTCACGGCGGCGGCAGCGGCGGCGGCGGCGGCGGCGGCTCGGCGGCTGTCGAACAACATCATCTTCAGTACAGCGCACAGGCGGGGCTTGTACGGTGGTGCTCAAACAACTTACTACCGAACCGACTACTTTCTACTCTCCTTGGAGCAGTTGTGTAGAACCATTAACTTTAACGACAACGGAGCAGTGGTATAGATTCATTAACTTTAACGGTCATCTATAGAAGATATAAGTCTTACTAAAAAAACTAACAGTCAGAATAATTGCCTTGTAATAAAGCTTAAAATGGGACACCGGTCACTGTTGCCAAGTATTTAACAGAAATAAAAACATTATTGTTAAAAAAGAAATAGAAGAAAAAAACTCAATATGAATAGGTACGGCCTACAAATTCTAGTAGGACTGGTGAATCAGTCATTTCAATGAACCAATTCAATATTGTCCACAATGTCAGACGAAGATCAAATTCGTTGATTCAATAAATAAGACATGGAGCTGGCGGAGTGTTGTTCATGTGTTTCAAAGACAGATACTTGATTATTCTTTAGTTTCAATTGGAATGATTGTGTGTACAATCAAACAATGCAGTAATAACAAAATGTTTGTTGTTTGAGCACCATTTTGTCCAAGTCCAATCTATGTCGAAGATATGCATGGAAAATTGTCAATAGTGATACATGTATATTATTATGTGATATTAATTAACAACTATGATATCATTTGAAGATCTAAGAAAATTACACATTTATAATTTTTTTTTTAATTTTTTAGAAAATTACACATTTAAAATTAAAAAAAATTATATCGTATTAAATTAATGATATTGACAATTACTCCCCCATAATTACTCTATTCTAATAATTGTCCAAACCTTTGAGTTTCCTCTCCATTAACAGCTAGTCGTATGACGGAAACTATTTGGAGATATAAAAATAATAACGTCAAAATTTAAATCTAAATATTCAGAGTAAAAGTCAGTGTGTAGATATTGTGTTGTGTTACGAATGTATCCATGCTAAAGAAAAGTTTACCGTTAATGATTCATAAAGGAAGTTTTGGATTTTTAACTAGCATAATTTTGATAACATTATAAATTGCAAACTACATATTTCATATTCAACTTAACATCATATTACATGTGGAATTTGGTATGTTTGTCAGCAAAGAACTTATCAATCTAAAAAATGTATATTGCTATCTTTGAAATAGTAATGACTTATCTAATCAACTGTATGAAGAAGCAACATATCTTTTGAAGAATGTGTTATTTAAATAGGTTTATTGTAAAATATCTGATAATGGGTTTCTATATCAGTAGCATACAATACTATGCGACGACAATTAATGCTGTGAATGTCACCTGAATGTGACCACATTCTTTACATAACCTTTAGTTGTTTTTAATGTAAGATTCAAATTAAATACAAGTTGAGGTAGTATAATGGAGTCAAAACAGGATAGTGGATGACTATGATAGAAAAAATTAAAGAAAAAAGTATAACACTTTAGTAAGGAGAATATTCTATGACATATGTTTATGTAACCAACGTAAATCTGGATAATAAAATATTATGAGGCAGAAGGAAAGACATGCAGCCCATAGCACGGGATGTGGACAAAATCTCCTCGGGGGGGAAAAGAAAATATTTTTCAAATCCCGGTGGTGGAGAGAGATTCACATTTGTCCCGTGCTAGGCCTACTGGTAGTGTGGAAGGTGATATGATTGTGATTGAAAGGAAGAGGGACATCAGCCCACTAGCGGGGCAGTGGTACCGTCCGTCACTTGCCACTTAAAGCCCCAGCGTTAGGGAAGTGTCTTAGTCATTCCGCGGACACTTCCTTCCTCCCCGAGGAGCCAAAAAAGGCAGACCTGCTGACCGGCACATGGAGGTAGTATGCAATGAGCGTTCCCACCTAGCCGGTCCAAAGCAGGACACGACTGTTTTTAGTGGGAAGGCCCAGACTAGTTGGGAAAAAGGTAGTGGTACCGACCTGGCTCAGTAGTTGTGGGAGCGAGAGCGCGAGCGGGAGCGCGAGTAGGAGCGGCGCACCGGCGAGTACGTGGGCGAGCCGCGCCGCCGGGGCGAGTACGACCGGGACCTGCAATGACAACGATACAGATTCACACTGTACATACTTGCTTATATAGATCACGCCTATATCCCCGAAGGGGTAGACAGAGGCGAATTAACAACACCCACGTTTCGCCAATTGTGTTAGATCCTATTTACGTTGTGTTGTCATAATAGAAATTTATTTAAAGAATGCCGTGTGGTGACGGCAGAGTAGAATACAAATGTCACCACCCCAAATCTCTCCCGTGGGTGTCGTACAAGGCGACTAAGATCAGTGATGAGGAATGGGCAGCAGCATTCCTCTTATACTACCTAGCAATGTACTGCGACTTTTGTGCCCGATAAATGGCAATAGGCTCGCCACCTATTACATGGGATCTAACTTGGTTGGCGAAACGTGGGTGCTAGTTCACCTCTGCCTACCCCTTCGGGGATATAGGTGTGATTTTTTATATTATTTACACTCCCTCAACAATCTTGTCCGTTTGCCTTTTCTTGGCAAATGCCTGCCTCCTCGAATTTACTCCATAAATGCCACTTACTTGAGCAGTTATGATCCATGTGGTGCCTGTCACTCTTATTTATTTCATGCAACCTACAATGCATTGGTATACACATCTCCACTAAGGGTTAGGCAGAGGTGGTTTAACACTCTCGATTCGGCAACTCATTCAAGTCCCATGTGATAGGGGCCTATTGCTATTAACCAGGAACTGTAGTGGTGGTTTGTGGTTTTGCTGGGCTTTTCGCGCACTTAGCCTCCTGATAGGGCCATTGTGCGTGTCTCCTTTCGTATTCTTACTCCAACCAGCCTGGGTTAAACCAAAGTGGACAGCATTTTCGGACTGCTGTAGGCTACCGGAAACTTTAATCTCAGTTATTTGCTAAATGTTGCATTTGGAACGCTGCGGTCCATTCTGCGTTATATCTTAACTCTAAGTTGCCTAGTACGACACCCACGAGAGAGGCGAGGTTGGTGACAATTGTAATCTGCTCTGCCGATAATTGTGCACAATTCGCTCACCGATCTCGGTCTCCGCTGTACCGGTCTCCGCCGCCACCGCCACCGCCGCCACCACCGCCACCGTAGTCCTCCTTCACGCGTATATACGACACTTCGCCCTGAAATTATATCAATGTATACAAGGGTGGACCAAATACATACCACATTTTTGTAAGTTTGTATGGTCAATCAATGGCTCTTCAAACTCAGTCAGTTGTCAACCTTAACTTTTAGTGGTAAAGCACAAAGTCAATTGAGAAAATTTGACATTTTGTGGTAGCTTGACATGCTGTTGACTGAACCATCATATTTGTTTTGATAATATAACACAAATAATATGGTTGATAAGATACCTCATGGCTTCTAAAGCGGGAGTCATCCAGCTTCTTAACTGCATATTTCATATCTTCATGGCGCAAGAACTCAACAACACCAGTACCGTCTTTGAATGTGTCAGCGAAGCAGACATCCCCGGCTTCGCGCATGTGATCTTTCAGGTCCTGGGTGCAACATATATGAAGTTCAAAGATTTTAGTGGTTAGATAAAATAGTATATATGTTAAAATAGTATATATGAAGTTATTCATAATTACCTTTTTGTTGTTTAATTTGTTACTTATTTGGTGAGACCAAAATTGCTTCCATACTTCTTTTACACAACATGGGTAATAAAACATATTAATAATGGTTGTTTGTATGTAGCTTTAAGTAATGTGTGGACATGGATGCTGATCCTACAATTAGCTAAAATAGTTAAATAGTCTTAATTTTTTAAATAATTTACATTGTATGACTGTTTTTTGTCCTTTAAAAAATAAAATAAAAAATCTTTTCGACACCCATCCAATATAATATTCGCTTTGATTATCAAAAGTAAATATGTCTTGCCTACCTGCCAAGAGCCAGAAGGAGGCAGGCCAGTGACAAGCACCCTGTATTCAGACCGGCGGGCAGGCGGGCCCCGGGCCCCACCCCTGGCACCGAACCGTTCGCCAGCGCCCCGGGCGCCGCGCCCGCCTCCGCCGCCGCCCCCTCGCGGGAACTCCACCCGCAGCCTGTACCCGTCGTAGTCGTAGCCGTCGCGGGCGCGCACCGCGTCATCAGCATCTCTGAATATCACAAATCAATTATTATTTTGATTTTTTAATTGAACATAATTTTGTGGTTTACAAGCCAGAGGGGCATATTATCAAATCCCTACTTTTCAGGAGACAAAAAAACTTAATAACTTTATCCCCAGAGTAGCCACATAATTAAAAATTTGCATGTGTCTATGAATCGGTTTTTATTTATATTTACAAAAAAAATAGAGGTTGTGTATCAATAAAAATAGAAACTATTGGCTTATTAAAAAATGCTATTTTTATATACATATCTAGCTTGAAACCCATGCTATAAATGTTAGAAAAACAAATTAATAATCAACCAAGATGTCAACATCTTGGTAGGGCAGAGTGGTATAGGTATTGCAGAGGATGCAGGTTCAATTCCCACATCAAGACTATTATTTTTCAAACAAATATTCATGTTTATGATGTTAGCTAGTCCTTTGAGGTTACTGGCATTTTAGAATTAACCCCATATTCCATCTATAGGAAGGAATACTTTTCTAGTTGTTGGGACACAAAAGATCTGGTGATGATGTTAAAATAAAATAGCCACCATATTAACTATGAAGTCACAAATATCTTTTAGTATGTTTTTTTAATTAGATAATAGGTGGGAGTGTAAGAAATATTTATTCAAATACAATGAGATAGAAAGAATGTCTTTTATTATTCTCAAAGAAAGTAAGTAAACAGTTTATGTAAGTTATTCTAAACAATGATGGATATCAGCGTCCATGTTGTGCCATTGGATTGGAAATATACGTATCAAACAACTGTAGGCACTGAGTAGCCACGTAGGTATATACTATGTGTTATTTTTCATAGTTATACCTAACATTTTACTTGGCAGACCAAGTGATTCATGTGATGTTGTGCCATCACGAATTACAGTCATGTTATTGATAAATCATTCTAACGACTAGTTTTACTGAAAAAAATATTTAGTTTACAAGCACCCGTAAACATGCAACGCAGTTACAACAAAATTATAAATAACTTACCTAGGATCTTCAAATTCCACAAAAGCAAACGGTGGTCCTTTTCTATTTTTCAAATCAACGAAGGTTACTTTACCAAATTTATAAAATAGGTCTTGAATGTCCTTTGTCCTTATGTCCGGTGGCAAATTTCCAACGTATATTCTGCATTCATTTCTATTGCTACCACTTCCGCCGGACATTTTTTTGTCTATAAATTAAATACAATTATTAAATATTAACTATGTTTTAAGATGTCTAGATATTTTTCACCTCTGCTATAAAGTCTAATTTTAATTCAAACAAAACTATTTAATCAATTAATCAAATATGGCGTCTCGCTGTACCTCTGTCTGACATGACATGCATGCAATTGCCATAGTTACAAATTAATATAGACCATAGGCCATAGTAGCATCATAGACAAAATATCATTTCTAGATAGGATCCGGAAACTGTAACTTTTTTTATTAATTGATCGCTTGGAGGTTTGATGTTTAAGCCTTTTTTAATATAGGTCTTTTAATAAGATTAATTAAATCCAGTTTAAAAATAATAAAGCTAAAAATAACAAGGTTAAAAATAACAAAAAATAAAACTTTGTTATTGATTCGTTCAACATTGATAAGAGATGTCCCTATTTCTGCAGTAATTTTTATTCCTTAACTCCAACATGTGGATCATTGTTAAATAGAGGATAATTTAGACTTAGGACATTTATAGCATACATCGTGTGTAAAGCATAAACAATAAATAAGTCATGCCAGTCATGCTGCATTCGATGGTTCTTACTTTTCATCACATTTGGTAAAATTAAAATTTAATGTTGAATATAAGCTTGACCTTGATAAAATTCTAAGATGATCTAATCATTTTATGTAACAATCTAACACTACTTGTATAATTTGAATGCGGTTAGCCAGTGATTGAATTTATCTATCAATTTGATTTTTATTTCGACATAATTTAAATGTTAAATAGAAAAATTATCACAAAGTTTGTGGTTAGAAAAAAATCAAGATATGAATTTATTATCTAATACACAAATAAAGCAAGTTTAGTCGTTTTATATATTTTTTATTAGTTTTATAATCCTTTTTTGAAAAATCATCACCTCGTTAAAAGGTTTTACTAAAAAAATATATTGGACAGCTGAAAAAGAAGAATTCTGAAGTGTAATTTTTGTTTGAATTTCGAACGTCCTCTGCCGCACTGAGTAGCAATATCTGAAAGAAGCCTGTGAAAGAATCCTCTGGAAAGTAGGCGATAGTAGACAGAATCTCCGGTATCAAAATCTTTACGTGAAATTTTATTATTTATTCCGAAGTTAAAAGTAAGTATTTCTTTATTTATTGATAACTTTTTTTCGTTACATTGCAACAGATATTTATTATAGGGAGGTACGCGAATACTAAAGTAAGATTTTTAGCACTTGGAAATTTGGAAGAGATTTTTTTACTGTTTTCGTTGAAATGTGCATGAAATGCGTCTATTGACAAAACTTTTATAATATCCATGGCAATAACCTAGAGAATGCTATATTACTTAGACTACCTACTGGATCGAATTGTGTTCGCGCATACCGTAATATTCATTTCGCGATTGATGACGGGCATTATTGCTAGTGCCTCCGTTAGGATTCGCACTACGAAATCTTCAAAGAGTGTTCAAGTAGCCAGGTACATGTGATCATTGCTTTTCGGGGAAACTCTGGTGCTGTTTTTGTAGTGTTATTACCATAAACCTCCGATTCACTTTGAATTTGATGATATATAATTCTTGTGTTCATAAAGGGCGCGCATTGGGAGGTTCCCTGATTTCGCATCTGACCTTTATTGAAGATTATTTATATCGTATCCTAGTACTAACAAGATCGCTCCTATTGTTTTATATGATATTCATTTACAAAGTGTTATTATTTAAATTGCTGCTGCGATGATGGTGTGATAGATAACTTTAGTTGAGCTGATTAGATAATTGCTCTTAAATTGTTGTTATGCAGTCTTATTTGTATCTCATATCATTTGATTACTTATTACATAGTGATACATAAACGTCCATATGCGCAGTATTTCGCAATAATGATGTGTAAATCAGATGATTTATAATAATAGTAATGTATTACTTACCGTTATAATAGAAAATCGTGTTTTTATTGACAGCAATACATCAGACAAAATGTGTGACCGCAAGGCGGTGATCAAGAATGCTGACATGAGCGAGGAGATGCAGCAAGATGCAGTGGACTGTGCAACACAGGCCCTAGAGAAATTCAATATCGAAAAGGTAGATGTCTCAAATTTCAAATTTCACATTTCATCCTAAAAATTGGTATTGAAACTCATCTCAATTTCATTATTAAGCAACCATTCATGGGTCTGATCTATGTAAATATAGCCCCTAATAACCATTTATTTTATATGTTCCAGGATATAGCTGCATTCATTAAGAAAGAGTTTGACAAGAAATACAACCCAACATGGCACTGCATTGTGGGCCGCAACTTCGGGTCGTATGTGACGCATGAGACGCGCCACTTCATCTACTTCTACCTAGGGCAGGTGGCAATCTTGCTCTTTAAGAGCGGCTAGTCCCCATCCTCACTTGTTCCAAAATTTTTGTTATTAGCATCGGACGCAGAGTCCGGGCTCCGCTTGGTGCCGATCTCATTCCGTGTCCCCCGGCCCGGCGGCGCCCTACGTGTGTGACTGTGTACTCGCTCTCATTAGTTAACCAGAGATGCCGGACATGTCTGTGCGATCACTTCTCACTGTTCCCGGCGCACTTAGTGTACTGCTAATTAATACTTTTAAGGTTCCATTGACTTGGGTATCTTCACTTCTAGTGTATTTATATTATAAAATTTTAGTTAATTATTCCTAGACTTATACCTAGCATAGTGTAAAAGTCATATGTTTAGTACCTAAATTTATTGTTTTAATTTCTTTGTTAATATGTTTCACTGGAGATATTTTCAATACTTCTATAATTATTAAACTTTCTTACAAACCATTTAAGTGTATTCATTTTAAACCTTTATTATAATATTATTAATTGGATTCAGAAAGTACATACATAAATCATACATAAATCACCTATATCCCCGAAGGGGTAGGCAGAGGTGAACTAGCACCCACATTTCGCCAATTATGTTAGGTCCCATGTAATAGGTGGCGAGCCTATTGCCATATATCGGGCACAAAAGTGTCGCAGTACATTGCTAGGTGGTATAAGAGGAACGCTGCTGCCCATCCCTCATCACTGATTTATCCTTAGTCGAATTGTATGACACCCACGGGAGAGATTTGGGGTGGTGTCAATTGTATTCTACTCTGTAATGTTCAATATTTTCTTTATATTCCTTAGGATGTGTCCAACCAATGATATTCTTTTCTCCAGTTTGTCTGTGGATCTAATTTGCAATTTATCCAGTGTTAAGTTTGAGAACTTTTACTTAAGGTTGACACATTCAAGCTCAAAATTCCTATGTGGACCCTCGACGAATGCACATCATTTTGCGAAGTGTACATTTTGCGCCTTTAGGTGCAGAAGGTTCAAGTTGCAAAATGTCTAGGTTGAAAAACGTTCAGGTTGCAAAATATCAAGGTCAAAAAATGTAATAATAGGACACCTGCATCTAAAGAAAATGTAACTTTTGATACTGAATCTTCAATCGTCGTCGTCTTTACATTATACTAAATAATTGCTGTTATCGTCATTTTTCAGACATGAATAAATTTTTTTTTTAGAATCAGCATTTTATTAACACCCGACAATTGAAGAAAATCTGTTCAGTTGTTTTTCAGTATCAAAAGCTACATTTCTTTTAGATGCAGCAGAAGGTCCTATTATTACCTTTTTTGACCTGGACATTATGCTACATGGACATTTTGCAACCTAGACATTTTGCAACTTGGACTTTTGCACCTAAAAGATTTTGCGAAGTGCGCATTTTGCGAAACGCCCATTTTGAGAAGTGCCCCTTGTGAAAAATGCACGTTCTGTGAAATGCACATTTTGAGGTGAGTGCTCATTTTGCGAAGTGCACATTCTGCGTCAGACCCTCTTAGGATAGTGCACATTTTGCGAAGTGCGCATTTTGAGAAATGCACATTATGAGAAGTGCCCCTTGTGAGAAATGCACATTCTGCGAAATGCACATTTTTAGGTGAGTGCTCATTTTGCGAAGTGCACATTCTGCGTCAGACTAACGAGCCTTATGATTGGTGGCCAGATCAAAAGTCCTACAATCATTAATTCAAATATTGACATCCAGTCCCTTCTTGGTTGCTGCTAGTGAACTTTGAGATAATATTATTATAACGTCCAGTAGTATCTCAAGGTTCACTTATTAAATCATTAATTTACGACTTTCGATTGATTTCTATTACATTGTTATACATGTTTGCTCAAATTTTATTAAAATCTTCAAACTAAAATATAATATTTCAGATTATTTGTTATTTTCTCCTTCCACACTGGCCTGAGAGCGAAAATATAACTTGACTCTTAAAAATAATGTACATACATACATACATAAATCACGCCTATATCCCCGAAGGGGTAGGCAGAGGTAACTAGCACCCACGTCTCGCCAATTATGTTAGGTCCCATGTAATAGGTGGCGAGCCTATTGCCATTTATCGGGCACAAAAGTCGCAGTACATTGCTATTGCTAGGTGGTATGAGAGGAACGCTGCTGCCCATTCCTCATCGCTAATTTATCCTTAGTCGCCTTGTACGACACCCACGGGAGAGATTTGGGGTGGTGACAATTGTATTCTACTCTGCCGTCACCACACGGCTAAAAATAATGTGTTCGTAATAAGTGCGGTTTTTGATGCAAATTGTTAAAAAATATTACTTATGTAATAAATTCAGACTGATATTGTTACTAATGGTTAAATATCAGTCTGATATTTAAAGATTAGTAATAATTTTTAACAATTGGTAGAGACTATTGTTAAGTACAAGTAACCAAGTAACTATGCATAAAAAAACCTGCCCTAAGGGAGATTGGTGCCTTGGTGTAGACACAGTACCCTTAGGAACCCGAATAGGGGGGTAAATCCACTATCAATGTACATGTGGATCCATTACGTCATCCCACTATTACTGTTATGAACACATATCAGAGAAAGAGTGTTCTGTAGTTATGAGATATATCAATGGAGAGCTCATAGTGCTATGGCATAGGGCGCTTACATTCTTAAGGAATCGCTAACGCTAATCATACCGAAACTTTATTGAAAATGAAAATATGGTTTATTCATATAAGGTATCATTAAATACACTCATGAATCGTCAAAGAAAGATTCCTTATCTCGCGTTCCTCCCTGCTGTATCCGCATTGGGCCGGCCAGAGCGGTGGGTATTGGCCCAAACTCCCTGTATTCGTCAATCCATAGGGAAGCTCTGCTCTTAGCAGTTGGGGACATTAAGGGGTGGAAATGGTTGGCGACGATGATGAATGGAGATGGTAGAAAGTAGTGATGTTCCGACTAGTCGATCCGGCCACTCTTGTAGTAGGCGACTAGTCATTGTCATCTATCGGCCACGTAAATCGGAGTGTATTGCTAGGTGGTCTAAGAGAAGAGGAATCATGGATTTCTTAGCGATGGTTTTTTTATGCTAGACAGGGCGGAAGCTCTTGCCCTTCATCTCACCTGATGGTAAGTGACGATAAGGGCGGAAGATGGAATCGAGCATCACTGGAACCCTCAACCACAGGGGCTGGCTATCTTATCTGACATTGTCGTAACACAATAATACTTTTTATTTTTTTTCGGAGTGGAATGCTTTGGAGCACCATACCAGCCGCTAGCTAAGCGACTGGCGTGAGTGGGACTCGCCAAGGCAAGAAGCGACCAGCACTACCCTCTAAACCACTCCGGTGTTCCTCCTAGCCCTGTAAGAGGGGAAAGTCTGGGATCTGCCTCGCGGCAATTCACCAGTCTCTCCCCAGGGCCGCCCAGCTTACGCCAGGGTTAGCGCCGAGGGGGAAATGTCCGAAACACTGGACATGGAATACATGGAATACTATGACATCAGTAGCACTTTTCCGGTGTGATGGATCTTATCGTGGGTGGGTGTTAATTCGCCCCTGCCAGTGCCAGTCTGCCTACCCTTTCGGGAATATAGGGGTGGTTTGTGTATGTGTATGGATCGAATTAATAAATTAACGAATTAAAAGGGAGCAAATGACTTGTTGATATCTGACCTATATGAATGGAGGAGGGAACATATTGTTTGACCCCAGATGACCTAGGAACAGGGCAGGAAGATGAAGATTTGCTTTTATCTCTTTCGCGGGTGTCGTACAATTAGACTGAGAGCGCTTGCGCACTACATCTGATCCGAATCCGAGATTTTGACGGTCCGTTGTAGCCGTAGAACTATTTCTATGGTAGCTTACGCACTGCATCCAATCTCTGTCCGAGTTTTCTAGAACAATAATTTTTTGACGAATTTTGACGGATCGGATGTCCGATCCAAATCAGTGCGTAAGTTACCATAGAAATAGTTCTACGGCTCTAAGGTTTAAATAGTGAGGAGGAATGAGCAGCAGCATCCCTTTTATACCTACCATCTAGTAGATGGTAATGGGCTCGCCACATACAAGGGACGCTAACCTTGGCGAAACGTGGATGTTCACAATTCACCCCTTCGGAGATATAGGGGTAATTTATACTCTATGTATGTTTGTAGTTCAAATTCTAATTTTTCATCCCCCCATCTCGGAAAGAGTATATTTGCTCTTCGATTTATCTCAGCGCAAAAGCCGTTTTTATCCCCTAGAGGCACAGAGGATAAAGTAAATTGAATTTAGAACATCGTGTTTCCGGCCGCCTGCCTGACACCAATCCTCTTTGGGTATGCTATTGTTGGTGGTTTGTGCTCCACCATTGAGGTGCCCCATGGTGCATTTTGGTCTACATCAGGCAATCTCCCTTAGTCGACTTTTACGACACCAATGGGATGAGTCGGGGGTGGCCTATTCTACGTTATTTGTTCGCTCCCAGGCCAGCATAGAAGGCTAAGAGGCTGTAAGAAAGCTGCGTGTTTCACTCAGATTGTGAATTCAAAACATCATTGAACCCATTTACTTCTACCTCCATGGTGCCGAAATAATTAATCATGCAATCTTTTTTATTTTGATAAAAACTCAAAATCGGATCCTTCTTGGCGTACTTCTACTTTTTCTTAAAATAGTTATTTGTTGTACGTGAGTGCAAAGTTGTTTTTTAACCGCGTGCTCAATTTTGATGACCGAGCTAGCGAAGGATTCTAAAATTGAATCACGAGCGTAGCGAGTGATTCAAAAATTAGAATCCTGAGCGATAGCGAGGGAATCAAAAGAGCACAAGGTGAAAAATCTTTGCACTCTAGTGCAACACGTAACTTTTCATCCCCCCCAACGAGGAAATTGCAAAATACACAAAAAAAATACAATCACAACAGTTTCTGTTTTCACCCAGAAAATTCCACAACACCCTCCCATTAACCCAAACACACTCTCAACACCCACCCAGAAACACCCACAACATTCACACCCGCAATACACACCCATCCACTCAGACACACCCAAAAAACACCCATTCACCCAGAAACACCCACAAACACCCATTCACCCAGAAAACCCACAAAACACCCATTCACCCAGAAACACCCATAAAACACCCATTTACCCAGAAACACCCAAAAACACCCATTCACCCAGAAACACACACGAAACACCCATTCACCCAGAAACACCCACAAAACACCCATTCACCGAGAAACACCCACAAAACACCGATTAACTCAGAAACACCCAAAAAACACCCATTCACCCAGAAACACCTACAAAACACCCAATCACACCCAAAAAACACTCAATCACCCAGAAACACTCACAATTCTCACCCATCCATTCAGAAACACCCACAATAACCCATTCACCCAGACACACCCACAAAACACCCATTCACCTAGACACACCCTCAAAACACCCATTCACCCAGACACACCTCCAACAGCCACCCATCCACCCAGCCACACCCGCAATATTCATCCAGACACATCTGTAAGTACCTAATAAAAATTACTCCGAGACGGTCAATCAGCTTGAGTCAAGCACGTTGATTTTCTGTATGTTTTTGTTCCGTTGCTAGCGTAAACAAATCAAACAGACCTAAAAAGCTTTTAAATGCTTGACTCAAGCATCCAGCAAGCGTGGTAGACGATCAAAATGTTTAAAGCAAGATTGACGCCAAGCTGATTGACCGTCACGGAACTCCTAGGTTTTAACAAATTTATGACGTGAAAAGAAAATGGCGCGCGCAAAGCAAATTACAAAAAAAGTACACCAAGAAGGTTCCGAGTCTGAGTTTTTAACAAATTAAAATAGGTTGCATGACAATTTCGGCACCATGGAGGTAGAAATAAATAGGTGTAATGATGTTTTGAATTCACAAACTCATTGCACACGATGTTCTAAATTCAAATTTACTTTAACCTCTAGAGGATAAAAACGGCTTTTGCACTCAGATATCGAAGAGCAAAAACGCCTTTTCCGAGATGGTGGGATGAAAAATTCTTTGTGCGGGCGGGCCATTTTCTTTAAAAATCAAGAAACTTGAAAATATTATACAAGTGAAAAACCTAAAATCACCTAAAATAGTTAAATTAGCGATTCTAGAGATGTACAAGTTTAGGTATTTGACGCCAACAGAATTGACTGAAACTGTTGGCGTCAAATACCTAAACTTATGTGATTGTAAATGTTTTTTTTGCATTTAGTCATTTCTTCGCTGAGATGGGATTAAAAGTTACGTGTTGCACTCGAGTACAAAGGATTTTTTATTTGATTCCCTCGCTAATGCTCACGATTCAGTTTTCAAAAGGGACGTTGCATTCTTGTAAACCAAATAACTACTCTCTACCTTAAGCTTGTAGACATGGGAAATACAAACTCATTATCGAATTTAACCGCAGGAAAGATAAAAACTATGATTTTTTTCCTATTTCAAAATGACGCTCGGGTAAACCACATACACATTGTCGTTATCAATGTGCACACGGCCGGGTGGGTGTTTTGCACCCGTTTTTTAAATTCACTGCACTGGTATAAAAACTCTGGATTAATAGCAGAAATCACAATCGGGCCGTGGCACACGGCTTGAAGCAAACTAGTTTCCACTTTTAATTTCCTCTTTGGTGCGCCAGGAAGTCTTGTGGTAAGCGTTTTTTTTTCATTCGTAGGTACTAAACTATGCTCGCTGAAATTGGATATTTAATAATTGGTATCGTTAATGGTACAGTCAACGGTACTTCTGCCAAAACTGTCAAATTTCTTCAATCGATTGTCAACCTTAACTTGTGATTTTTATTTAGTCATTATAATATAATATAATATAAATGTTATAAATTATATTATATTGTAAATGTTAGAAAAATTATTATAAAAATATTAAGTAAAAAGGGAAATATGTTGGAAAAAGTTGGAAAAATTATAGTCTTGATGCGGGAATCGAACCTGCGTCCGCCGCAATCCGGGCAGATACCTATACCACCTAATTTTCTTTGTAACCTTAACTTGTTTGTAGTAAAGCACAAACTCTATTGACAAAATTAAACATTTGTTGTAGCCTGACGTGTCACAGTACATTACTGACTCATCAGGCAATTGAAGTAAACACCAAAATTAGATCGCTTTGATAGTATTGTTCTCAATTCGATGTGATGTTTTTGTTGTAGTAAGCAAGATGGGTGACGAAGCTACTAAGAATAACCTGCTGCTGTTCTTCGACCGGCCTACGGAGCCATGCTTCATGCAGAAGGGCGAAGACAAGGCCGTCTTCGAACTCCCCGACCATTACTACGTGAGTATCTGTCCACTAGTTTTCCCCAAAGTTTTCTTCCTCTTCCTGCTCTGTTCCCAGTCTATCTGGGGTCGGCGCAGTATGTTTACTCTCCCATTTCTATCGGTCAGACGTTCATCAAGCCATCCACTTCCTTTTGATTCATATCATTCTCATCACATCGCAATGGTGCTGGTGATAAAAGAGAAAAGAGACGGAAAGGACTATCTCTAGAGACCGATGAACGAATGAGAGCGATTGGGATGGCAGCATATTCCAATCCATATTACTGCTCAAGGTTTTGGCTTAGCCGGGCGCGTGCCTGTCACCAACCCTCTTTGAGTATGCTGTGTTGTTGGTGGTTTGTCCTCCACCATTCGGGTCGCCAAGGTGCTCATTGGTCTACACCGGGCAATCTCCCTTAGTCGACTTTTACGACACCGTTGGGATGAGTAGAGGCTGGCACATTCTACGTTATTTCATCGCTCCCAGGCCAGCACGGAAGCTGGTTCTGATTCATGAAACTCAGATAAAAGATGAGCTCCTATTGTTACTAAGGGTTTAGAAGCGATAAGTAATGGCAGCAGCATTACTTACGTACCACCTAGCAATATACTGCGATTTACTCGAGATAGTAAAATTATAGATAGGTTAATGTTTTGGTCACCCACCCAATGACCGGCCTAAGCGAACATTGCTTAGTTTACGCAATCGCAAGCCGAGTGCGCTAAGCCACTGCGCCATCGAACTCCTCCATCTCATCATCATCGTCATCTCGTCACTTTGTTTGAAGACCTCTGATAAATGATCATCTCCCGTTGTTCCAGCCGGACAAGTATAAGAGCCTGAGCTCGACCCTGTCGAACCGGTTCGGGTCAGACGCGGCGCGCACCATCCCCATCCGCAACATCGCGCTGCCCAACCTCTCCCTCCCCATGCAGCTGGCCTACAACGAGCAGTTCTCCCTCTTCGTGCCCCAGCACAGGCGGATGGCTGGCAAGCTCATCGATGTCTTTCTGGGTAAGAGATGTTAGGCGTTTACAACTCCTGAAAGCCTGAACCCCGATTATGTAAGCCTCTTTCAATCGTTTTCGTCTACGTCTACACTTTACGATTATTCTCAATGAGTGAGAGTGACAGGTAGACGAAAGCGATTGAAAGAGGCTTACTGAATAATCCCGCTGGGATGGTTGGCAAGCTCATCGTTGTCTTTCTGTGTAAGTGGTGTTGCGCGTTTAGAACTCCCGAAAGCCTAAGAGTTCTAGTGTCTGAATAAGAACTCATAACGACCAGGTCAGGTCTTTTTTCAGGAAAAGCCTAGCCTTGAATTTTTTTTAAAGTCAAGTTTTCGAATTTTATGGACTTTTGTTGGTGAATAGTGTACCCGTAACTTGGAGGATCCTTTAGGATTATCGGCTTATTCATTGCGCCATGAATGAGGTTTTTTGATGGTAATGATGTTGAATGGCATCTACTAATAGTCCAAGAGCTACTGAACCTTCTATTCATTATATAAATTCTAGCCTTACGGAAGACCGTTACTCGGAGGGCACTCACTAGGCTCTCACTAGCACTCCAGCTATAAGAATCATTATCATGTTTACATTATTATGTCAGAGTTTTATATGGAAATACTTGGATCATAATCTTCCTGCCCGGTACATCTTCCATTCATATCGGCCAGATTCTATCAAGCCAATCACTTCTTTTTGATTTATATCATTGTGACGAATGACAGAGCGCCATTGCGCCACCTGTCTTCAATGTCATCCTGTTTATTGATAATAGAACTATGCATCTGAAGCTCACAATAGCCTTGACTGTTCTGTTCCCAGGCATGCGTGACGTCGAAGATCTTCAGTCGGTCTGCTCGTACTGCCAGCTGCGCGTCAACCCTTACATGTTCAACTACTGCCTCTCCGTCGCTCTTTTACACAGGGAAGACACCAAGGGGCTGAACATCCCGACCTTCGTGGAGTCATTCCCTGACAAGTTCATGGACCCCAAGGTGTTCCGTCGCGCCAGAGAAGTCACCGCCGTCGTTCCTTCAGGCACCAGGGTACGTTACAACACTACTCTTCTGACTATTAGAACTGTTTTCTTTTTGGGGTTTTTTATGCTAGACTGAGGAGTTCTTGACCTACATCTCACCTGATGGTAAGTGACGACAAGGGCCGAAGATGCAATCGAGCTTCCTGGAACCACAAAGGGGCAGACTATCTAATCACAAATTTTAGGAACACAATAATGCTGTTTAAATTGTTATTATGGTGACAGATTTTGACAAGATCGTGGTGGCTAGCCAGGTGGACTTGAAAGCAGTCCTACCACCAACCAAACCTCGAGATCTAACTCCGGTGGGCGAACCAATAGACCACGGAGGCGGTGGCAGGTGGCTGATGCTTCTATCATCTTAAATGGAAAGCGTCAATCATTTTCATTTGACAGATGCCCGTGGTGATCCCATCCAACCTCACAGCGTCCGAGCTAGAGCCAGAGCAGCGCGTGGCGTACTTCCGCGAGGACATCGGCATCAACCTCCACCACTGGCACTGGCACCTGGTGTACCCGTTCGAGGCGGACAGGGAGGTCGTCAACAAGGACAGGCGCGGGGAGCTCTTCTACTACATGCACCAGCAGATCATCGCCAGGTGATTAGGCCTTTTCAATTCTTACAGAATAGTCGTCACCATCATCATCACCAGCCTTTAACTGCTGGATCACAGGCCTTCACTGTGGATTGGAGATTATAGGAATCTTAGGAATCTTATTTTGCGCAATCGAGCTTCTTTCTTCTCCAGAACAATACTGTTCTGTGTAAATTACCAAGGCATGTTGATGTTAATTATTTTGCAAGCAATTATTAAGAATTGGCTAAATAGGCTAAAGATCACATAAAACATACATCTTGTAACATAGGGGATGTATCTTTAACGCAAATAGAGAAATTTAATATAAACCACGATGACATAAACTGCGCTACACTTGCAATACAATAGTTTTTTACATTTCTACGATACTTTTTTTTTGTAATTTTAAGATAATTGCATTTCCGAGTTCTTTCTTATCTGAGTTCTTTGTTCATGTAAAGAAATAAATAATTTCAAGAAATACTAAACAAAGATTGAAGTGAAGCTGAGGCATGGCAGGAACTGATTAATTTTGTAGTTCTCTCTTTACAATCTAACGACTTATTTCAAAAAACTTTGCTCTGTTTAAAAATAAACTGATATTGGCGGTAACGTCTCCTCTGTTTGTACAGTCAACAGCTCGCTAACGAGCTGTTGACTGTACAAACAGAAACTACCACGAAATGTCAAAATTTCTCAATAGGCTTTGTACCTTTCTAGAAAAAAGTTAAGGCCGATTGAAGAATTTTGCCAGTTCTGGGTAGTCTGAAGTGCGGTTGACCGAATTTTCCGGGATCAGTATAATCTGGACCTCTTCAAGGCCAGAGTGAACAGGCACCTTCTAGGCGAGCGTGTACCATCTTAGGCTTCATCATCGTTTTCCAGCAGGCATGATTGTGGCCAAACGCTCTGCCTATTTTATTAATAAAAAAATGTTCTGTTCCTCTTAAGATACAACGTGGAGCGGCTGTGCAACAACCTGGGCATTGTGACCCGCTACAACGACTTCCGCGCCCCGATCCCCGAGGGCTACTTCCCCAAGCTGGACTCGCAGGTCGCCAGCAGGGCTTGGCCACCAAGGTAACACCATCTTACACATTCTCTGCTTTGTTGTGAATAGTGTTTGGATTTCCGACAGAGTGATATTCAATACGTGCACTTGAAGATACCACCAATCATTATCACCAGCCCTTTAACGGGCTTTCCCTATGAATGGAAGAATATAGGGAGGTAGATGAAGCCGGAACCAACGACTTAACGTGCCTTCCGAAGCACGGAGGAACTCGAGATATTTTTAAGTCACCCATTCAATGACCGACCTTAGCGATCATCTACGCTAACGAGCTCCTCATATAAATTGTATGTTGTTTCATATAAATTGTATGAAAGATTACTTTATTGCATGTGCCGGTACGGTTACATAGTATGGTACGGTGTTGTGGCCAAAGACGTTAATTATGGAACGTTAATGCCATAGATTCGCCGCGACCACAATCCGCGACCTGGACCGCCCTGTAGACCAGATCAGAATCGAGGTCTCCCAGCTGGAGACCTGGAGGGATCGCTTCCTGCAGGCCATCGAGAACAATGCTGTGGTTATGGTGCGTAACATCATTTTATTAAAAATTTTTTGGAAGTTGGGTTTTGCAAGGTTCTCTTATATTAGCATGAGCACTTATATGTCATCATCATCGCCCTGCCCTTATCCCATCCTATTTGGGGTCGGCGCAGTATGTGTGAGCACTTATATGTATACATTTGAAATAACACAACGTACTTAATTTAACTATGGCTATAGTGATTTAAACATAATTAAATTATAATGAGAACTCCCAAGATATAACAAAGATAAATCCGTTGAGTCGTTTTATTTCAATTGTTATTTGTATAAAATATTATCTAGCGTAGAACGTTAAACATTGGAAACCTTTATCTTTGACATACACATTTCCAATGTTTAACGTCATTACTTTGCCGATTCATGAAAACACCATAATTTTTATATATTGCTAAACATTTGCAATTATACGTAAAACAATAAGATACAATTTAAAATATGTAATGAGAGTTAGGGAAGTAAGACGCAAAATAATCAAAATGAAAATTCTTAAAACTCTTCCATCTCTATCAATTTTTCTTCTCACAGCCAAACAACAGCACGCAGCCCCTGACCGAGGAGACGGGCATCGACGTTTTAGGCAACCTGATGGAATCCTCGATCCTCAGCCGCAACCGCGGCTACTACGGCGATCTGCACAACATGGGGCACGTCTTTATCTCCTACGCACACGACCCCGACCATCGCCACTTGGTGAGATTCCACATTACTCCACCTTCATGTCACAAATCTTCTTGCATCTCCTCGTAGCACGGGGTGTGGAGAAAATCTCTTCGGGCAAATGAAAATATTTTCGTTTCGCTGTAACTCCCGGTAAATCTCGACATGGAACACTGTCAAGTGGTTGGGAGGGTTTTGTCCACGTCCCGTGCTAGGCTATACTCTGTGTTTAAAGTGCTTCGTTCTGAACCCGGTAGACCCGCTGGAACAAAGCCAACTTTTGAGAAATCTTAATTTCTTAAATAAGATGAACTGAAGATTGATTTTAGTAACATAAAGCACTTCCAGTTCTTAAAAGTTATAATGTCGAAAATCCAAAATTGAGCTAACAATTACAGAACATTTCAGAAAAATCTTTAAAGCGTTTACTCCAAAATTAATAAATATCATTTATGACCATAACGTCACCGACATAATATAGTCCGAAGAATTGCGGACCTTAAGTGGCAGTGGGTAAGGCACATTGCGAGGAGGACTGGCGGCCGTTGGTGTGGAAAGGTCCTCGAAATGCGTTGGTAGCGAACAAGGTGGACTGACGATCTGGTGAAGGTCGCGGGAAGCCGCTGGGTGCAGACAGCGCAGGACCGACTGGTTTGGAGATCCTAGGGGGAGGCTTATGCCCAACAATGGGCGTCTCTTGGCAGACTCACTGACGGATGGCCTTTAAGAACTATATGTGCGATTATTTAGATATTTATGAGTATTAAGGACTACTAACTACACTGTTAAGTAATACAATCTTAAAATCCCTCGCCCAACTCGAGACTAAGTTATCGACTACTTTGGTACCGTAGGAGCAATACGGCGTGATGGGAGACTCGGCGACCGCGATGCGCGACCCCGTGTTCTACCGCTGGCACGCGTACATCGACGACATCTTCAACCTGTACAAGAGCAAGCTGCCTCCCTACCCCAGGGACAGGGTGAGTCATCTTGAAGAGTATAGTCATTTGAGTATAGTCAATATTGACGTTTTTCCATACAAATTCTGATAGGTATTGTCCACTTAACTTTAAAAGAAGTGCTTAAATTTTGAGTAGGTAGCGTTTCCGTATTTGGGGTTTAGTATATTTCCTCTTCTTCCTGCCTTATCCCGCTCTAGGGAGGGTTGCCACAACATGTTTTCTTCTTCCACTCCTCTCTATCCTTCACCAAATTCTCATCAATCATTATCGCTATCAAATCCTCCTTTACACAATCCAACCATCTCTTCTTTTGGTCTTACTCTCTTTCTACGTCCTCTCCCATTCTTCTGCCAGCATAGCTTTTATAGATGGAAGAATACAGGGAGAATGCGCCACCATGCTGGCCTAGTAGGGGTTGGTGGGTATTAACGACTGCACATGCAGTCGGGACCAACGGTTTAACGTGCCTTCTGAAGTACAGAGGAACTCATCATTCACCCATCTAATGACCGGCCTTAGCGAATATTGCTTACTTTACGCAATCGTAGGCCAAGCGTGCTATGTCACTGCGTTAGCGAGCTACTCATAATATAGGGAGATGACCCACCACGCTGGCCTAGTGCAACCCTCACACGGCCAGCGTGGTGGGTATTAACGAGTGCAGATGCAGCCGGGCCTCGGCCAAGGCTCGGCTTCGACGGGTGCTTTGCATGTGTAGTGTGTACCATCCTCGCCCCAAGTCACTGAGTCTTAGGCTCCCCTCTAACGGGTGCTCCGCCCCCAGCTGGACTTCGCGGGCATCCGCGTGGCGAGCGTGGGCGTGCAGGGCGCCGCGGCCCCCGACACGCTCACCACGCACTGGGAGCAGAGCACCGTGGAGCTGTCCCGCGGGCTCGACTTCACGCCGCGCGGCAGCGTGCTCGCCCGCTTCACCCACCTGCAGCACGACGACTTCCAATACGTGTGAGTGACACCTCTCATACACACACAACACACACGCAGACACACGGATTCACACATACAGACACAGAAACACACACCACAGATAATAGAGTGTGATATGCGACGAGTTCTAATGCGTGTGAGTGCCATCTGTCGCACACAGGCACTGATGCTGGAATATTCATGATATGCGACTAGTTCCAATCTCTGGCTGACACTGATTTTTTTATGCTAGACAGGGAAGCTCTTGCTCTCCATCTCACCTGATGGCAAGTGACAATAAGGGCCGAAGGTGGAATCGAGCTACACCTGGAGAACTCTCAACCGCAGTGGAACATTATAATGCTGTTAACATTATTATTATGGCGACAGATTAAGATAAGAACACGCCAAGCCAGGCACACTTGGAAGAAGTCCTGCCATAAACCAATCCGGGTACAAAACTACAAAGTGCCTCTTTGGAATCGAACCCATGACCTCTTGATCTTCGGAAATCTAGTGGGCGAACCACTAGCGAACCACTAGATCACGGGGGCGGTTATTTCTGTTGCTTATTGTTTGTCTATAGGAAATCAAATGATAACACGGTCTTTGGAAACTTAGACGAGTTTAGGGACTCTCAGAAAGCGAGTGTTTCCCCCAAAATTTCCTTTTGATAACTATTGTTCCCTCCCCAGCATCGAGGTGACCAACTCCAGCGGGCAGGCGGCGATGGGCACGTTCCGCATCTTCCTGGCGCCCACGCAGGACGCGCGCGGGCAGCCCATGCGCTTCGAGGAGCAGCGTCGGCTCATGATCGAGCTCGACAAGTTCTCGCAGCCATGTGAGTTGACTTCTGACGTCTTCTATTGGTGTTAGTCACTAACTGACTATTATACAAGTACGCTGGACTGAATACGTCTACTAAAATGACAAATGTTTCTTGTGCCCATTTTCAAGCGCCTCATCGAGCGGCATGGGTACTAAATTTGACGTCTGTAGCTTGTATTTGACATTAGAAATGCATCTCATATATTAGTTCCGTGGACGTTCACCTTCGTAAATCAGCGCCAAATTGGCCTCACACCAAGGCCTCACATTTGTGAGCTAGTTACATCCAAAGTAACACTTTGTTGACCCATCTTCCCTCTTAAGGTGCGACGTACTTTATGGATTTACTATTTAAGCTACTTAGCTTGTGTACAGTTAATTTGCAAACAAATGAACCTGAATATAATCCCCCCCAGTGAACCCCGGCAGCAACATGGTGCGCCGCTCGTCGACGGAGTCCTCGGTGACCATCCCGTACGAGCGCACGTTCCGCAGCCAGGGGGCGCGGCCCGGGGACGCGGGCTCGGCCTCCGCCGCCGAGTTCGACTTCTGCGGCTGCGGCTGGCCGCACCACATGCTGCTGCCCAAGGGCACGCAAGCGGGCTACCCGATGGTTCTGTTCGTCATGGTCACCAACTGGGCGGAGGACGGGGTGAGTGGCTGTCTTTGCTTTGTCTCCGTGTCATCATCATCACCAGCCCTTTAATGTCTCCACTGCTGGGGCACAGGCTTTCTCAATGGATGGAACAATCTATGTATCATCAACACCGCCCTTTAAAGTAGACCTTATAGATGAAAGAATTTAGGAAGAAATACGAGCCGCACTCACTATTTTATAGGATTCCAGGTGAAGCTCGATTCTATCTTCGGCCCTTATTGTCACTTACCATCTGGTTAGATGAAGGGCAAGAGCTTCCTTGTCTAGCATAAAAAAAATATTCCGCCTATAGCGTGTGAAATATTCTAGAAATGTTAGTTGTTATGGGGTCGTATTCAATCAGTAAATGCATGGTTATAAAAATGAACATGAAAAGTAATCAAATCTTACAGTTAGGATTTACTTCCGAGAACGCCACGAGATGATGCTCATGATTCATATCATAGTGGCTAACAGTAGACTGGCCATACAAATGCTACACAATGCTCACTTAACTTACTTTAACTTTACCGAATACTCACATCACTTTCCCCGGCAGGTGCAACAAGACACAGTGGGCACGTGCAACGACGCCGCCTCGTACTGCGGCATCCGCGACCGGCGCTACCCCGACCGAAGGCCCATGGGCTTCCCCTTCGACCGGCCCGCCGCCGCCGCCATGCTCAACGACTTCCTCACGCCCAACATGGGGGTCAGGAACTGCACCGTCAGGTTCACTGACGCCACCAGGATCAGGGGGCAGCGGTAGATTGATAACAGTTCCGGGATGACGGAAAAAAGAAGAAGGGTTCGTCAGTAAATTTGAAATGTTTGAAATCAGTTAACTGTAATTGATTGTGTAATGCTCTCAACTCCATATTTCCAGTTAAGGCATCGACTTCTGAATGTAAAACAATTTTTTCATTTAATGTTTTCTTATATTTGCACGAGAACTACACATATGAAATAAAACAACTTTACGGATAAGACTTGCGTATATTTAGGTGTTTGGCATATTCATTATTTAACCCAACGTTTCGATCACTTTACAGCGGCCGTGGTCACCGGGAGATAAAGTTGTTTAATTTCAGAATTTGAATTGTTACAAATCACTAAAAGTTTCATTGATGTGTAATGTTCTCAACTCCTTGTTCTAATTTACTTTTGCTATTTGCTGCTATTTGAATGTATAACTATATTTTAATTATTAATTTGCAGTATTTTCAAATTTTTATTACGATCAATAGCTAGATATATTTTTATAATTGCCAGCTACTCAACCGAATTGCCAAACATATTATGGAATGTATTAGAAATCTCATCCTTAATGTTATACTTATACGATGGATTCACATTGTTTTGAGATGCATACTTCCGAGATACATTGTAGAAATATTTTTAAGTTTAAATACTGAATGTTCTCTACTAGTAGAGCTATGAATTGTTGTCGTATGTTGGATTCGTATAAACTGAAGAAGCGCGACTGTTTTGTTATTAGGACGTAAGCACCGAGCAATGTCTTTTATGAAGAATTTTCAGTTAATTTAGTTGGTGCATGAGCAACCCTTCTTAAAAAAACAGACAAATTTTTGCTTTTAGGTTGATGATTGTGAAGGACCATGGAGATTTTCACCAATATCTTGTCACTTTAAAATATCCTTAAAAAGCTTATTTACAAACTTAAAATGAAGGCAGTACTCTATTTAAATGCACGTATGTTCGGTTGTGACATATGTGCTTTATTTCACCATAAATGTTTTCTATACCTTCACTATTTTTCACCTAAAAGCACTGGCAAGTCCAATGGATTCCGAGATATCATTTTATTATATATTTAGGTATGTTAGTTAGTAAGGAAATGGGTCACTATCATTAAGTATCTTTGTAAATATGTACATAGTACCGTAGACTTTACGATTCTTAAGACTGAATAAATTAGCCTTTCAACAACTTCGTGGTTTTTTTTTTCTTGGAACCTATTTATCAATGTGGCCGTGTGGTGACGGCAGAGTAGAATACAATTGTCACTACCCCAAATCTATCCCGTGGGTGTCGTACAAGGCGACTAAGGGTAAATCAGTCATGAGGAATGGGCAGCAGCGTTCCTCTTATACCACCTAGCAATGTCCCTACTGCGACTTTTGTACCCGATAAATGGCAATAGGCTCGCCACCTATTACATGGGACCTATCATAACTGGCGAAACGTGGGTGCTAGTTCACCTCTGCCTACCCCTTTGGGGATATAGGCGTGATTTATGTATGTGTGTATGTATTTATCAAAGTTTTAATTAAAACGCAGGATCTGTCCAATATAATGCACAATATGACGCAGCATAATGAAGGAATTCCTTCTTGTTAAGGAATCTACAGTTTATTGTTTCAATGAGGCTTTACCTTCATTGCGATCCTTTCAAAGCAAAACTGGCAAAACTTATCTGCTTTTTAATATTTAATGCATAGTACAACCTTCTTTGAAAGTACTGTAACTTTCCACTTTATATTTCGCCCCTAGCGTGGCTTGTAATAAGATTCCTGGAGAAAACTTCTGCCGGAAGTTAATGCCTGTAAAAAGATGTCGTGGTCGAAGCGCTACAGCGAAATGTTAACTTCATTGGGTTGGTACATTTGCATCCGGTTTCCGCCGTAGGGAAATCAGCGTAAGCCTGTTAAGTTGGTATTCTGGCGTCGCGTCGGTAGCGACATGGGTGTCGCTTAAAATGTTTACTTGAGTTGGTAACAGTACACATGTTTAATTTTAATAACTGGTTTTACATTATTGACTTCAATAAATTAATTTCACATTTAATGATTTCAATAAAACATCTAAATTGTATCATTCTGTTAAAGAAATAGGTTCTTATACCTCACACACTTTTGAACTTATTTAAAAGAAATTGAGCAAAGTTCTCATTCGAATTGAAATTGTTTTCACAACGAAACGAATGTTTGTTTCACTTGATTTATAACGAGTTTGAAACTACCCGTGCCCGTCATGTCACGCGGGGAGACTTATAGAGAAGTAAGAGATTTATTGGCGGAAGTCACGAAGGAGGCGCCGCGCACCGGGAAATAATTATCAAGTTGTAGCTGCTTTTGATGTGAAGTTTACTATTGCATCACGATTTTGATGAGTTCTGTTGAAATTCTTAGTTGATCAATAAATTAATGTGATGTGAACCTCTTGGTTGGCCGAGTGGTTTAGGCACCTGCCCGGATTGCAGAGGCCGCGGGTGCGATTCCCGCATCAAGACTATAATATTTGGATTTTTTTCTACCCACAGTACCTATTGTTTAAAATATGTCAAGTATACATACATAAATCACGCCTATATCCCCGAAGGAGTAGGCAGAGGTGAATTAACACCCACTTTTCGCCAATTATGTTCGGTCCCATGTTACAGGTGGCGAGCCTATTGCCATATATCGAGCACATAAATCGCAGTACAAATGTATATTGCTAGGTGGTATGAGAGAAATGCTGCTGCCCATTACTCATTGCTGTCTTTACCCTTAGTCGCCTCGTACGACACCCACGGGAGAGATGGGGGTGGTGACAATTGTTTTCTGCTCTGCCGTCACCTCACGGCCAAGTATGTCAATGTCAAGTATGTGGTTTGTATTTCCACAAATAGATGGAGTTTAAAGTTTTTGAATTGCGCTATCAAGATTTTCGGCTAGAAGTTTGGTGTAGCTGTAGGTATAGGCATTCCATAAACGCTTTCTAAACGCATTTATTTTTCTCTGTTTGTAACTATTAATTATTCGCAATCCACTTTCGGTCCAGGATAAATGACATTCAGTAAAAGGCTTTCCAAAAATTAAAACATACCTGCTATGATAATTTAATATTCGTCATGTATTACATCTGGTTCCCGCGAGACGAACATATAGTATCCAATTCTGGTCGTGAAATGTTCGGCGGTAGTCTGTCGCCTGGGAGCTATATGTCCCTAACTAATTAAGATAAAAGGTATTATGGTAATCCACATTACGTTTCCCTGTGTGTTATAGCAATCCCTTTAAACCATTTGTGTGGCCTCGGGAGACATTGAATTTAAATGATTTAAATAATTATGTTGACAAAATATGAGCAATTATAAAACTACATGAACTTAAAGAATTTATTTACTGAGGGATTACCTAATATTGTGTTTGCGTAATTATACATACATACATATTACATAATTCACGTCTAGATAAATTATGTGCTCAGATACATGGCTCAACAAAATTATTCACTCCACAATTCAATAGAACACATCTGCATAATAATATGCGTCCCTTCCTAATCTTATCTGATATACAGATTTCGGTCTTCCAACAAGAACTGTCCGTTCGCTCCCGAGACCTTGTTAAAAAAGGTCACAATATTTAGCGAGATTTATTGCTCTCTTTACTTGATTAATTTTGGATACGAAAATAAATGAAGTATTTACACCAAGAGACGGAAGTGTATAAATTACGGACAGTGACGAGTAAAGAACACACTTAGATACATACCTACATTAATCACGCCTATTTATCCCCAAAGTGGTAGGCAGAGGTGAATTAAACACCCACTTTTCGTCAATTATGTTGGGTCCCATGTAATAGGTGGCGAGCCTATTGCCATTTATCGGGCACAAAAGTCGCAGTACCTTGCAAGGTGGTATAAGAGGAACGCTGCTGCCCATTCCTCATCCATGTACGACCCACGGGAGAGATTTGGGGTGGTGACAATTGTATTCTACTCTGCCGTCACCACACGGTATATATCAAAGTATTTTGCTTAACTTGCCTTCCGAAGCACGGAGGAACGCGAGATAAAAAATTTTTGGTCACCCTTCCAATGTCTGGCCTTAGAGAATATTGCTTAGTTTACGCAATCACAAGCCGAGCGTACTAAGCCACTGCGCTGTCGAGCTCCTCCCAACACAATGTCAGTATTCATCATCATCATCATCACCAGCCCTTTATTGTCCCCACTGCAGGGGCACGGGCCTTCCCTATGGATGGAAGAATATAGGGAGTATGGGCCATACATATCCCACCACTCTGGCCCAGTGCGGGTTGGTGGGTACTATCGACTGCAGATGCAGCCGGGACCAACGGCTTAACGTGCCTTCCGAAGCACGGAGGAACTCGAGATAATACATTTTTGGTCATCCATCTAATGACCGGCCTTGGCGACATTGCTTAGTTTACGCAATTGTAGGCCAAACGCTCTATGCCACTGCGCTAGCGAGCTCCTTTGATATCAGTATTACTTAATGTAAATTGCCGACTAACAAATAACAATAAAAACTCTGCAATTTCGTCTAAATTAAAGATGGCGGGGAAGATTTCCCAAGAGCGAGGCCTGTTACCGTAAACATGTTACAATGTTGTTTACATCGTGTTATACACTAGCTCGTCACGCTTTGCGGGCTATTTTGTCTCAGGAATAAGATTTTGAATTATCTATACTACTTCAACAGGCAAACATACATAATTATATAAATCACGCCTACCTATATCCCCGAAGCGGCAGGCATAGGCGAATTAACACCCACAGACATACATACACAAATCACACCTATATCCCCGTAGGGGTAGGCAGAGGAGAACTAGCACCCACGGTTCGCCAAATATGTCAGGTCCCATGTAATAGGTGGCGAGTCTATTGCCACTATCGGGCACAAAAGTCGCAGTACATTGCTAGGTGGTATAAGAGGAACGCTGCTGCCCATTCCCCATCACTGATTTATCCTTAGTCGCCTTGTACGACACCCACGGGGGAGATTTGAGGTGGTGACATTTGTATTCTACTCTGCGGTCACCGCACAGTATTATGCCGTCACCCACAGACATAATTGTATATAATAGTAAAAACGAAGTAGACTGATGATCTGCCATTTCGTAAACTAAGCTATGAGTATGTTTGTGGCTATTCAATTATACGGCCATCAGTTGAGTGATCAAATGTGTTAAATTCGTGTTCTTTCATGGTTCAACAATGGAGGTTGATATCCTTAAACTAGTTAAACCGAATCTTATTCGTGGGATTTTTTCATTATTACAAGTTTTAATACAATACATCATCCCAGTTTATCCCGAAATATAAAAAATACTATATAATGATGTAGAAATAAAAGAAATCATTTCGATTTAAAGTATTTTATTAGTCATAAAAATATTTGATTAATCAATAATCATCGATAAAAAGGAGAGCTCTAAGCTTTGCGCGCGTTGTGCATGTTACGAGATACCACAATACATACACATGAAATCGTTTGAAGTCATAATGAAAAATACATAACATTTATTACAATTTGGACAGTAGGTACCAGCCGGACTATTAAATACATTCAAATTATACCACTGGCGAACGGTCTAAAACTGCAATTTCAAGGGATTTCGTTATAACAAAAATGGATGCCATTAACAAACGTTTAAACTATGATCTATCAATTAACTGACATGAAGGCAACTGCACATGTTGGTTGGATAAAGATTATGGTTTTTTAAGTCAATAAATTTATTGATTCTGTTTGCATTTTGAGTCAAACAAAATTGAACCTGGAATCGTTTAGACTTTTTACTTTCTTGAATCTTTAATAGAATTTTTTAATATAAAACGGGTTATAAAATCCCCAGAGTAGGTACTGAAATTATGATTACTATAAGCAATAAGGGCTTTATTGTGGGTATAGAAATGACAGTCTTACTGCCGCACTCAGAGACGTCAATTAACGTTAATGAGTGATTAATGTAAAAAAATGACAATTCAAAAATAGTCGCTATTCTCGCTAGGTCTATGGCCTGGATTTAAATGAATTTTTTGACGTTAAGTACTCATTAAAGTTTTTGACGTCTCTGAGTGCGGCAGTTATACAACAAACGTACTCAAAACTCATCAATGTCATTGCTTCTTAAAACATTTTACAAACACAATCTTCTGTACATTTTATTTTTGTTAAAAGTAGGAGGAGGTAAGGAGGAACAAGAAGGGTACCTTGTGGAACACCAAATCCAAAGTTGCTTAATTCTATTCAACCGCAATTGTGATAGGTTAGAAAAGCGAGGATATACATCCTGCCTGACACGACCGTACCTTTGGTGAAGTATACACTATATAATATAGCGAGGGCAGAGGTTTCAAAACGTTACTAAGCTAAGATTATTACTTCACTATAAAGATGGCGCGTTGTGCGCCCAAAATTCAAATTTAAAATTCACAATTTTAAAGGGAGGACTTTAAAAATTTACAGACAATATTTACATTAAAATTTTATAAGCATCTCATTCCTAATCCTCTATCACAACATTCAAAGGCATTAAATGTTTGGACCTCGTACTTACACAGGATTACTGTGATGACTCCACAGGGCGGTGTTTGATCAAAAGCTTATTATTTTGACTGTCATTAGATTTTAATACATCACATGTGCCATAATATTAGTATCAATGCTAATTATACAATTATCAAAGGTTTGTTTCTAGTTTGCTTGCGAGAAATTCAAGATTGTTGTGGCGATTGATTCTGTTTTCTTAATTTAAATAGACGATTCAATTTGCCCTAGGTATTAAATTTCTTTTCAAAATCATCACCCCGTGAATGCCATAACACAGTTAACTTAACAAAATTCACATCTAAGTCTAAGCTTGGACAATCATTGGTTAAGAGTAATATCTAAGCAACATATTGTACAGTGGGCAACATATATATGAATTCGCAAATATCACTCACAATGTCGTTGTAACAAGGACGCATTTAGAGTGATGCCCACTGTAGCTACTTTTGGGACCCTGTTTGCTAAAATAAGTACTTATTTAAATAAAATCTTTAAAATTTAGCTCGATCTTACCATTCATGGTAATTTACCTTCATGAAGACAAATGGTGAGAGTTGTATGGGGAAGTAAAAGTAATGAATAAGGTATAATGCCTAAGGAATATTCAGTTTTTCTGAAAGTGTCAACTTGCAGCTAGTCTAAAAATTAAATTCGCAATGAAAAATAAAGTATCAAACATTCAAAATTATATAAAATTAATAAAACCTGCGGTGGTCACAACACGACTAAATCCTTTTTAACTCTAGTTGTTCCTCTAACTCTCCCATGTGTGGAAATGAGTGATTTATTATAATAATTAAGTGAAAATTATTTAGAATGAAGAATTTAGGTAAGGACCTTATATTTAGGACTTAGTAAAACGACTAAATATTGTAAAATTACAAAAGCAAAATTACAGCGACGTGCAAAATTACATCGTAATATAAGTTATTTGGAGCATTGACATTCTTATATTTATAAGTGCTTTCAAATAATAATTATTTTCGTAAAAAATCCACTAAACTCTAAAAAGGACTAATTTGACATTAAAATTGGTCTTCCACTTAACATACATAATTACAATAATTTCTTTAGTTACACTATAAAATTAATTATTTACATACCATACATAT
The DNA here is from genome assembly GCA_963931975.1 of Cataclysta lemnata. NCBI lineage: Eukaryota > Metazoa > Arthropoda > Insecta > Lepidoptera > Crambidae > Cataclysta > Cataclysta lemnata. The sequence continues at coordinate 166,431 of OZ008357.1, forward strand.
TAATAAAAAAATATTTCATTTATTAGTTTAAAACTAAAATTATAGTGCGTACTACAAGTTACAATAAAGTCTTAAAAATAAATTATGGTTAGGCACGTATGATGTATATTTAGGAAACACCTCTAGCGTAAGTATTACAAGACTAGATGAATACACAAAATGACATAACTAATTAAAATAAAAAAATAACAACAATAACAAAATGGTATGATTGTGCTTTTCACCTTTGTCAGCATAAATTTGCTTTTACTGACGCCTGCAATAATTACAAATCTTGCTCCATAATATTGTTAAATATGCATGCAAGACAGCTTTATTATTAGGGGTTTAAGTATCATATTGTCCTTTTGTATGGAGAATTTAGCGAAAATTCATTTTTCCATACAAACATATTTGCGATTTTTTAAGGAACCACAAATCTAAATTTTATATAATTTTGTGGGTATATTTAGACAACATTAAGCAATAGGATACCTAGGATACCTATAGAATTTTTTTATAGCGGTGTCAGTGGATCTAAGTGGTACAAAAAGAAAAAGAAATAAAATTAAAATTTTATACTTAAATATAAATCCTTGAAATGAAGTTTAAAATTAAAAAAAGAATAATGGACATAACAATTGTTTTAAAGAAATTATACACTACTAAATAATGAGGGAACATTGGCAATTTCATATTTTAACCCCTATTATCAGCCTAGCAACACTGGTAACATACTATGATGACCTTGGGCTGTTAAAATCTGTACCATGTTTACAACCTTTGCCGTGTCGAAGCATACAAGAGATGCATAAAGATGTAGATGATCATTTACATTAAAACATAACGTAATTTTAAACTATTCCCAGAATAGGTAAGTTTCAGCTAGAGACATAGCATTTTTGAAAAGCAGTTTCTTATAAAATTAATCTAATAAATTCTTATTTGAGCATAATTATCTCAATGTTGAAAGACCATAAAGATGTTTATGATTGTCTAAATCGGTAGTACAGCCCGCAGCGAAACTTGAGGATTAAAATCCTGCAAGCACATCACAACAAGAGTTGTCTGTGTACCATAATAATGTACTTAGATTTATCAAAAATAAACCGACGGAACGCTTAAAGAAATAGTTAACGCGTGCATTTCTTATTCTATATCAAAAAGGGGAAAAAGTTGTGAACTTACGATTTAAATATCATTCAAAATTTGACGACTAGACGAGGAAAGATTAATAGGTCATCAATTAATTAATTAACAAACGCTTACCTTTTGTTGGTTTTCCTTTATATCCCAAAGACAGTTATAGATGATCTAAAATTAACATAATTTGAATAGTTTGTAAAAATATAATCGTTTTTCTAAAATTACATTCTTTATCTTTAAATTATTGTAAAGAAAAGTAATCGGCGAAAATTAATTCACAAAAGTTCTGCAAAGTCAGAGTAACAAAATGTTAAAAATTGTCTCTTAACCCGATTGAACAGGAAACCGTACACTCAGAATGTAAACACGAAATCCTACGCCCGAAGCATAAGCCACGTCAGCACTGGACATTTAGCTTGGAAATAACACAACTGGTTCTTAGAAGTCCTTAGATTATTATATCAATAGGAGCTTGATTCCTTGAAGCCTGAGCTTCGGTCTTGCCTCTGTAAGGCGGGGGGGCGAGTATCACCGCGCGGACTGAACCCTAGCCCTGGTCTCGTCCCGGCTGTCCTGCACGCTGCCCTGGTTGCTACTGACAACGGGAGTCTTCCCATCACTATGGCTGCTGGAGGCGTCGTCCTTCGGCTTGGATTCGTTCGCTGGGCTGGATTGGCCGTTCGTCTCCTGTACAACGTCTTGGCTCTGGTCCCTCGACTCTTGCACGGACTCCAAGTTGATGTCGAATGACTGTTGCCTGTGTTGGAAGAAAACGTGGTGTTAGTGGAACAAGTTTTTGTTCGGTGTGCGTCTGACATGGTTCTGTACATCGAGTTTTTTTCAATGATAAACAGGGAAATTATTGGCCTTCATCTCACCTCACGGTAAGCGATAATAAGGGCGATAGAAAGATAGAACCGTGCTTCAACTGGAACCCTCGACCACAGAGGGGCTGGCTATCTTATCAGACATTATCGGAACACAATTGTTATAGTGCTGTTAACATTATAAGCGACAGATTTTTCATAAGTTGGTGGGAGCTAGCCATACGTACTTGAAAAAAGTTCTACCACCAACCAAACTTAGTACAAATTTGTATTCCCCTGGAGATCGAACCCGGGGACCTTGGGATATTAATTCCGGAACCACTAGCCCACGGAGGCGGTTACACACGATTTAGGTTGTTGGGGGGGAAAAGAAAATATTTTGCTCTAGCTCCCACTCCCACTAAAACCCTCGACAAGACACGGGTAACCGCCACCGTCTCTCCCGCAGGAAGGTCGCGCACGAAGTTGTCG
>OZ008357.1:169053-698530 GCA_963931975.1 Cataclysta lemnata
CACCGATAAGTACTTCTTTTAGAACCTTGTCAAATCGGAGTTTAGGCGGCAGTTAACTGAGTATATAGGACAGGTATTATACAGTAATGATTCTAAGCACGTGTAGGTAAATGCCCAAAATAAAAGGAAATTCAACTGTGGCAAAATACAGAAAATAGGTCACTAACTTGGTCTAGTAGTTACAACCACTACTGTGAAACCACCGAAATTAAGATCCAGAGTTTTTACTTTTTTTCACAAATTGGTACTCCCCTGGGGATCGAACTCAGGAGGAGAGTACTGTAAGTCTATAGTCTTTACACGTCCGGCCTGGCTAGCTACCTCCATCTTATTGTAGGCGGTAAAAATGATGATGATGATTTATATTAAAATAAATATGCTACATTTGATTTTGAAAAACAGGTAAGTCTTTCAGTATTAATTAGTTCACCTGGAAGCTGTGTTTCTTGAGCATCGTCTTGATGAGTATCAGCGTGGAGAGGTTGGGGATGGAGGTGACCACTTGCGCCATGTCCTCCTCCGTCACCTCCACCAGGCGGCAGTTGTCCTGCTCCGAGGGCAGCGGCTCCCTCCCACTGCACGTCACCCACTCGTGTTCCTACGCAACCGAATCTTTCAGATTTCACACGACCATGGTTTCTCGAGCTAGCAATTATTGAATTGCTTAAGATGTTGTCAGACCTTTCTTTCATAATGTCAACTGTTATTTAATTTTTCAGGAAGCAGAGCAGAATATAACTGTCACCGCCCCCATTTTTCCCGTGGGTGTCGTACAAGGCACCACAAACAAAACAGAACAAAACTATAGTCTTAATGCTTCTACATTGCGAGGGTAGGTATCCGTTGGTTTACAACGTGTAGTGTAAAGGTTAGAGAAAATTTGGTAAGTTAACTAACGTCTTGGTTAGCCGAATGGATCGCAGAGGACGTGGGTTCGTTTCCCGTATCAGGACTATTATTTTAGACGAGCTTTTTCTAACCACAATATTGTTTGTACAAATTTTTCTAACATATAATGTTGAAATTAAAATCCAAAATAGTAAATAAATTGAAACCAGGCATCGAACCTTGATCTGCTGCATCGTCACCCTGGCTGCGGGATTCTTGTCGAGCATCTTGTTGAGCAAGTTCCGGAGCGGCCTGGAGACCGAAGGCCTGGAGGGGAAGGTGAGCGGTTCCTCCAGCACTCTTCGCTGCAGGTCCGTGGAGGTGGGGCCCACCCACGGCACGCGGCCTGTCACCATGGCGAACAGGGTCACGCCTAGGGACCAGATGTCGGCGGCCTGGGAGGGAGAGATGTATTTTTTTTATGCTAGACAGGGAAGCTCTTGCCCTTCATCTCACCGGATGGTAAGTGACGATAAGGGCCGGAGATAGAATCGAGCTTCACCTGGAACCCTTAACCAAGGGACTGGCTATCTTATCACAATTGTCGGAACACAATAATGCTGTTAACATTATTATTAAGGCGACAGATTTTGATAAGATGGTGGTAGCTAGCCAGGCGGACTTGAACGAAGTCCTACCACCAACCAAACCGAGTACAAATTTGTACCGTCCTGGGGATCGAACCCGGGACCCCTGGATCTTAATTCCGGTGGGTGAACCACTAGGCCACGGAGGCGATTACGTAGGAGATGCGTGTACTTAATATGCTGCGTTGTGATGGCAGAGCACAAGGTTAAAATTGTGATGAGGAATAGAGAGCAGTGTACTTACCATCTAGCAATATACTGCGATTTAGGTATGGCCCGGTGAATGGCAATAGGCTCGCCTCTATAACATGGGACTGAAAATAGTTGGTGGTCCCAAGTGTGGTACCTTAATATTTCCTTTTTTTGCCATACTACGGACCCGGCACTGCACTGTGAATTCACGTAACGCCAAGAGTCTTCATGTCTTACCTCGCCCACATACTTGTCGGCAGTGGCGGCGGCCTCGGGCGCTCGGAAGGCCGGCGTGCCGACGGCGCCGGTCAGGCGGCCGGCGCCGGCCAGCTCGCCGCACGCGCCCAGGTCGGCCACCTGCACGCGCCCGTCGCCCAGCAGCAGGTTGGCCGGCTTTAGGTCGCGGTGGGCGATGCGCTGGTAGTGCACTAAGAGAAGGTAGCACGGGGGCTGTGTTAGACCGGTGGTGCTTATAGTGATGACGGCCGAGTGCCGTTGCCGTGTCTTGACGGCAGAGTAGAATACAATTGTCACCACCCCAAATCTCTCCCGTGGGTGTCGTACAAAGCGACTAAGGATAAATCAGTGATGAGGAATGGGCAGCAGCGTTCCTCTTCTACCATCTAGAGAACTGTACTGCGACTTTTGTGCCCGATAAATGGCAATAGGCTCGCCACCTATCACATGGGACCTAACATAATTGGCGAAACGTGGGTGCTAGTTCACCTCTGCCTACCCCTTTGGGGATATAGGCGTGATTTATGTATGTATGTATTCTTATAGTGACCGCTTACAATGGGCCCCATAAGAAGGTTCACCAGATCCGGTGAAGAGTATAACCCGCCGCCATTAACCGCCTCCGTGGTCTAGTGGTGCGCCCACCGGAATTAAGATTCAGAGGTTCGATCCCCAGGGTACAAGTTTGTACTCGTTTTGGCTGGCGGTAGCACTTCTTTCAAATCCGCCTGGCTATCTACCACCATATCATCAACATCTGTGGCCATAATAATAATGTTAACAGATTTCACTTAATTAGATAATGCTAATTCGAGGATATCAGGAGAAAGGAAAGTAACCAAGCCAAGTAACTGCAAAGTAATAGACTTGGATGGTTTGGTCATGTTAACCGAATAGATGAAAGCTATGTTGGCAGAAGAATGTTAGGCATGAACGTTGAAGGACGTAGAAGTAGAGGAAGACCAAAGAGATGGATGGATTGTGAAAGGAGGATATGATAGCGAGTAGGAATGGATGATAAATTGGTGAAGAATAGAAAGGAGTGGAAGAAGAAGACATGGCCTAGAGCAGGATAATTGAACAAAGAAGAAGATAATGCTAATACTTTATGCTAAATAAACCTACAGTATTCGACGCCCAGCAGCGCATCTCTGAAGTACTTTCTTGCAAGCTGCTCGGAGAGCGGGCTGTCTGTGGGGATGTCTATCACGGGCCCCCCCTCCAACAGCTGGAACACCAGGTACAGCTGATCTTCTGCCGGATCGTCCAGGACCTGGAAATGAAAACATTGGGAAGTAGAAGCACGAGGTGAAAGTATTTAATGCAGTTTTATCTTAGAGGTTTAATTGTTAGATTTTTATAATTGTGGATCGCCTTTCTCCCCTAAGGAGCAGGTAGAGGTGTTTCAACACCCGCGTTTTGCCAGCTTATTTTAGATCCCATGTAGGGGGCTAGCCTATTGCCATTCACTGAGAACTTTAATAGCAGTTATTAGTTGGATGGTGTACCAGGAACGCTGCTACCCATTCCTCGTTAATATGTCAACCCTTACTCGCCTTGTACGACACCCACGAGAAAGACAGGGGTGCTGACAATTGTATTCGTCTCTGCCCTCACAATAAGGCAGTATTTTCTTAACCAGATAATATAAGTCAATTATAATTAGGATTAATAATATCCGATAATGTGTCTTTAGTTTCTGTGTGAGTTTCGGATTTCAACTATCTAATGGTAGAAATTTCACCAAATTTTGGATATTTTTAGTAGAATCAATCTGTCGCCCAATTGTGTACCTCAACCAACTTCACAACGTTTGGATGGTCCAATTTCTTGAGCACGGCGATTTCCCGGTAGACCCTCTGCAGAGGGTCCGGGGGTGGGCCGGGACCGGGGCGGCGCGGGGGTGCTCTCCCGAATAGCCCAGCGCGTCGCATCAGCTTCCGTTTCGACAGGATCTTCATAGCCTGCACAGATGACAACTAAGATGATGACATCTCTCACTTGGATCTACATACATACATATACATATGCCTTGATCACACGTACCGAGTAAGCGGGAAGGGGGAAGCGGGGGGTTGACACTCGGCCTAGTAGTACAGTCAACGGCACTTCACTACCCAAAACTGTTAAATTTCATCAATCGATTGTCAACCTTAAGTTGATAATAATAGATCACAAAATCGTTTGAGAAATTTTGCCATTTTGTGGTAGTTTGACGTGCTGTTGACTGTACATAGAATGGGAGCCGAGTTATATACTGTCGGCCGAGAGCACTGTCTCGCCCGTTTACTCGGTACGTGTGATCAAGGCATTACTCTATTATTATACTTACTATATTAAATATAGGCAATCTCTCTTAGGGTCCGTTCACAGAGACCGACTCCGAGAGAAGAGCATATTTTGAACGCGTTTAAAAAAGAGTTTTGTGTCATTGTAATAAGGTTTCTTATGAAATCTTCTTTTGGTACAGAAATGCTCGAGAGCTACACAAAGCAAATATTGTGACATGTAAAAATTAAGCTTAATTATGCCAATAATTCTAGACTCAATTTTAAACGCGATAGAAGTCTACTCTCCTTTTCGAGCTGGTCAGTCTGAACGGGAATTTAGTAGACCTTTACGACACCGCTGGTCGTGAGTCGGGACTGACACATTCTATGTCAAGTTTTCGTTCTCAGGCGAGCATGGAAGGACCATACACGACTACTACGTAAAAACGAAGCGTAAACACAGATTTTGCAGTCGCTCGAGCTTGTTAAGGAGTTCCTTCGTAAGGTTAGGTAACACGCGTCAACGTAATCCAATATAGGGAGAATCAGTGACTGGGCTAAGGCAATTTTAGTTTGGACGATAAGAAATATCGCAGCGATTTAAGGGTGTGGAATGAAGAAAACACTTTACAGACTGAATCGATATGGAAACATATGCTTGACTTAACTCTTGTCTATTGAAATACTGTCTACCATTCATAAAATCTGTGATACGCAAGTCAAAGACAAACAATACCATGTCCTTGACATTTGTTTTGATGTTTTGCTTGAGATTTCATCTTCAAACTAAGACTTTTTTTAGGTCCTCGTTCCTTTGAAGAGCAGAACTAAAAGGTCTACGATATTACAGTGAAATTCAAATATATCGTAGGAATGGATTAATTTTTTTAGTAGTTTCGTTTGAAACCATAACTATCATATTCCATGGATTCACCATGCGGGTGCCGGGTCCATGGTGTGGCAGAGGGGGAAGTGAGTGGCAGCGCTTGGGACTTGTGACCTAAGTGTCCTTCACCAAGCAGACTTCTCCAGAATTATTTTTTGAATTCTGTGTTTACGTGTCACTCAAACAATGACCGGCCTTTAAATTTTTTCTAACATTTATGTTATTGATGTTCAAATGAAATACAAATCATAATGCAGAAGTTAGCCTAGCCTATTTAACACAACAAATTTATAGACAATTTTACAGAATACTTACATAATGTGTATCATCCTCTTCGTTGTACGCTAGCTTCACTATTCCGTATGACCCCTGCAAAGAACAAATAATGGTCTTTAAAATTGGAAGGCTGACAAGGGGGAAGAAGTATTAATCATATCTCATAGTTTATATATTATTTATGCATGTGGTTATGATGGTGTATTCCTACCAGTTTGCCCGGGTTTCCGGTACCTTGGATCACTCTTCCAAAGCGACGGTGATTTTGTCCGGGAAATAAAGAATAGAGCTAATGTAGGATGGATGAAGTGGCGACAGGTCTCATCAACGATATGTGACCCACGGATTCCCCTTAAGCTTATGGGGAAAATCTATAAGGCGGCCATTAGACCTGTTGTCATGTATGGAGCAAAGTGTTGGGCTATGAAAAAGACTGATGAAAGAAGAGTGCATGTAACCGAGATGCGTATGGTAAGATGGATATGTGGTGTGACACGGAGAGATAAGGAATGTATATCAGGGGAAGTTGGAAAGTAGCGCCAGTGACAGAGAGACTCCGGAGTAATAGACTTGGATGGTTTGGTCATGTTATGCGAAGAGATGAAAGCTATGTTGGCAGAAGAATGTTAGGCATAAATGTGCAAGGACGTAGACGGAGAGGAAGACCAAAGAAGAGATGGATGGATTGTGTAAAGGAGGACATGATAGCGATAGGAGTGGATGAGAAATTGGTGAAGGAAAAAATTCGAAAGGTGGGGAAGAAAGAAAGAAAGAAATACATTTATTAAAGGAGAAGAAGATATGGTGTGCCGACCCCGCCTAGAGCGGGATAAGGGCAGGAAGTTTATGCAAAAGGACTTCATTGTAATAATGCCGTGTGGTGACGGCAGAGCAGAATACAATTGTCTCTACCCCATATCCATCCCTCCCGCAGGTGTCGTATAAGGCGACTAAGGGTTAAATAAATCTGTTATGAGGAATGGGTAGCAGCGTTCCTCTTATACCACCTAGCAATATACTGCGATTTACGTGCCCGATAGACGGCAACTCGCCCCCTATTACGTGGGTGTTAATTTGCCTCTGCCTACTACCTCTCCAGGGACAAATATACTGTCTGGCTGTAATGGTAACATGTAGAGTTTGTCACAATATTGTTAGTATGTAGAGTTGTAATGCATTTGACATTATTGTAACGTTTCAATCACTTAACAATCGCCATGCATCAAGACAAGGAACGTTATTCGCAAAAGTTTATCTCAAATGTGAAATACTCCAGTCAATTTATGAGGAAAATTTTTCTTTCCGCTATCAGTTCTGGGGAACATAAATTTCAAGCTTTCACCGGCAAGTGAGCTTCCAGAAGAACATCGATAAGACGCAGTTAACATGTAATAAATCAGGATCCGTTATCAAAGGTTTTCCTAAAGTCTTCAGTAGTACAGTAACCGCCTCCGTGGTCTAGGGGTTCGCCCACCGGAATTAGGTTCTGAGGTCTCGGGTCCGATTTATATTAGCCAGTAGACGCTAGGTTAGGTTAAAAAAACGCGGATCTCGCAGTTAAATTATGCAAGCTGCAAGAATACTGTTTGGATGCCAGCTGCATCAAACTTACCCAGTAACTGATAAAGTTAACGAGTAATCAATTTACTGCTACCCTTTATCGCTGCCTTTACCTTTATAGTCGCCTTGTACGACACTCGCGGAAGAGATGGAGGATGATGGATGACAATTGTTTTCTGCTCTGCTCTTTTTCATCACCACGCGGATGATAAAAAACTAACTCATGGTGTACAAAATTTAAATTTCATTGTCTAATCGGTTATATTCAACACAAAAACAAAGACTGTAATGAATAATGGTAAAGTCAAAGTCAAAATTCATTTATTCATATCTGGTATGATTACAATACACTTATGAATCGTCAAGACGCTAGATACCGAAAACCCGTAATTTCAAACCTGTAATTTTGATACATTTAAAAAGGAAAACAAGATCGAATACGGTTTGTTGGTATGATAGGACCTTCAAATAATATAAGCTCAATTAAAAAGAATATAACATTGGAGTTCGTTAAATTGCTCCGTTTGACCTTTCCGCAAATATTGTGATTCAAAGTGGCCAAAGCCTTTTCGGCAGCCATTACAAGTAATTTACAGGGTATTAGGAAAAGACACAATTTCTCGGAAAGTTGGGTTCTGTTTAGGTATTCTACCATCTTTGGCGTCACTGTCGTTAAATTTGGTGTGTTTTCAGAATAATTAATTATTTTAATTAAATACTGCCGCTCTCATTGTCTTCTATGCTGGCTTGGGAGCGAACAAATAACGAAGAATAAAATAATAGGTCAGCCCCGGCTCATCTCATGGGTGTTGTAAAAGTCGCCTAAGAGAGGTTGCCTGGTGTACACCAATAAGCACTTCAGGGCACCCGAATGGTAGAAGACAAACCACCAACAACATCATACCCAAAGAGGGTTTGTATTAGACAGGCAGCCGGCTGTAAACTTAAGCCAAAACCTTGAGCCGTATGCATTGGAATTGTCATCCCAATAGTTCCGTTCATCTCTTTCCGTCTCTTTTCTATTCGTTAATCACCAGCACCTTTCTGGTGTGATGGATGACGTGAATCAAAAAGTAGTTGATGGCTTGATGACGCTGGACGATATTAATGCCTCTAAACATACTGCGCCGACCTCAGACGAAGGTCACTACAATAATTCACTGGAAAACTCTCCCGAAGTCCCCTGGAGAGCAGGCCTTAAATTACTTTTTGCGTTTAACTTCACAAGGCGTTCAACGAATATGTAAAGCAGGCAGGCATGATTGTATCGGTACAAGCATTATTTAATGGCTTCATTCTGAGCCTGTGCACGTCTTTCCGAAGGCACTGTACCTATGTTAATAATACTGGTTGACAAAGTATTGCCATTATGTTATCGACTTTTATTTACATCAACTGTTCTAAACCCGTTTAATTTCCTTGTCGCCTTTCTCCATTCTTCTCTGCCACCTCATTCACTTCTACAACATTCCATTTAGCTTATTACACATAATCCATTTATCACTTCTGCGGTCTACATCTACGTTTCTTTTAGTCTCATGCACTTTTTCTAATTTAGCCTTACTTTTATATACATCGCTCATTGAATACAAGAGAGACAAACTTCTGGCCATTGATTTCCAGCTATTGTGGAAATAGCTGGAAATCAATGGCCTAGACACGCAAAAAATAGAGTCACCTGGAATAGTTTGGAGGAGGCTTTCACCGCAAAAGGCGGCCCTTACACCTAACAATGCTAACACTAATTTTTAAGCACAAAAACTAACTTTACTAACAAATACATACATAAATATATAATAGATTTCAAATTACGTAGTAATAAGAATGTAAGGGAATAAATAAAGCTTATAAATAAATAAATAATGTTATCTATCATTAGTTACTTTCCAACAGTAAAGCGAAACTTTGAAATCTGTATCGTCGTCATTTTGTTTCGTCTATTGATTGCTCAAGCGCCTGTTTAAGATCATTACATTTTAATGAAATCTTCATATTGCAATCATCGTTAGATTAGCGATTATTACCCGATTTTGTTCAGATCTGGAAGCAATCCACCCTCTGTCAGTCTATTTTTCTATTTATTGTCTGTACAAGCGACTGATGACGACCATAATTCTAAAATGAAAGCTTCACATGGCAATCATCACTAGATCAGCGATTATAACCCGATCTTGTACAGGTCTGAAAGCAAAACGCCCGCTCCGAACGCCCCATATTGTTCCAAGCTCCCTCCCGTATCCAGTGAATAGCCAATTTTTGCCGTTCCACTTCCCAACTCACCGAGTGTAAAATCTTAACGCACCCCGATACACCCGTACAAATCATTTCATTAGTCCCGAGTGTGTCCCGACCTTGCCACGCTCCATCGACTGAGGAACAAGGCTCACAATAGACATTCGTTACCTGCCGTTTCTGAGAACATTTCCACGTCCTCAAAGGATCTTTATCTAAATATAGGCGGTTCTGAATAACGCTATTGTTTTTGGATATTATCGTTCATGATTTTATTATTAGACTGATTACTACAGCTTGATAAGTGGAGGACAGCTCATGAATTAAATAGTACCCTATACAAGGCATAAACGCATATTTTGATGCATGTCAAACGTATTAGAATATTTTGATGCCAAATGTGAGCCGTGTGGTGAGGGAAGAGTAGAATACAATTGTCACCACTCCAAATATCTCCCGCGGGTGTTGTACAGGGCGACTAAGAGTTAAAATAGTGATGAGAAATGGGCTGCAGCTTTCTTAAACCACCTAGCAATGTACTTCGTTTTTCGTGCCCGATAAATGGCAATAGGCTCGCCACCTATTACTTGGGACCTAACATAATTGGCGAAAAGTGGGTGTTAGTTCACCTCTACCGCTTTCCCCTTCGGGGATATAGGCTTGAATTATGTATGTAAGTAAATAAACATTTATGGACCTCCGATTTAACCTCCTCTAACTTTTCCGAATTAACTGCGCAATGAGGTGTTATTTGGGAGTAATAGATATTATGAGGGTTCATTGCGTAACAGGATTATAAGCACCTGTGTTCAGACGCGAGTACCGAATGGGACCCTCGGATTAACAGGCAGCACGATTGGGTAAATTGAAATTCAAATACTTTATTGCTAACAATTTATTATATGTAGTTCTTTTGTGTAAATACTTAGGTTCCTTTTGTGTAATACTTAGGTTCTTTTGTGTAATTAACACAATGGTATTGCGTATCAAATGTTAACCAGCCAAAAGCTTTCTTAAGCGAAACTGGTGCCACTACGACGCGGTCTAATGTATCGGGGAAAGCAGTCGGGGGGGAAACTGGGAATACACCCATACCATGGATTTACCGTGCGGATGCCGGGTCCATACTTGCTTCGGCAGAGAGAGGAGTCAGTGGCAGCGTTTGGGACTTGGAACCCTTTGGGATAAGGTTCCGTGATCCCTTCACAATGTGTCAACACTCACCTTCGCCCAGCCATATTTCATAAGATTCTGGGAGAGCCGCTTTAGACACACGTTCCAGTATACAACTTACAAAAGCTCTAGACAAACCAAGCTCTTGTAGTATTCATCACGAAAGGCTTAACGTGCCTTCTTAAACACTGAGTAACTCGAGATAATAATATAGTTTTTGGTCAACCATCCAATGACAGGCTTTAGTGAAGATTTCAGCACAGGTCGAGCTCTTCGTTCCTTTTAGGAATGTTTAATGGGATTTAGCTGGTATTCCAAACGATAATGACCAAGTCCTGAAATTCAGTCGTGTTTGAACAATGCCATAGTTCAGCCACAAGTGTATTCATTAGAGTTCACGTGCATCATCAAATCCCCCCTGAATTAGAGAAGGATTAAGTCAGCGCAAGAACAAATTAACAAGCATCTGGATTATGCATTGTCACTGGATTCTTGCTGGAAACGTCGTGACCTGTAGTTTTGCATAATTGCTGGTAAGCTAACTGGGTCAGAAAGCTAAACTTTAGTCGATGGTAACTACATTTCTGGAGTCCTTTTCAACTTGTTGACATCGACAAAAACTGTCGAGGCTCGAAATCAATTTTTCACAACAGTTACAAAAGATCTTCTTGAAGTTAGGCGGATGGTGGAATCCGAATTAAGAGGACAACTAAGGCAAGAAGTAAATTGATAATCTAACTGCTCCCTGCGGCTTTTTTGTTTTTTAACGTTTACTGGTACAGTCGCGCTTGTAACATTATGCGATACATTTCATGTAAACGCCTTTAGTAAAACACGAAATGGTTGGCTTAATTATTTGAAAATTTTCGGACATAATTAATTTTTTAGGCGGTAAGGTTGTTAATTGAGTCTGATAATTTATAAAATTTTTACCTTATAATGTAAGTAGCAGTATTAGTGTTGACGAAAGTATTTGTTTTGCTTGACCAAAAATGTATAAACTCTGTGCATTAGGAAAGTTATACAATCTGAGTCACTTTAAATTTGATCGCGCTACAAACCACTACAATGTAAACTTGATTATAAATATTACATATTGATTATAAATATTGGCCGTGTGGTGACGGCAGAGTAGAATACAATTGTCACCACCCCAAATCTCTCCCGTGGGTGTCGTACAAGGCGACTAAGGATAAATCAGTGATGAGGAATGGGCAGCAGCGTTCCTCTTATACCGACCACCTAGCAAAGTACTGCGACTTTTGTGCCCGGTAAATGGCAATAGGCTCGCCACCTATTACATGGGACCTAACATAATTGGCGAAACGCGGGTGCTTGTTCACCTCTGCCTACCCCTTCGGGGATATAGGCGTGATTTATGTATGTATGTATGTAAATATTACATACATACATACATAAACCACGCCCATATCCCCGAAGGGGTAGGTAGAGGTGAATTCTCACCCGCGTTTCGCCAATTATGTTAAGTCCCATGTAATAGGTGGCGAGCCTATTGCCATTTATCGGGCACAAAAGTCGCAGTACATTATCAGGACGGTAGTATAAGAGGAACGCTGTTGCCCATTCCTCATCACTGATTTATCCTTAGTCGCCTTGTACGACACCCACGGGAGAGATTTGGGATGGTGACAATTGTATTCTACTCTGCCGTCACCACACGGCTAAATTATAAATATTTAATTCATATTAACAAAATAGTAGGTACCTACAAATTCATTTACATCATTTTCTTGCCTAAATAGAACATGAAACCATACAGAACGAACCCTAAGTCGACTCGCACGGCATCCCTAAAGAGAATAGAATAGAAATCTTTATTCGCTTTATACTGTGTTGTGGATGGACTTAAAATAGCCAGCTTTTTGATAACTTTGCTGATTTCATTTCACGTCTCGATTATTTTTTGAAAATACTGTTTTTGGGCCAGTACTTAATCCGAAAATTATTATATATTCGATAGACGGTGGTGTGTTAACACTTACATTTCATTTACTAAGTTTTGCTAAGTTAATTTATGCATTATGGCTAACCTATTGCCATCGTATATCGTTGAAAGTTTCGTACATTGAAAGAGTAACGCTGCTGCACATTACTCGTCGCTGTCTTAAGTTAGTCGCCTTGAACGACACGATTTTAAGTTGTATTCTGATAACTGTCCGATCCTCTGTTCCAATTTCACGCAGTGATGGTGCAATAATTCCATTATGCCACCATAACTTGACTGCACAAGCAGCAAAGGAATCTGCGTCGAATCACTATCCCGTACTGTATGTGATGGAATTTTGAGAAGGGTACGAAGGTTATAGTAAGTACCAAGTAACCAAGCTCACCTGCCCAATCGGCTCCAGAAGCCTGTACTGGTTGAGTTGCACATATCCGGAGGCCTGCGCCAGCGACACCCGGCGGGACTCCCTTGGGGCGCGGCGGGGCCGGGGCGAGCCGGGGGCGCACTCGGCCGACCGCGCCGTGTGCGCGCGCAGCAGCGTCGACCGGTTGCCGGTGGGGGGTGTGGACAGCCTGGAGAGGGGGGGAACCGTTTAAAAACCATAAAACACTGACCTCTATTATAGAGTACGTTTCACGAGAGAAGTCCCGTGGCTTAAATCTTAACTCTTTGCAATAAGAGCGAAAATAATGTTATTGGAGGAACTTCTTTCGTGGAACGAACTCTACTAGTACGCTGGACTGTACATTGTCATCCAAAACATGAAGCAAATTTGATTATCGCCATCTTGGCGCTGATGGACTGGTGTGCGAAGGTGAACGTCCGTAATATTAGAGATGGTAGTGTCAAATACAAGCAACAAACGTCAAATTTAGTACCTAACCATGCCGTTCGATAGGGCGCTTCAAATCGCCACAAGAAATATTTGTCATTTTATTAGAAGTATTCAGTCCAGCGTATTTATATAATAGAGGACTGTTAATGATACAATACTGAATTGGACGTTGAGATAAGAACGGAACAATTCCCCCAGGTATCCCACCGTACTACTCCTCGTTCTATAAAGCAATGGACCCTCAGTGCAGGTAAACTGTGACGTCTGCTTTTCTTCCGTCGTCACACGTCTCTCTTCCATAATCCATACATTCTGATCGTCCTTATATCCAGCTAGATCAATCCATTTCTGCTTTAATAATTCACCATTGCTTCCTATTTAAAGCTATATTCATAAATGTTTAATTGAAGAAGTGATTGGGTTTTGCTGGCATTAACTCCAAATTCTAACTTAGCAAGGGCACTGACCTTGTTGCCACTTAGTAGTCTATCAGATTGTCTCAAAGATTCAATCCATATTTGATTATTGTTCGTTAAGTCGTTCGCGAGATTTTTAATTGCTTGGACCTCTTAGAAGTTAGGTATTGATAAAGTTAATTGATTCCGAATAAAGTTATTCTATTCAATGTTTCGAGAATCTATTATTGTTTCGGTTTGTTTATCAACTATTGTAAAGGATTCTCTGTTAAGTTTATGCCTTGGTAAAGTTATTCTGAAATCCTTTAATAATATCAGAAAGAATGTCACATACATTTTATCTCCTTTCTACAATAACATCAAAGAGAAATATGTCAGAAAATTGTAGAACAATATCTTGAGTGAATTTCTAGAAGACAGATTCTCTAAATTAACTCTGTGAAATCACGATATCATTTACTTAAACAGTTTTGTCTAGAAATTCTTTTATTAGGGGTTTATATTCTTTATCTTGTTTCTGGTTCCATATTGAATTGTTAAATAACTATAAACTATAGTGGTAAAATAACTATTTGAAATAAAACCAATTTATTGTTAAGTGCCAGGCTTTATTATTATAGGCACCTATTTAAATTAGTCATTAGTTCAGTTTACGACTGCTGTATGGTCTGGATGGTGGGATAATTAATAAAGCAGTAGGTAAGATACTGTACGTTTCTCTATTTCGTAGTACCTATTAGAAGCAAATATGCCGCGTGGTGACGGCTGAGTAGAATACAATTGTCAACATCCCAAATCTCTCCCGTGGGTGTCGTACAAGGCGACTAAGGAAAAATCAGGGATGAGGAATGGGCAGCAGCGTTCCTCTTATACCACCTAGCAATGTACTGCGACTTTTGTGCCCGGTAAATGGCAATAGGCTCACCACCTATTTTACATGAGACTTGACATGGTTGGCGAAGCGTCGAATCTATGGATTGCTAAGATTCATATTATCGTCTCTATTCGAGAATCACGAACTAATTTTGTATTTTGTAATTACGAGACTACTCAAACAGCAGCTTAACTTGACACTATGTTATTACAGTATGTTCTAACCAGTCTGTTTCCAAATTTAAGTTCCATACCGAATAAAAATACAAAAAGCCAATTTACAAATTTTATTTCATTCAAAGATTAAAATAACCTGTAGCTAAGCTTATGGGAATTGTTATGAAGAAATAGTTATTTGTTATACGTGAGTGCAAAGTTGCTTTTTAACCGCGTGCTCAATTTTGATGACCGAGCTAGCGAGGGAATCAAAAGAGCACAAGGTGAAAAATCTTTGCACTTGAGTGCAACACGTAACTTTTCATCCCCCCTCAGCGAGGAAATGGCAAAATGTAAAAAAAATTACAATCAATTATTAATGTCAATTCTATTTACACCCTGACACTTCCACACCCATCCTACCAAACACACACACACACACAACATCCACCCAGACACACCCACAACATCCACCTAGGTGCACCTAGAACATCCACCCAGACGCACGTGCAAAGCAAATTAATAAAAGAAGTACACTGAATTAGTAAGTAATTAAAAAGGTTGCTTAATAAATTCGACACCATAGAGGTCCAATAGGTTTAATGACGACGGCCGCCTTGGTCGAATGCTCAGATTGCTGGGTATTGGCCAAGAGGTCCCAGGTTCGAATCCTGGTAGGGGCAAACTTTGTGATGACCACAAATGTTTGTTTCCGAGTCATGGTTGTGTATATGTTTATGTAGTATATTTTCAACATTTATATACATAATTATATTAAAAATATGTCCGTCATCTAGTATCCATAACACAAGTGCTGAAGCTACTTACTTTGGGCTAGATGATAGGTGTGAGTGTAAAAATAATAATAATTATTATTATTATTAATGATGTTTTTCAAAGTGGATTTTGTGCAGATTGTGCAGTAAAAGTGGTGTTGTTTTGATGCACAAGCATCCGGGATGGTGTGAAATTATGCAGAATCATTGGAAATAAGTCTTGTGATGTGTTTGATGTTGAGAATTTTGAGGTGGTTTTCACCAACTCATCAGTCGCCATCATGAACTCTGGTATCATTCAATTCGCGCCAAGCACTCCCCAGATGCGATAAAATGTGTGACACCCATATTTAAATGTAAAATTAATTTTATACATTCATTTCACTCACTCATTATACTAAAGACATGGATCGATGGGCTAAACCCTTTGCCTCCCCTAAAAAAACAGGGAGAATTAAAAACAAATTTAAAAAAATATGTTGTATTCACAAACATAACTTGCACTTGCACACGATGTTCTAAATTCAAATTTACTTTAACCTCTAGAGGATAAAAACGGCTTTTGCACTCAGATATCGAAGAGCAAAAACGCTCTTTCCGAGATGGGGGGATGAAAAGACTATTTATGACCTATGAAATGGCATGGGTCGGTTTGAACAAAACCCAAGGATCCTTTGAAAGATTGGAAGAAGCAAGATATAGCATAACGGTACCTTGGTACCTTAAACTTTATGCATTTTATAAATAAAGCACGCTCTTTCAACTTGTAATGTAACAAGGTATCGCCAGTAGGACAAGACAGTGTCTAAGTTTGTAACCCAATTCGTCCGTTCGGGAATTGGCGGAAATTATTTTATCTGTTCCGGAAAACTTTCTGGCATTGCTGCTAGAATTCTAGTTGAAAATAACTTGTAGTGCTCAAGACTCTGAGAAGTCGTCCTGTTATGTGTACCAATGATGTATTGTACTAAGGACGTGGGAGAGATGGGTTGAGTGATTAATCTAATGGGACTGGGTGGGAGATAAATAAAATGACATAATGAACGATTTGGCATTGGTTAATTAATTTGGACCACTCACTCATCGTTCAGTAATCACTCAATGCATTTCTTCTACGTCCTTCCCCAACCCCGACACCATTCTACATCTTGCAGCTTTAAACTACTGGGGATTTTTGATTCTTTTTCTCCCCACCCCACATTGGCGGAAGTCACAATATGTCCTCAGTGCTCCATGCTGTCTATTACATGCCCCTATTACACGAAATCTGCTTTGGCAGCTTATTGCAGATTCTACGTACTGGGGGTCGAGCTTATTGCGCTTCACAGATAACTTTAATCGCAATAAATTGACCGGCTGGCATATGATATATGATATAGCCATACTTTCCGTCAGAGCCCATCGGATCAGTTGTCCATTGCTGTTTTCACAGGACAAAAGCGTTACAGTAAAGTAGTAATGGTTCAGTAAACAGTTCGGTGATCATCTCTTTCAACTGTCAAAAAAAGTGAGCACATTAGACAAATATAAATCCGGCATTACGAAACCCACAAAAGAAACAGAGGTGGTGGCAATTACATTCCTCTCTGCCATCAGAACACGGCATAAAAGAAAAACACAGTACCTATACCGTAACTGAATCACATCAAAGTAATGATTTTAATAATGTTAGCAGCTGTAAACTAAGATACATTTGAATTTGATTAGCCAGATGTCAAGCCCAGCCGTAAAACCAAACCAATACCGTATACGCGAGCGGCAAACCGAGATCTAATCTATGTAAAATATCGTGTTCAACAGCTTCCCTTGAATACAAATGGCTCTGTACTCCGATATTGTAATCCTAATAGCCTATAACATTAGATTACATAATAATACTACGGTTTATTCGACATGCCCCACTTATGGGCTTGACAGACATGAGCTCAATTAAGGGATATCACATTATAATATGTTTATTAATAAGGTACCTATTTACGCGAGATAATTAAGGAACGATTGACGTGTGTGTCAGGGAACGAACGAAAGAGAAATAGAATGATTCTATGATCGATGAATTTTTATTATATTTATTTTACTGTCGTTTATTACTGCTTTGAGGATGAATAGGCGTGACTTTATGCACGTGTGATTGTAATATATAAGCTGATAAGCCCCAATGAACACAAAAGAGCAGCATAGCTGTTCACAAAAGTGTGCAAGGCCTTAATAATAATCTAATTAAGGCGACTATTTCTCAAATTGGCATAATTTTGAACCTCTAGTTATTAATTGTCTTAAAACACACAAGCCTGAAATTCATACACATTAAACTTGAAGATATGAGTTAGTAAATGCAAAAAACAGAAACACGATTAACTAAACTTTACTCGATAGAAAAAAATCTGAACATACCACTAATTCAAACTTTAAAACCACGATTTTGAATAGAAAAATATATCAAATGCTTTTAAATTTATACCTAGTAGTCAATATAGTTAGTCAATTATTAACAATTGGATGAATTGGATTAAAAATTAATACGGGAATTAACGCGATTATGCTTATATACCTTTTTAATGCCTAATAGCTGGGTTGCGCCGACCGTGGTCACTGGTCGGTGCAGCCCGGCAAACAGATCGCGGCAATTATATGTTGTATGTATGTTGATCAAGCAACGCGAAAGTTTGAAAGTGATTATTGCAAACCAGTAGTTCATGTTTATGAAAAATAAAAATATTGGTTCCCACCTGTTCTGATCGGTGTGCGGCCATCGCGAGCTGTCTTCGTGGGCGGCGCTGCTGACCTCCACCGCGTTGTGTCTGAAACAAACAAACAGTTCGTACAACATCTTCACAGATAAATTACTCAGCTCTAGAGGTTTACGCAACATTACACTTCAGGACTTCAGTCATTTCGGACAGTAACGCTACTCAAAATTTGAGTCCTGCTTAACATTTAAGTATTGTCAACATTGACGTTTTTCCATACAAATTTTGACAGGCAGACATTACAATTTTTCATTTTTACTCTATAAGCAGTATTTAAAAGTTGAATAGCTTTTCTGTATTCGGGGGTTAGACCACCTAGCAATGTACTGCGATCCGTGCCCAATAGATGGCAATAGGTTCGCCTTCTGGGACCTAGCATAATTGGCGAAACATGGGTGATTAATTCACCTCTGCCCACTCCTTTGGAGCTAAATAGGCGTGATTTGAGGAGCCCGCGAGCGCAGTGGCATAGCGCGCTTGGCCTGCGATTGCGTAAACTAAGCAATGTTCGTTAAGGCCGGTCATTGGATGGGTGACAAAAAATTATTCTCTCGAGTTCCTCCGTGCTTCGGAAGGCACGTTAAGCCGGTGGTCCCGGCTGCATCTTCAGTCGTTAATATGGGTATTAACGACTGCTACCCGCTACAACCCGCATTGGGCCAGCGTGGTGGGTTATGGCCCAATCTCCCTATATTCTTCCATCAGTGGGGACATTAAAGTGCTGCTGATGATGATAATGAGGCGTGATTTATGTATTTTTAATATATTTCTTACACTATGCCGACCTACCTCCAAAAGTAAGCAGATTTAAATATAGGTATTCAAGTACGTTGATAAGTTTATTTATGTAACACTAGCAAATACTGCGACTTACGTGACCAGCAATTGGCAACAGGCTAGCCTTCTATTACGTGGGGCTTAACTCAATCTAGTGAAACGTGGGTGTCCCCAGGGGAGAGGCGGGCGAGATGATATAAGATATTTAACATTCTATTATTACATATAGCGGTCTCGCAACTGTCGGTTTATAAACGAGATGTTGCTGTGATTATTGTGCTTTTGTATTCTACCTCGTGTTGATGTTCTAGTAAGTATCCAACTTGCCCGCTTCTACCTATAAGTAAGTTCTTCACATTCCGAGGTCTGTCCGCTTTTTTCCCTCCATTCTATCTCAAATTAATGGATGCACTCCAGTAACATTAGATACAATGGAGGAAAAAAGGTTTCACCTTATTTCTCGTGATGTATGCGTCTCTTCATTCGTAAACGTTCTTGTTGATAAATCTTTCAGTCTCTTATATTTCGTTTTTTTTTTTCAAAATAATTAATCTCATCTGATTTTTTTTCTTTTGCTAGACAGGGAAGCTCTTGCCCTTTATCTCACCTGATGGTAAGTGACGATAAGGGACGAACATAGAATTGAGCTTCACTTGTAACCCTCAACCACAGAGGGGTTGGACCATTATTGTTATAGCGACAGATTTTGATAACATGGTAATATCTAGCCAGGCGGACCTGCAAAATGTCCTACCACCAATCAAACTCAGACCTCTGGATCTCAATTTCGGTAGAAAACCACTAGACCTGCGGTAGTTAGTGATCTAGTATGACCATAGATGATTAATTTAAATTTTCCTTTTATTTTGGGTATTTTTAACAGGCGAAATATCGGAGGCCGTGTGGTGACGGCAGAGTAGAATACAATTGTCACCACCCCAAAACTCTCCCGTGGGTGTCGTACAAGGCGACTAAGGATAAATCATTGATGAGGAATGGGCAGCAGCGTTTCTCTTATACCACCCAGCAATGTACTGCGACTTTTGTGCCCGATAAATGGCAATAGGCTCGCCACCTATTACATGGGACCTGACATATTTGGCGAAACGTGGGTGCTAGTTCACCTCTGCCTACCCCTTCGGGGATATAGGCGTGATTTATGTATGTATGTATGTATGAAAAATCGGAGGAGGTTACTCAATTCGTACCCGTATGTTTTTTTACACATGCTTAGTATAATTTTTGTATAGTAACTCTTCTCAATTAACTGCAGCCTACACTCCCATGTGACAAGGTTCTAAAAGAAGTCCTTATCGGTCATCGTAACTGTAAAAGTCACTTTTATTAATTAAAATAAAAACTCAGTCGTGTCATCCCAAGGCCCTCCCCCCGCGCAGCTGTTATAAAATGTTTTACGACAGAAAGGCCGCGAGGGTTGATAAAAATCTCCAAGACAATAAAAGCTCGCATTAAAACACAAATTGTACCCGCCCCAGATAACCGCAGTTAACCGGACCAATGGTAATTAACGATAAATAAAAATATAATTATGAGAAACACTGACCTCGGGTTCGTGAGGGTCCTTGTTGGATTCAGTTCGCAGATGTAATACGAATAAGTCGAAATGTTCATATTCAAGTACTTCAAGTACTCTATCGCTAAGTGCCATATCATCATCATCATCACCAGCCCTTTAATGCCCCCACTGCTGGGGCACGGGCATTCCCTATGGATGGAAGAATATAGTGAGATTGGACCATAACCCGCCACGCTGGCTCAGTGCAGGTTGGTTAACGCCCACCAAACGTGCCATCCGCAGCACGGAGGAACTCGAGACAATATATGTTTGGTCACCATTGCTTAGTCTACGCAATCGCTGGGCAAGCACGCTATGCCACTGCGTTAGCGAACTGACAGACAATAGATGGCATTGCCGGTTTTATGTCGGTAGGGATTCTGTTGAAAAATTTTATAGCCATGTAGAATGGACTACAATTTTATTAAGCATTTTTATTGTGGAAGTTTAAAGATAAAGCCTGTCTTTATGTCGAGTATTAATATTATGAGTGAACATGTTTATGTTTTTAAGTAAGTTTGTTCAAAAAAGTAAAAAAGTTCACGAAAATGAACATTTACAAAAGGGTATTACCAAAAATACGGCAGAATGCCGTGTGGTGACGGCAGAGTAGAATACAATTGTCACCACCCCAAATCTCTCCCGTGGGTGTCGTACAAGGCGACTAAGGATAAATCAGTGATGAGGAATGGGCAGCAGCGTTCCTCTTATACCATCTAGCAATGTACTGCGACTTTTGTGCCCGATAAATGGCAATAGGCTCGCCACCTATTACATGGGACCTAACATAATTGGCGAAACGTGGGTGCTAGTTCACCTCTGCCTACCCCTTCGGGGATATAGGCGTGATTTATGTATGTATGTATTAGCAAAAATAAAAAAGAATGTCAAACACTTCTTATTCCTGCTCTGTTCCCAGTTTATCTGTGTTCTCACTAGGTATGAGTTGCTTCGTCACGGGTCACTGGCTTAGATAATTTTGTTTAAAACGGCTCATATGAGTTGTACATCAAATTTAATGTTGGTTATGAAGGAATTCTTTAAGTGGTCGTTTTATTTTTCACTAAAATGCTAAACTTTTTCACTACACACCCGTTGCTCATCATATACTGCTTGATTCCGAAATCTACGCGAATGAAGTCGCGAACAAAAGCTAGTCTGAAGTAAACAATTCAAGAGAATATCTACCAAAATCTTTCTCGGAAATCCATTAGCACCGCACTGACAATGTAATCCGATATTAACGCATACATAAATAAAAGACGTTATAGATAAATCATAGCCGCATTGTTGTCCTATGAACATTGCCGCCTATTTGCCTAATATTTGTAGTTCTGCTGCCTTGTTCGACACCCACGGGAGAGATAGGTGGTGCTGGTGACATACATACACATTTCTTCTCCCTTTACATTTATAATATTAGTTCAGGGGTTCTAGATACAACGTTTCTATTGCACAAATGTAAAATTTTGACAACTACTAATATCCACAATGACACTGGATGAAGCGAAAGAAGTATGTAAAGATCGTACAAGTGGAAAGACGTGATCTCTGCCTGCCCCTGTAGGAGAAAGGTGCGACATGTGTATGTGTAGTATCAACTCTTACATTTGACATGATGATGGTCGCCATGTTGTATGTAGTATTGTCTGTAATACTCAGTTTCATTTGTGTTCTATTCGTTCGAATTGGTTGACCTCTTTCTAGAGCTCCTTTCCGATGACAATGGACTAATAGGTGGGGATAAGGTAAGGATGGTAATGATTTTGTAGTCATCTTGTCCTAAAGTGTCTAACTGTCGCACTCAGAGACAAAGAGTATATAATACACTACGTTTAAGAGTCGGGACTTCAAACAAGCTTTTTGACGATTTTGACTCGCAGTTTAGGCTAAGATCTCGTACCAACCAACAGAGACAGATAAAAAAGTAATGCCAACATACTACAAAAGCAAACTAAGGATGTGGTGTACGCTACAGAATGTGCCGATATCGATAAAAACGAATGGGTACCCCCCCCCCCCTGCCTTGCAGAACTTGCAGACAGGTTTTTTAATCCTACAAAAGCAAAATAAAAAGCTCTGTTCGTTTGAAAATATTGAGTATTATTTAATTACGTGTAATTATTTAATACAATTTATTTAACAACAAAAAATAAAAGTTATGTTTCCAATGTGGAAATTAAATTTGTTGGTAATTTTCTGATCTCATATTCTAGGCGGAGTCTTCAGATGTTAGCTGATCGATCAACACACGTTTTTGCAATGTTGTGTAAGCAAGGAAGCAGGACATTTAGATCTGAAATAATGAAAAGAGATTAGTAAATATATCGTTTGAGTTTACGCTGGTCATCATCAATTCAATTTATTGTTCACCGCTTACCATAGCGGACTATGTGTAACGCGCCCGAAGGTCTGGTTCTGCCCAATCAATGAAATCTGGTTCTGAAATAAACCACTCATTAGCTTCAGGAATTGAGCTATCAAACCATATCGGAAAGATAAGTTATGTAACTTACCAATAGAGGCGCTTATGCGGTTGCAGGCAACGATCACACCCGACGGGCATCGTGTAGCAAGGCGGCAGTCACGCTGTCTTCTTCTTCTAGTGCCTCTTCAATTCGGAAGATAAGCCGTCAGCTTTTTATATTCATCTCTGTCAGTCGCAAACCGAAACGGCTTTTCAACGGGGTTAATGCCGATCCACTCTCATATGCTTTGCAGCCATGACTCTCATCGCCTTTCAACAAGTCACGCTGTGATCTGAAAAATAAGTGGAGTTGAACACAGAAGAACTTTTGATGATGATAATGAGAGATGAATAATAAAACTCATACTCAACTTTGTTGTTAATGATGTTAGCTATCTAGTCATGGGAGGTTTTTGTTGTTTTATAAATAACCCTATATATGATATACTATATTATAATATATTGCAATAGACAATATTTATATGTATAAAACTAATGAAACATCTCAAGTACATTTGATACTCAAATTTACGAAAATAGATTTTTAATCGATAATTTGGTAAGTAGTAAGGACATCGCTACGGCGCATATGATTTTTGATTAAAGTGACCAGAACTTATTTCTAATTACTTAACGTTTATACAATAACATGGAAAACTACATACCGCTTCTCATCTAGTGGGAATTGGCCATGAAAACCCTCTTTTGGTTTAATTTCCTACTAGATTTTAGTCAACATATTTCACACCTTTTGTAAAACATTTCGCTGTTATGCACATAAATAAATGACACAAACTAGTTAGATATACACTAATGATAAGTCACTGAAGACAATAAATAAGCACAAGATGGAAAACTAAACTAAAACAACGCTTTATTTTGTATTTTCAAAACGGCATAGTGACTTATGACATTAGTGACACACTCCAGCAGCGCGAGACAAGGAAGGTTAGATCGGAAGTAAGAGACAAAACAAGTCGCCATTAAAAATTGCCTAAACTCCATACATTTTTTCTGCAGTATGGGAGTTTCGCCAGGCTGCTCAGAGACGTGAATGAGTACTTTACGTCAAAAAATTACAATTCGGCTATTCTTGCCGGGTCTATGGTCTAGATTTGAATGAAATTTTTTGACATTAAAAACTCATTAAAGTTATTTGATGTCTCTGAGCGCGGCAATTAGGTTTCTATGGCTAGTATACTCTGAGCATTTGTGACTATCTAAAAGACTGACCACTTGAGGAACTATTGTTTTGAGAATAAAACTGACTAAAGAAAGTGATAACAATCCAGTTGATAGCTGTGTGGTAGGCTTTCTAAATATATTGCTAGCTAACCCAGTAACCGTTGTATTCCTCTTGTCACTTAGGCGCATAAAATACGACCTATTCTCAGACCTATCAAATTAACAAACAAACATAATAATCGGTCAAGTAGAAAGAAAGAAAGAAAGAAAGAAATATTTATTGAGACACAACAGAGAAACAAAAGGTATTAAACATAAAAACATAAAAAATAAAAAAATGTCTCAATCGGTCCCAGCTCAGCATATTGCCAGCCTCACGACTAGCGCTGGTCTTCCGCTGGAACCGTTTTCAGGAATATACTACTAATTCGAGACGTCAAAAAACAAGAATAAATTAATACTATTATTTAAAAACAAAACGATTTAACATATAATATGGCTGTAAGCACTTAATTCCTTTACCTTTTGCCGTATTAAGGTAAATCAGAACACATGGCTGTATAGGCTAGATCTTTTTGCCTTCCCTAACAAAGATACAATAAATTAAAAAATATAGGGAGAATTTAAAAAAATAAAAAAAGTAAAAAAAAATATTAAAAATAATAGAGTGAACGGGACAAACAAACCTATTTGTGTGACAGACAACAAACATTATCATATTTATCACACACAAGTCACAGTCAAACAAGCAAAATGTAAAAATAACTTAATACTAAACCAATAACAAACTTAAAATACTAAACTTCAATTATAATTAGGTTATTGCACTGCTTAATTAGGTTATAAGAAATGCCTGAAGTTTACTTCAATTGGGACATGCCATTTAGGTAAGTTATAGGTTACCAGCTAAATTTTATTCTTTACTGCCATAAATACATCATAAAGCACTCGTGTTGTGCAATTGAGCCTCTTCTGCTTTCTGATGAGATAATAAAAACATTCTTAACTTATAACTAAAACTTTTAATATTTTGCAGGTTCCTAATCGGTGGCGGGATGTTATTCCAACATTTCGAGGCTGCATATCGGAAGCTACCACGAAACGCTGCAGTATTGTGTTTTGATGAAGACAACTGAAGAGGAAGTCGTTTCGGAGGAGTTTGATAACAAACACTGTGACAATCTAATACATAAAAAGCTCGTTTTTATTCATTATATAGTCTAGCATTTGATGTGGGGCATAACTTATGATTATGAGGTAGTGGTACTTTGTAAGGGGGTCAGAGGGACCATAAAAATTATCTTTCATAAAATTTGCATGGCCGATTACTGCCTGCCTGCATTTACGATACGACACGATTTACGATACGACATTAAACATACAAAGTTCTCGCACATGGGAATGGGGAGATAGATTACAAAGAATAATTGCGCGGAACGTGTGTAAACGAAATATTGACCGTTCATTATTGTAGTGTAGCAGAGAAGGACCATTCTTCTTGGTTACGTCGAAGTAAGTAAATGACGTCGTATTTTATTGAAATATATTGGTCACGTGGGCAGAGGTAGATTACGCAATGTCGCGCCGGTGGGAGAAAAATCATTCTGCTTTTTTATGCTAGACAGGGAAGCTCTTGCCCTTCATCTCGCTTGATGGTAAGTGACGACAAGGGCCGAAGATGCAATCGAGGTACATCTGGAACCCTCTCCCACAGAAGGGCTGGCTATCTTATCACACATTGCCGGAACACAACAATGCTGTTAACATTATTATTATGGCGACAGATTTTGATAAGATGGTGGCAGCTAGCTAGGCGGATTTGAAAAAAGTCCGATATTTTTTGTACTTGTTAAATCTAAAATGTTAATCTTGTTTTTTTATTTGTGTGGTGACGGCAGAGTAGAATACAATTGTCACCACCCCAAATCGCTCCCGTGGGTGTCGTACAAGACGAAAATCAGTGATGAGGAATGGGAAGCAGCGTTTCTCTTATACCATCTAGCTATGTACCTACTGCGACTGTTGTGCCCGATAAATGGCAATAGGTTCGTCACCTATTACATGGGACCTAACATAACTGGCGAAACGTGGGTGCTAGTTCACCTATTGTGATTTATGTATGTATCTTTGCAGAAAAATATTATAAAATATTGGTTACATTCTAGCATGTTTGGGGCACGGAACTTCCCTATGGATGTAAGAATATAGGGACATTGGCCCATGACCCACCACGCTGGCCCAGTGTGGGTTGGTGGGTATTAACGACTGCAGACCAACGACTTAACGTGTCTTCGGAAGCATGGAGGAACTCGAGATAGTAAATTTTTGGTCACCCATCCAATGACCGGCCTTAGCGACATTACTTAGTTTACGCAATCGTAGGCCAAACGCACTATGCTACTGCGCTAGCGAATTCCATAAAATAGTTTTCAAATAAATATCAAAATTCTCTTCCATAGACAATACCTATTAGTTAAAAAACAATTAAAACGTATAATCCCGCCCTACACCAAGCGACCATTCCGTGGCCATTCCGACACGATTTATGGGATCAGCGAACAGTCTGCGTTATTTGATCAGTCCACGCGAATCGTCGCGTGTTAACCGACCTTTGGCCTTGGCGTTAAAAATCCTAATAACAGGATCACTTATCGTAGACATCCAGATTTTGGTGAGGATATTTTTAACACGTAAAAACCTTGTAAGGTGTGTTGAGCATTTATAAAACGACTATAGAACTTTAAAGCCAAATTAAAGCTTAAGTGGTGACGGCAGAGCAGAACACAATTGTGACAACACACATCCTGTGGGTGTGTACAACGTGACTAAGTGTAAAGATAGTGATGAGTAATGGGCAGCAGCGTTCCTCTTCCACCACCTAGCAATGTACTGTAATTTTGATAAATGGCAAAAGGCGAGCCCCCTAATACATGGGACCTAACCTAATTGGCGAAACTTTTGTTTTGATTCACCTCTGCCTAGCCCTTTGGGCATATAGGCGTGATTTATGTATGTATGTTAAATTTCCAAGACTTCAAAAAGCTTCTTCAAAGAACTCTCATGCTATTTTAAATAAAAACGAAGTTTAATAGCAGAAAAAATTTAATCTTGAAGCGAGAAGTCGGCAAGTTTTTTACGCTAATTTTTCAGAAGGACATTTGTATATGTATTTTGGTGGATCTTGGAGTAATCGCTTCAAATAACTCGGTAGCAAAAATTAACTTGTATCTATATCATCCGCGTCACTCAGTTTCACAGGACTCAGTGGGAGTTACCACAATTTCGAAGCCAAAATTCGACATTTCAAGGAAACCATTACTTATGCAGCCGTCGAACCACTCGTTACTGGAGTTGACAGAGACAAACGATCTCTTCATCCCTGTCTTAAGACAGCGAGATAATACAGATCGCGTCTAAGACGATTCTGTCCAGACCTCAATTTTGGACAGGCGCAGTGTTTGAAAATGACCGCTATGATCTTGCAGTAAGAACGATTTTGGTTTGAAATTGCAACGGTGGTCTTGTGGTCTTTGTTAAGTGATAGATTGCATTTTTTTGTTATATATTATCGCTGAAACATTAGTTCGTACTAAATCTTGGTATCATTGAATCTCGAGTTTTTTGCTTAACACAGGTAATGCTTTTCTGTCGCCCTTTGTTGACCCAATTGGGGTCGTACTAGGTTTGTTGACTATCTGGTTGTTAGTGTCCGCACTAGGCCAGCATGGTAGGTTATTATGGCCCAAACTCCCTATATTCCATGCTATCCATAGGGAAGGCCCGTGCTCCAGCAGTGGGGACATTAAAGGGCTGGTGATGATGATGATGATGATATATATCTTTATCCAGTATGATTAAACGATTGCCCTTGAGTGTTCTTTATTTAAAATAGACATTGTGTTTGTTGTAATGAAGGATGTTGATAACTTCAGAATTTGTATCTTTATTGACATACTATTACTTGACGTTGTAAGTTATTGACATCTTTCAATTTCCAATTATTCATGAATTTAAATTACTTTTATGTAAAGGGAGGAAAAAACCTGACTGAGTTTCTTGCCCGTTCTTCTCAGGACAGGGCCTCCTGGTAGTTTGCGAACGGATGGCGTAAATTTCTTGTCTTGACGATTCATGAGTGTATTGTAATCATACCAGATATGAATAAACGAATTTTGATTTGATTTGATTGATATTCAAATTTATAAGACTGCCATTTGACTACACGATCATAACCACTCTTTAGACGCAATACTACATACATACATACATAAATCACGCCTATATCCCCGAAGGGGTAGGCAGAGGTGAACTAGCACCCACGCTTCGCCAATAATGCTAGGTCCCATGTAATAGGTGGCGAGCCTATTGCCATTTATCGGGCACAAAAGTCGCAGTACATTGCTAGGTGGTATAAAAGAACGCTGCTGCCCATTCCTCATCACTGATTTATCGTTAGTCGCCTTGTACGACACCCACGTGAGAGATTTGGGGTGGTGACAGTTGTATTCTACTCTGCCGTCGCCACTCGGCTTATGGCAGAAGCAATACTGAGACTCTGTAATATACATGAAACTGAACTAATAATTTCATTGAAACCAAGTACATTCCCTTTGTTACATGGTATAAAAGGGTATCAAAGGAAAGTTCTTTAAATATACTGTTATCACCCAAACCATAGACTTTATCAGCAAAATTAGGCCCAATTGTGAGGCAGGCCCTTTGGGGTGGAACAAAGAGTTTATCGGGATCAGTTTATTCGCCTATTGTCTAATTAAGGGCACAAAAGTGGACAGATTTCGGATGCCGGCCTTTTGAGATGCGGGCCCGCGATACGGAACTCGTCTGGGTAGCGTTTGGTGGCAATGGAATCGGAGAAATGAGGGGACGTGTTGTAAGAAGGGAGATAAAACGTGTGATCTTAAGAGTGACGGATAAGAGGCGGTTGAATTCGGAACTCCGGCGTAAGTTACCCCGCCATTATCGATGACTTTTTATGAAAATTGGTGGGGTTAGATTATCAAAATATGCCGTGTCGTGACGGCAGAGTAGAATACAATTGTCACCACCCCAGATCTCTCACGTGGGTATCGTACAAGGCGACTGAGGATAAATCAGTGATGAGGAATGGGCAGCAGCGTTCCTCTTATACCTACCACCTAGCAAAGTACTGCGACTTTTGGACCTAGCATAATTGGCGAAGCGTGGGTGCTGCTAGTTCTCCTCTGCCTACCCCTTCGGGGATATAGGCGTGAATTATGTATGTATGTATGTAGATTATCGAAATTTATTTTGTACCTACTAAATTTTCGTTAGGAATACACATACTTGAAGAGAAGCTGTCAAATTTACATTTATATTCTATTCGTTCGAATAGATTGACCACTTGTTTAGGGCTCCAATATTGATGCTGCTCATTCTTCATTATTTAACTACTTTTATATAGTTGCCATGTACCCTATTAGCTAGAGAAATTATGACAAATTCCACCCAAAAAGGGATTGTAGTGTCGATGGCTTTTTGATCTTTTCAAAATGTTTTGACGGGAGCTCTCAGTAGATCAGGAGAAAATGAAAATAAACGGTTGCTTGGGAAACCAAAGAGAGGGTTACGTGCAATATTTATTTATTATTTAAGTATATTATTTATTTAAGCTAAGTTACCGTGAGAGATGCAGCAATATTTACGCTAAGTTACCGTTGTAGGGGCCCACTTTGGATTCATGAACAGAGGCGTTACTCTGGAAGTTTATTTCGTTCGATCGAGTCTTTGCGTCTTTGTCGCTCTTATTTTAATACGCAGTGGCGTGAGAAAGACGGATAGATGTGAGTTAATCGTTCGGAGTTTCAGAGTAGACCTCCTTGTCTGGCGAATTTTATAGCGGACCCCCGGACCAAAATAACTTCCTGAATTAAGAAGCAATAGGATATTAACTGTTTTACGGACTACACGTAGAAAATTATTAAAATTTCTCGCCAGTTAATAAACATTCTGTACAGCGTTTACAGGATTTCAAACGCTACGGCAATGATGTTAGGTCTTGTTTTTGGACGACCGAACTAAAATATTAATCCCGAGTACTACGTGAAAGAGGCGAGAAACAATTTTATAATAAACCACATATAAACATGAACAAATGTCTGTGTCCATCACAAAATTTGCCTCTTCCAGGATTCGAAGCCAGGACCTCTTGGCATATAGTATAGCTAGCGATCTGACGATGAACCTCTTTTTGGAAGTCGGACGTACCAAGTTGGACTTCTTTCCCAAGTAAACATAAACGTCAACAACTTCCAGTGTAAAGCTTCAAAACTCTACAGTAGTAAGCTCGCCCCTATTACATGGAACGTAACATAGTGAAAGGAACGCGTAATTTATGAATGCATGATGACTTAAGTGTTGATCAAGACATAATTACCTAGCAGGCCTTAGATGCCGATACATAGTAATGACATATTTAATAGCGCTTTGGGGTGAAGCTAATTATTCTGTTTATGACGACAAATTGCTACTGACCCTGTTTACTTTATATCCGAGACGTAGGTATGCATAAAACAACTTGTTTTACATACATATACATATATCACGCCTATATCCCCAAAGGGGTAGGCAAATGTTAGGTCCCAGGTGGCGAGCCTATTTGCCATGTATCGGGCACGAAAAACGCAGTACATTGCTAGGTGGTATAAGAGGAACGCTGCTGCCCATTCCACAACACTGTGTTAACCCTTAGGCAGGAGTTCACCGACATGTAAAACAAGCGATTAAAAGATAACCGTCAGATTTTGACAATTCTTCCATACAAAAACCGACGGTTAAATAATAATCGCCTGTTTAAGTGTTGGTGAACACGGGCCTTAGTCGCCTTGTACGACACCCGCGGGAGAGATTGGTGGTTACAATTGCATTCTGCTCTGCCATCACCACACGGCTTTACATTAGTATATTATACTGTTTTACATAGTATATTATCTATAAAAGAGTTACCTAAGTGGCTTCAATCTAATGTTATTAGGTTTCTATTCCCCGCGGCTGGTTCCGCGACTTATTTCATTATCTAGCGTTTTCATTATAGAGCATATGGATTCGATAAAGTGTATTGGCGCAGCGCGTGATAAGCTAGTTGAGCTTCAATGAAAAATGAGTGATGCTAACTTTGTACTGCACTAAAAAGATGTCCATTAAAAGTCTCCATTTATAAAATTTTAATTGTATAAAATGTTTTGATGATGTCACAGTGACAGGGAGGAGCTCGCTAGCTAAGTGGCATAGCGCGCTCGGCTAAGCAGCGTTTGCTAAGGCCGGTCATTGGATGGGTGACCAAAAATATTATTATCTCGAGCTCCTCCGTGCTTGGGAAGGCACATTAAGCCGTTGGTCCCGGCTGCATCTGCAGTTGTTAATACCCGCACTAGGCCAGCGTGATGGGTTACGAGTGTTATGACCCATTTCTCTCTTTATTCTTCCATCCACAGTGAAGGCCTGTGCCTCAGCAGTGGGAACGTCAAAAAGGCTGGTGATGATGATGAAGATGAACTGATATCTAAATTGCACCTTAAGAGTCTTCCCTATATCATATGCACCTACACGTTATTATTACTTCTATTATCTTTCACAGATCTTTTTTCCTCCAATTTTTGAAAATATTCGAACATTCGCTTTTTGGATTGATTGGGATAAGAACATGCCTGTCACTAACTTTCTTTGGGTATGCTATTGTAAAAGACTTGCTCTCCACCATGTAGACGCCCCAAAGTGCTGGTAGAATACACTGGGCAATCTCGACACGACGTTATATTCGTCTCTCAGGCCAGCATAATTAAAATCTACCTATCTAGTAGTAGAAAATACATTCTCCGCCAAATGTAGCTTTGACTGATTACGAGTTCGCACTGCGACACAAACGCTGTGCTTAATTTTAGAACTCGTACAAACACCGGTTCTGCCCCAATTATAGTGCAGCGGTGTTTAGCTCCGTTGTTTAGTTTCTCGGGAATTTAATTGAGTGGGAGTAGGGTTCCGATTACATCATTTGTGACAGAATGCAGGGGATTCTCGAGCTGTGTGGTGACGGCAGAGCAGAATACAATTGTCACCACCCCCTGCGTCGGTCGCGGGTGTCGTACAAGGTGATCTTTACAAGACAGCGAGGAGAAACAGGCACCTTCGTTCGTTTTATACTACTTAGCAATATACTGCAGTTTATCGCAATAGGCTCGCTATGTTTGGCGAAACGTGGATGCTATTTCACCGTGGTTACCTGTAAAAGTAAGAACGGTAAGCAAAAATTGTAAAACCTAATAATTTTAAGCTAACTTCATAAAAGGAGTAGGTAATCAATTCGATTGTATTTTTTTTAAATGTACTCTTATATTGGTACCTAATCCAATAAATAAATATAGTAAGTCAGTGACGAGGAATGGGCAGCAGCGTTCCGCTTATACCACCCAACAATGGACTGCGACTTTTAAGGCCGATGAATGGCAATAGGCTCGCCACCTATTACATGGGACCTAACATGATTGGCGAAACGTGGGTGCTAGTTTACCGTGGTTACTTGTAAATGTAAGAACAGTAAGCAAAAATTGTAAAACTTGACTTCATAAAAGGAGAAATGCGACTGTTTTTAAAAGTGTAACATTGTTGTACTCTTGTTCGCTCATCATTGTCACCTGACAGGCTATGGGATCGGCGTAGCACGTCCACTATTCTGTATGCTCATTGTTTGTACATACATACATAAATCACGCCTATAACCCAGAAGGGTTAGGCAGAGGTGAACTAGCACCCACGCTTCGTCAACTATGTCAGGTCCCATGTAATAGGTGGCGAGCCCATTGCCATTTATCGGGCACAAAAGTCGCAGTACATTGCTAGGTGGTATAAGAGGAACGCTGCTGCCCATTCCTCATCACTGATTTATCCTTAGTCGCTTTGTACGACACCCACGGGAGAGATTCGGGGTGGTGACAATTGTATTCTACTCTGCCGTCACCACATTGTTTGTGGTTGCGGTTTAAGGTTTAACGGGGAGATAAACAATCAGGGGTCGGAGGCGTGAACGCGCGTAATGCGACCGCTAATTGATTATGACGTGGCCAATCAAGCCGTATTCGCGAGCCGATGAACATAACCAGATTGACCAGTGCGATTTTAATTGAGATTTTTATTTTATATTTATTGAAGCATTATATTTCTTACAAAGATTTTGGTGGTTAGAAAATTGTTAATGTTAATAAGGTAAAAATTTCGAAAAATTATGATCTTGAGGCGGGAATCGAACCCGCGTTCGCTGCTATCCGGGCAGGTGCCTGACCGCTCGGCCTTCTAACCACCAAAATCTTTGTACTAATTTTTCTAACATTTATATAATGTTAAAATTTA
Organism: Cataclysta lemnata; assembly: GCA_963931975.1. Classification (NCBI taxonomy): domain Eukaryota; kingdom Metazoa; phylum Arthropoda; class Insecta; order Lepidoptera; family Crambidae; genus Cataclysta; species Cataclysta lemnata. The sequence goes on from OZ008357.1 coordinate 202,513, forward strand.
AATCGAATAGATTATATTTCTTCTTATACCACCTAGCAATATACTGCGATTTAAGAGCCCGATAGATGGCAATAGGGTCGCCACTTCAAATATGTTTACACATGTTCATGTCGATGTCACGAATAAGTTGTTGAATTGTGTTATAATATAAACCGTAGGTGCTCTTTGAATAGAAAACACATTCTGATATTGGACGAGCAGAATATTTTGATTTTACATGTCAATTTTAAAGGTAAATAAACGTAAGAATGTACTCTGTACGTTTTTGCGAGATCAAATATTATTTATTTGAGCCAGAATCCCGCAACCAATGTTTGATGTAAATAAAACATTTTGATAATTATTTGTTTATCATTAACTGCGCCTCATTTCGCAGATGTTATTATCCGGCACACAATTTACCTTCTAATTGGTTCGTTAATGATTAACAGAGATCGCATTCAGTAAAGGTTTTCTGTGAAATAAAAAATAAAAAGAAAATAATGATACACAATTTATACAATTATTTCCTTCCACCGCCCACGCGTTTACCTTAATATGCTAATAAGCCATTATTTCATCCCCTCAAGGATTATATCTATACTAGTACATACATCGATTCAACATATATGGTTTTTTCCATAATCTTCTCAATATCAGTCGCCATAAACAGCATTATTGTGTTCCGACAATTTGTGGTAAGATAGCCAGCCGCTCTGTGGTTGAGGATTACAGGTGAAGCTTGATTCCATCTTCGCCCTTCATCGTGTCTAGCATAAACATACATGAAACATTTCGCAATCAGACTTTTTTTCAAAAAGGCTAGATCTATAAAGATTAATAGGGTGTTTGTAAACCTCCTACAAGGGTGACCATATATCTATAAATAATTATAGACATGTGGTCACCCTCACCCTCATCCTCAACCCTTCTTTGTATGACTTTTCTATAATATCGACCTAAGTGGTGTTAGCGCCAGAACTGCTAAGACCCGTCACCACCTCTATCGTTTAGTTTTTCAATAGTCATTCCGACGATTTTAATCCCAGATACAACGACACACGGCTTAGTGTTTCGGACACAGTGAACGTGGTAGAGCAGTAGCACTTCGAGATAAAAAATATAGTTGTTTGATATGTCCACTGACTATTCAATTATGCTGGTTTACGAATATTGTACATTTGATACAAATGCAACAAAAAAAAAAACAAAGAACAATTCAGATCAAATATTTGATAAATGCTATCTGAGGCTTTCTTTTTTATCGCCCGAGGTAAGATCATAGGCTTATGTCACCCCCTGACCAGAAAGTGGGATTTTCCGTACCCGTAGCGGGCAGAAAAGTATCTATGGTCAGGTGTGACGTATTTAATTTTCTTTATACCAGATAGAGAAAGCAGTTAATGGGTACATACTTGCGAAGTAGATAAAGGTCAAGAGTTTTCCTAGCATAAAAAATAAAGGCAAATAATTAAAAGCGCTGCGTCACGCACTGCCCTAAGTGCACTGTGCCGCAATTCAATTTAGAAGTGTCCTCTATTTTCTGTGCTCTCTTCAGTTGACAATAATTGCATCAGTTCTCCGGGCGCGAGCTCGACTCGCTAACTGATCAAACTAATGAAAACTAATAGGAATTATATACTGATTTCACTAGTTTAGTCAGTCAGTTTACACTTGTCAAACTACAGCTATGCTCATCACCATCTTCACCAGCGCTACAATGTAGCCTTCTCAATGGATTGAAAAATAAGGGAGACTGGTACCTACCACGCAAGCCCAGAAAGGAAGTTTAGGTAGAATGGCCTATAACCCACAACGCAAGCCCAGTGCGGATTGGTGGGTATTAATTGGCAAATGCAGCCGGGGCTAACAGCTTAACATGTTTCCGAAGCACGGAGGAACTCGAGATATTATATTTTTGGTCACCCATACAATAACCGGCCTTAGCGAACACTGTATAGTTTATGCAATCGACTGCTGGCACATGCAGAAAAATATAAAAAAGACCTAATTAGTGTCAGCTTCTTCAAGGGATAGCTGGTTATTTTTTTATAAATCAAATTTAAAAGTAATTATTGCTTATGACTCCTGCACAAATATTAGTGTCTCTTACACTATAATCCGGATTATTCGTTAAGACACTTCTGTCTACCCCTTCAAACATACAGGCGTGATTATTGTATACCTACAGCTCTCACATCAAACAATAAGGAAACAACACACACAGATTAGGTCAACAATAACTCGGTAGATAAGGCGAGCGCTATATCATTACCCAGCATTTCCTAGAGCACCACCGACGCGTATGGTGTAATTTGTGCCTCGGTACCACTATCAATTACGGACATTACGGTGCTGATCATCTTAGCCTTGTCCCGCCCGCCCATTACACATCACACGAGGTCAGACAAAGCGTGTCGCTCTCGTAAACTCGGGTTAAGACACCAATTTGCATACAGTGCGCCGTCATGAGATCGCAGAATAGATTTACGATGTATGTAGTACCTACTACCGGTGATTTACAGCGGAATTTGATTATCAACATTAACGAGCGACATATTCATGTTGGGAGGTGAGCTGTAAAATCACTGACGCAAAGTTATTCGATGTCATGTTTTAGAGCGGTACAGATGGTAACATGCCTTCCCATGCCTGGCCTGAGAGCGAAAAAATTGCGTAGAATGTCCCGAGTCATCGCATGGGTGTCGGAAAAGTCGACTAAGGGTGTTTGCCCCGTGTAGACCAATAAGCACCTTGAGGCACCCGAATAGTGGAGGGCAAACCACCAACAACAGCATACCCAAAGAGGGTTGGTATCAGACAGGCGGCCGGTTGTAAAACCTAAGCCAAAACCTAGAGCAGTATGAATTGGAATGTTGTCATTGCAATTACTCTCTCCGTTCATCGGTCTCTCGACATGGTTCGTTCAGTCTCTTTTGAGTCAGTCTCTTTTCTATAAATTCATTCATCACTTACTGCCGCACTCAGAGACTTTAAATAACGTTAATCAGAACTTAACGTCAAAAAATGACAATTCAAAACTAGTCGCTATTCTTGCCGGGTCTATGGTCTAGATTTGAACGAAAAATTTTGACATTAAATACTCACAAAGATTTTAGTGGTTAGAAAAAGAATTTCGAAAAATTATGATCTTGAGGCGGGAATCGAACCCGCGTCCGCTGCTATCCGGGCAGGTGCCTGACCGCTCTTGGGTGGCCGAGCGGTCAGGCACCTGCCCGGATAGCAGCGGACGCGGGTTCGATTCCCGCCTCAAGATCATAATTTTTCGAAATTCTTTTTCTAACCACTAAAATCTTTGTACTAATTTTTCTAACATTTATATAATGTTAAAATTAAAAATCAAATAGATTAAATACTCATTAAAGTTAATTGACGTCTCTGAGTGCGGCAGTTAGTGATGGATTGCATGAATCAAAAGGGAAGCCATCCGGCTTGATGACGTCTGATCGATATGAATGGAAGTGGAAACATACTGCGCCTATCCCAGATGGACTGAAAACAAGACAGGAAGATGCTGACTCATCTTGTGCGATAACATAAAATAAAATAAAAATAACCGCGGGAGAGATTTGACTTCTGTACTCTGTTGTGTCACACGTCATACAGAAACGGTGTATTTTATCTGTATAGCATAGAAATAAAGTTGAAAAAGTCCGTATAACTGTACCGACTGATTGTTAATTTAAGTAGGTAATATTTACGTTAGAAATGTAATATGTCAGATACAGCAAAGAAACTGAAACATTATTCAACAACATTGTGAATATATTTTACATAGAGCTTTGGAGCTTTTAGAAAATTATAAATAAAGCTTAGTATTATTATGTAAATTTCAAATAATTAACGCTTCGGGTTCGCAAATTAACGGTTAATTAATTATGCGGGCTTCTAGAGATTGGGTATGGTATAAATTAATTTTAGGTAAAATTCTTGCAATATTGTGAGTTTGCGTTGACACAATGTCAACATCTCATTTATACATTGCGATACGCTTAAAATCGTACTATTATTTCAATGCCGGCAGTGACGGCAGAGCACGCCAAATCTCTCCCTCGGGTGTTGAACAATAGGCGACTAATTTAAAACAGCCATGAGAAAAGGACAGAAGCGTTCCTTTTATACATACATACATAGATAAATCACGCCTATATCCCCGAAGTGGTAGGCAAAGGTGAACTAGCATCCACGTTTCGACAGTTATGTTAGGTCCCATGTAATAGGTGGCGAGCCTATTGCTAGCTCTTATACCACATAAGAGGAACGCTGCTGCCCATTTCTCATCACTGATTTATCCTTAGTCGCCTTGTACGACACCCACGGGAGAGATTTGGGGTGGTGACAATTGTATTCTACTCTGCCGTGGCACACGGCAACTTTTATACCACCAAGAAATATGCTTACGTTGGTGTATTATTCACCTCTGCCTACCCCTTCGGGGATACATAGGCGTGGTTTATGTATGTCTGTAATATTGCAACATTATGTAAATGTTAGAAAACATATTAAAAAGAAAATGGAATTTCGAAAAACGTCTAATATGCCTTTGCTGAAGGATATCCCGTATCTTCTTCTCCCTGCCCTGTTCCCAGGCTATCTGGGGTCGGCGCGATATGTTTTCTCTTCTTTTCACATCGGTCAGACGTCATCAAGCCATCCACCCCCTTTTGATTCATAATATCATCCATCACACCGGAAAGGTGCTCGTGATAAATATCCTGTATCTTGACATTTTTTTTATGTAAGACAGGAAAGCTCTTGCCCTTCATCTCACCAGATGGTAAGTGAAGTGACAATGAGGGCTGAAGATGGAATCCAGCTTCACCTGGAACCCTCAACCACAGAGGGTCTGGCTATCTTATCACAATTGTCGGAACACAAAAATGCTGATTACAAGCTAGCCATGAGGACTTGAAAGAAGTCCTACCACCATCCAAACTGAGTACAAATTTGTATCCCCCCCTTGGGGATCGAACCCGGGACCTCGGAGCCCAGTACTGAGTGTGCACAGAAGTAGGGGAGTGTCCCCGGCGGCTTCCAGCTGACTGCGTGGCGCGGCGAGCGCCACACACACTCAAGGTCTCCACTTCGATGGCCCATTTGTTTATTGTTCACTCATTATCACTTACAAGCACGTCGTTCAACTCGGGTTATTATTAACATTGCATATTTTAAGCATTATGTACTGCGATTTATGAGCCCGATATATGGCAATAGGTTCGCCACCTATTACATGGAATCTGACTTAATTGGCGAAAAGTGGGTGCTAATTCACCTCTGCCTACCTATATAGGCGTGATTTATGTATATTTGTATATTTTGAGTGGGACCTAAACCAGCACTAAGCCTGCGCCTAAGGCAGCACTCTCGTGTTTTGACCATGTTAAAATACCCCTTGCTAGCCTTATTGACTGCTGCCTTAATTAAAATTACCGTCTGTCCCCTTGAATGTATATGCAAACAATTTTATTCGCAAATTGTCAATTTTTGGCAGTGTGCCCGTTTTCGGCTGCTTTCCCTTATAGATTTTTTATTAAAAGGTTAGAATGGTAGTAGATGCCTTATTATTGGTATGTTTTTATTGTTATTATTTAACCCGACGTTTCGGGTTATCACTTTACAGCAGTCGTGGTCACGCCGAGACTAAAGATGAAAGGTGTCTTCTTATAAAGTAATAGTTTGCTACCGTCATAAGAATGTTCTTCGAGAGTATTTATGAAGACGAGGCAGACTTAAATGGGTATTTAATATTAATAACATAATTATCTGTCAGCAAACAAGTCGGTTCAGTAGCAGAATAAGAATAAATAAGCAATAAGAATTTGTCTGTGTTAATAACTTATTACATTTTATGAGATTTATATTGCAGATGGATTTAGTGATGAAGTGACGGTAGAAAAGATACAATTGTCAGTGGACTTATTTTTAATGCTAGATAGGCAAGGGCTTGGCCTTCATCTCACCTGATGGTAAGTTACGTTAAGGGCCGAAGATGGAATCGAGCTTCATCTGGAACCCTCAACCACAGAGGGGCCAGCTTATCTTAACACAATTTTCGCGGAACACAATAATTTTGTTGAGACGGTGGTATTTAGTCAGGCAGTCTTGAAACATGTCCTACCACCAAAAAAAGCGAGTACAAATTTGTCCTCCCCTTGACTGAACCCGACACCACTGGGTCTTAATTCCGGTGGGCGACCCACTACCACGGAGGCGGTTAAGATAAAATAGAAGGATAAAACAGTGACGATAAAGGGTAAGCATTCCTGATAAAATAAAGTGGCGTTAGTCGCACCCCCCTACAACGGCGTAATATCTTACATCGATATATGGCTATTAATACACACTTCCCAATCTTTTGGAAACAAATAGGCGTGGCTTATGTACTCAGCGTACTTAGATACTGATGGGCACTGACGCGTAGCACAGCTTGGTATGGAACTGTGGATTTTTAGTGCGGCTACAATGAGAGCTACATCTCTTGCTACGGATACTGTGTGTGCTACAATCAATGCTAAATCTCTTGCTACGGATACTGTGTGTGCTACAATCAATGCTAAATCTCTTGCTACGGATGCTGTGTGTGCTACAATGAATGCTATATCTCTTGCTACGGATACTGTATGTGCTACAATCAATGCTAAATCTCTTGCTACGGATGCTGTGTGTGCTACAATCAATGCTAAATCTCTTGCTACGGATACTGTATGTGCTACAATCAATGCTAAATCTCTTGCTACGGATGCTGTGTGTGCTACAATGAATGCTATATCTCTTGCTAGGGTAACTGTGTGTGCTACAATACATTAAACGCCTCCATGGTCTAGTGGTTCAACCCACCGGAATTAAGATCCAGAGGTCCCGGGTTTGATCCCTAGGGGGGTATAAATTCGTACTCGGTTTAGTTGGTGGTAGGACTTCTTTGAAGTCGGCCTGGCTAGCTACCTCCATCCTATCAAAAATCTGTCGCCATAATAATAATGTTAACAGCATTATTGTGTTCCGACAATTGTGATAAGATAGCCAGCCCCTCCGTGGTTGAGGGTTCCAGGTGAAGCTCGATTCCATCTTTGGCCCTTATCGTCACTTACCATCAGGTGAGATGAAGAGCAAGAGTCTGTCTAGCATAAAAAAAACATGCTACATATCTTGCTACGGATACTGTGTGACTTTAGACCTGTGACCATGGCCGAATGCTTCGTTCCGAGTCCTTGCCGGCCACGCACACAATCCAAAAGGCAAAAATACATTATTTAGCAAAATAATTGCTACAGTCAAGTCTTGTGAAAATCACTGAGAGAAAATTTTCTACAGAAGCTGCAAAGCTAGCATTCTACGTGTTAACTGTTCGTTCTAAAAGTCGTTAAAACGCGACCAGACTCCCCAGAGACTAGGGTAACGTTACGGTTCGGTTTTACTACATTCCGCAGATATAAATTGAGGCCCTTCGGGGCCGAATATGATATTTTATTACGACTTCAGTTTCTGCTCGTATTGGGTTAATGACAGATTTAATGCCGGAGTAAACCCGGAGTTTTCCTACGAGAGTAGCACTTGCTACTATTGATATTTAATCTTGCGAATTTATTTTTAGATAATGATATTGCTGTCGCTAAAGTTTAAAATACTGTCGTTTGTAAATAACTATGTTATTTCAAAAACTTAATTATATTTTTCTAGAAAAAAGACTACTCTTTTAAAAAAGGGCCAGGTCAAGAGATCCCGGAACCGACGGGCATTCATAAGACATCAATGAGTTTGAATGAGGGAAAGAAGGAAGCAAGGATCGTTGCAAGTGGAAAGAAGTAATCTCTGCCTTCACCTCTGGGAGAAGGGCGTGACATATGTATTTTCTTTATAGAATTCGGCTATTATTTACCATTTCTATAAGAATCTGAGGCGTATAGTACGGACAGGGATACACGATGTACAAGCATCATTCAAGAAAGTTAGGGATGAATTAAACACATTTTTCGTTGCCCATCTTATAACTGACCTTTGCGTATGTCGCTTTGTTTTCTAAAATGCTAACCGAACACTCTCAAGAATATATTATATACAATATGTATCTGTATTCCTCAAAAAGTTACAATAGTTTATGAAAGACAACTCCCGTTACGTCCGTGCTACGATCTACTACGGGCCCGTAGCGTAAATGCGTAGCTGTGCCAAAAGACAGATTATTTTCCGAAAGACGAATTAATGTGGGTTGTAAAAATAGTTAAAGTAAGGTGTCATTATCCAGCCTCCCCCCTCCCACTGCTGGACTAAACAGAGATTGTTTGAGCTGAAAATTAACACTAGGTGAGCTAGTTAGTCTACAGCCTACTTGTTTTTCGTTTTGATAGCGAGGCGTAGGGCTCCGACGCGTTTAGTATCAACTTTGGTATTTAATGCGTCGAGGGCAGCGCTTCGTTGCCGGATCGGTTTTAGAGACCGATCATTATAGATTGAGGCATACTGCGCACTCACCTGGACTCACTCGCATGGAGGATACTCCATTGGACACACGGGTTTTCGATGTCTAAGTAGACCCTTGACGATTCATAATTGTATTGTAATCATACCAGATATCAAGAATTATGTGGACACAAACGATGTAACGAAAATTAAATTAGTATGATGTTCTTCCAGTATCACGTCTATGAAAGACGTGATAGTTAAACATTACCGAAATAGAAAAGGTAGGGAACGGCTGGGAAAAAACGTTACCAACGCATTTATATAGAAACATTGAGAATGGAGGGCACTTAAGCAACATTAGCCGGTACCACCCACGCGATTGAGCTAAACGACGCTTAGCAAAACATGAAGTTAACAAACGTTATATTTGAGCCTCACTCAAGCAGCAGCGGTGGCGGGACGGTGGCGGTGGCGAACCCGAACAAACGTTGACCGCGCTAGTTTGAATAATGTGTTATGTTTTAGTTGTTTTGGCATAAGATGAGCTTTGAATTGTGTGAGTGATTGCAAAAGTAGGGTTAGTGAAAAAAAAATATAATTAAATATTTTAAAAGAAAATAATAAATATTATTTTATTAGAAAACAAATTATTGAGTAGTTGCGAACGTATATAGGAACGGCTATACACACAAATCGAACACTTAACCATCCTCCGGATTCACCGCAGTCTGGTAAAACACTATTTATGTCCATAACTTGTTAAAAAAATATTCTAACTCTTCTACATAGGTCATTGAATTTTCATCTTCACTCTCACCTGATGACACATCGAGCCTGTGCGATAATGTAGCGCTCCGTAAAACAATTAATAGCGGCGTCGCGACCATCAAATGCTTTTTCTTCTTTTACTGCATGGTCACAATTATTGCCCATAAATATTTTCAATGGGATTAAAAATTCATCATCATCATCATCACCAGCCCTATAATGTCCCCACTGCTGCGGCACGGGCCTTCCCTATGGATGGAAGAATATAGGGAGTTTGGGCCATAACGCACCACGCTGGCCCAGTGCGGGTTGGTGGGTATTAACGACTGCAGATGCAGCCGGGACCACCAGCTTAACGTGCCTTCCGAAGCACGGAGGAACTCGAGATAATAAATTTTAGGTCACCCATCCAATGACCGGCCTTAGCGAAATAGCTTAGTTTACGCATTCGCAGGCCAAGCGCGCTGTGACACTGTGCTAGCGAGCTCCTCGTTAATATTAAAATTTCACTAATATCTAATTAAAACAGCGAAATATTATTAATATACGTAGCTGCTAGCGGTACAAAGGAAAGTGTGAGGCAGAGTATTGACAGTTGACGGACGCACCGAGCAGTAGGCCTAGCACGGGACGTGTCTTGTCTCGGGATTTAGTGGGAGTTAGAGCGAGAGGAAAATATTTTCTTTTCCTCAAGGAGATTTTGTACACGTCTCGTGCTACGGTGGCTGGCCACATCTCTTATACCAAAAGCTACGTTGCAACTGCCCGCCACCGCTGCCGCCACCGCTGACCGCGTCTGTCTGTGAGAGGCTTTCACGTTTCGCCCACGAGTCTTGCAATCGACTCTTGAATAATTGCCCAGGAAATATTAGTGCGATTATTAATGCTCAGTTAAGCTTAAGAAGATCCATACATACGTAGGCTGAGGTAAATTAACACCCACGGTTCGCTAATTATATTAGGTCTCATGTAGTATTATAGTGTCGGCAGAGTAGAATACAATTGTCACCATCCCAAATCTCTCCCGTGGGTGTCGTACAAGGCGACTAAGGATAAATCAGTGCTGAGGAATGGGCAGCAGCGTTCCTCTTATACTCGTACAACCTAGCAATTTACTGCGACTTTTGTGCCCGATAAATGGCAATATTATTATTATTATTATATTGCCTATTACATGGGACTTGACATAATTGGCGAAACGCGGGTGCTGGTTCACCTCTGCCTACCCCTTCGGGGATATAGGCGTGATTTATGTATGTATGTAGTACTATAGTGGATGAGCCTATAGCCCTCAATCGAGTATATAAAACGCAGTATATTACTCGGTAGTACTCGTATAAGAGGAACGCGCTGCAACCGCAGCTGAACTATACCCGCGGGAGAGAATGGGGGTGGTGACAATTGTATTCTGCTCTGCTGTCACCGTCACCACACGGCGGCCGAAGAAGATAATTTCTTTCTAAAATTAGTTGTAACATTTATACAATTACAAGGAGTAATAGATAAGTAAACATTATGTCCAGAAGAGGAGATCTTTATGGCGTTATTGGATCTTATGCTCTATTGCATAAACTAAGCAATGTTAGCTGAAGCCGGTCATCGGATAGGTGACCAAAAATGTAATATGTACCAGTTGTTTCTGCAATCATTAATAGCCAACAATCCGCCCGCCAGCGTAGTGGGTGATGGCCCAGTCTTCTTATATTCGTCCACCCATAGGGAAGGCCCGTGGCCCATCAGTGAGACATTAAGAGGGCTGGTGATGATGATGATTCAGTTTTGTTCACAAAATGTGTCCTATTGTGTAGTATTTGTCTTCTCGGAGCTACTAACTCGTCATCTACGTTGAAATGAAATACCTACGGAATACAGCATCAAAGATCATCGTACACCCATCAACGAATAGTACACAAAACTGTCCAAAGCCCTCAATCAATTTTGCACTTTAAGCCGAACACACGAAGGTTGTAAGTGGAGAAAACTTACAGTGGTGGTGGCGTTGTTGTACGTTCGATTCATTCGCGCTCGTCAAAGTTTCCCGCTCGTTCCTTTGATGTGAAAAGCCATTTAAATAACCAAACGGGACCAGACGCTAAAGAGTTTTTAATAAAAGAGTATTTATGTACACGTGTTCGTGTGCTTTTACGGTGCCTGTTATAAATATACGCACGGGCCGTGTTTAAAAATAAAGGCGAAATTATTTTTTTGGGCCCGACCCTTAGCCATATGAAACATATCATTAATAAAAGCGTTTAAAAAAATGAGACACATCAAAAATTAATTCTAAGAGTACCTATGTATTCTTTCTTTCGTTAAACGTCAATTAATATCATCATCATCATCATAACCGTGTGGTGACGGCAGAGTAGAATACAATTGTCACCACCCCAAATCTCTCCCGTGGGTGTCGTACAAGGCGACTAAGGATAAATCAATGATGAGGAATGGGCAGCAGCGTTTCTCTAATATCACCTAGCAATAGCAATGTACTGCGACTTTTGTGCCCGATAAATGGCAATAGGCTCGCCACCTATTACACTGGACCTAACATAATTGGCGAAACGTGGGTGCTAGTTCACCTCTGCCTACCCCTTCGGGGATATAGGCGTGATTTATGTATGTATGTATGTATGTATGTATCATCATCATCATCGCTATGTGCCCACTGCTGGCACACAGGCCTTCCCTATGGATGGAAGAATATGCGGAGAACAGGCCATAATCCACCACGCTGGCCCAGTGCGGGTAAGTAACTTTTTGGATATACCTAATTAAAACTTACTCTAGTGGTGGTTTTGACTGATTCCATTGATAAGAGTAAAAACTGCCATTACCTGTAACAAAACACAATTTATTGTTAAAAATTGTCATACACAGCTAATTTACTAACTGTATTTAGACATACATTGAAGTACCTAATATTTTTTCATAAATATCATAGTAATTAAATATCAAATCCCTGTGAATGGAAGAACATAGGGAGAATGGGCCATAACCCACCACGCTGGCCCGGTGCAGGTTGGTGGGTACTAACGACTGCAGATGCAGCCGGGACCAACGGCTTAACGTGTCTCCCGAAGCCCGGAGGAACGTGACATAATAAATAATTGGTCACCCATCCAACGGCCGGCCTTAGCGAACATTGCTTAGTGTAAGTTATTAGCCGAGCGCGTTAAGCCACTGCGCTATAGAGCTCCTCCTAGGCGAGCTAGGTCTGTGATCTCATCTATGAAGATGAGAGGATAAGAGAGTGGGGTGGTTAATACGTAGTGTCAGTACAAAATATAAGAGAAAGTTATGTAATTACAAAACTAATTAAACTATTATATAAAACCCAAGACTAGTACGCGTTTGTTATCAGGCAGCGCGCAGCAGTATGTGGTTAGTGAAACGCTGATTTTAATTTTTAATTAGTTTTGCACCAATATTAACTATTCGATTGCTTATCTCTTACAGTCATCAGTGGTTCTGTCTATAATTATACCGAAGGTCAGTGCGGTGTGTAGATATTTTAGTTATTTTTAGTTGATTTTTATTTGAACTTTGTCTAAATTTTAATGTTATAAAAATTACTACCAAGATTAAAGATTGTAAAACATTTCGAAATAATATCGTCCTTATGTGAGAAACGAACCCGCGTCCTCTGCATACCGCAATTAACCGATATTATAATAATATTACGTCATTTCTGTGACCTTTTCTCTTTGTAATACTTTATTATTATACAATATTATCTATCACGGATCACCAGTCATTGGATGGGTGACCGTGATACGGCATTGCTTAGTGTACTCCTTTTAACATTAATTAAATCTTTTTTAGTCGAGGTTTTTAATATAACTAAGAATAAGTCTAAATTATTTATTTCTGTTCATGCGAGTAAGTAATTGGATGGGCACTAGTAATTACTTTCTCGAGAAAAATGTTTTCTTTTATTGGTCTGCACTGGAAATTAATTAAAGAAAATAGTTAATTATATTCTAATATTAGAAACCAAAGAGAGATGGTGTCAGGCAGGCGGCCGACTGTAAAACCTAAGCCAAAACCTTGAGCAGTATGGATTAGAATGTCTTCGTCGCAATCACCCTCTCTGTTCATTGTTTTCGCAACCTGGTTTGTTTCATCACTTTTCAATGCATTCATTCAGCAGCACCTTTCCGGTGTGATGGACTATATGGATCTAAAAGTAATGGAGGGGATGGCGTGATGACGTCTGAACGATATGAATGGAAGACGACATATGCTGCGTCTACTCCAGATAGATAAAATGGAAACAGGACAGAAAGATGATAAACACTACCATTAGCGGTTGTATTCTGCGATTGCGTACACTAAGCAATGTTCGCCAAGGCCGATCATTGGATGGGTGACCAAAGTTTATCATCTCGAGCTCCTCCGTACCTCGGAAGGCACGGTAAGCCGCTGGTCGCGGCTGCATCGACCCCCCAGGTCAGCTTGGTAGGTTATGGCCAATAGTGGGCCCCAGCACTGGGGACATTAAACTGGTGAAATCGAAACATACTTGGCGAAATGTGGGAGTAAATACACCTCTGCTTACCTCTCGTAGGGATAAATAGACGCGATATATAATATGTAAGTATGTTTTTTTTGCTTTATTCAACGTGGCGTAAGTGTAAACATTGCTCGACGGTTCTCCGTCGGGCGGCCTATATGAAATATGCACGGGTTTCATCTGCCCGCAGAGTTAACTCGCTTAAATTTTGAATGCTCTCCTTAATTTGGTGCAGGTAAAAGTATTATGAGGCCCTGGAGTTCGGGCCAGCCAGTATACATAAAGCCCAGTGTGCATTTTCGGATATGATATGTGTTTGTTGTTGTAATAAGTATTTTTTTAAATAGGTACCTATATTTTTTACACTCACAAAAGTCATCGTGTGGTGACGGCAGAGTAGAATACAATTGTCACCACCCCAATCTCTCCTGTGAGTGTCGTACAAGGCGACTAAGGACAAATCAGTGATGAGGAATGGGCAGTAGCGTTCCTCTTATGTGGTATAAGAGCTAGCAATAGTACTGCGACTTTTGAGCCCGATAAATGGCAATAGGCTCGCCACCAATTACATGGGACCTAGCATAATTGGCGAAGCGTGGATGCTAGTTCACCTCTGCCTACCCCTTCGGGGATATAGGCGTGATTTATTTTTTCGCTCCCATGTCAGCATGAATAAATGACATAACAAAAAATGTTTCAGATCGCACATAGGTATGTTATGCCCGAGATGAAGGCGATGGCAATAAATATGAGATCTGAGGCTTCCTTTTTATCGCCCGAGGTACGATCATAGTTTTATGTCATCCCCTGGCCAGGACGTGGGCGGAGAAGCCCACTTTATGGTCAGGTGTGACATAAAATAAAATTAACCACCAACAAGAGCATACTGAAGTCAGGCACAGGTTTGTGGAGACGGTTTTCAAGACCGCCTGGTTATTTACCATCTTGTCAAAATCTGTGGTAACTGTGTGTAAACTGTGTTCCGACAATGGTGATAAGATAGCCAGCACCCCTGTGGTCGCGAGTTGCAGGTGAAGCTCGATTCCATCAAATTTATCTCCCACAGTAACAAAAGTCCAAATAGCACAATTTCTTTGTTACATCAAACAGATGATTTAAAATGGGGTGCAAAAAGTGGGCCTTTCCCAATTTTATCTGTCTCATTAACATAAAGTTTAACATCCAATAACAGTCTCTTTGATTCCTTCGTTGCTTAAGAATATTCTACTGTTGATAGGGTAAATGTCGCCCTCAGATTCTTCCATGTCGAAAATGGAGAAGCGAAATATATCGAATCGCGCATATTCTCATTCGGAATTATAGAACATTTTGGAAATTGCGAGTAGATTTTGTTAACAAAGTCAATATAGACACACAATCTCTGAGTATAATCAGAAATATCACTTGCTGGAATCGTAGCGGCGGGTCCTCATTTACACCGTCACGCAACAATATTAAATCCTGATTTAGAGTCTTATTCGAGTCGTGTTATATAAACACAGATTATCTT
Organism: Cataclysta lemnata; assembly: GCA_963931975.1. Classification (NCBI taxonomy): domain Eukaryota; kingdom Metazoa; phylum Arthropoda; class Insecta; order Lepidoptera; family Crambidae; genus Cataclysta; species Cataclysta lemnata. Next base: position 217,704 of record OZ008357.1, read on the forward strand.
TTTTGTTCTTTAAGTATAATAATAATTTGATCCATTATCATCTTCGTTCATCGGTATCTCGTCGTGGTTCTCTCCATCACTTTTATACATTCTTGTACACATGCATTCATCACTAGCAGTTTTCCGATGTGATGGATGATAAGAATGAAAAGGAAGTGGATGAATTGATGACTTCGGACGGTATGAATGGAAGAGGAAAGAGACTGCGCCAACCTTAAGAAATTTGGTAACATGCCAGGAAGATGACGATGCGAGGGACCATCACAATTTTACATACCTACAAGTAGAAAAGAAGAATTAAGCTCTCTTTTAACAAGTGAGTTCGAGTTTAACACGCCTATGTGGTCTAGTGGTTCGCACACCAGAATTAAGATTCAGAGGTCCCGAGTTCGATGCCAGGGGGGTACAAACTTGTACTCGGTTTGGTTGGTGGTAGGACTTCTTTCAAGTCCGCCTGGCTAGCTACCACCATATACCTATATACCTCTGTGGTTGAGGGTTCCAGGTGAAGCTCGATTCCATCTTCGGCCTCGTCACTTACCATCAGGTGAGATGAAGGGCAAGAGCTTCTCTGTCTAGCTCTAGCATAAAGAAAAATATGTAGTGAGTGTTCGTAACATTGTAAATTTTATATGGCTTCACGCTATATAATAAATATAATAACGATACTAGGAATAATTAATGTATGACAAACACAATTTAAGTACATAAGTTATGTTCATAATATAATGGGATGCTCCCGCGAAATACAATTATGAAATAATATTTGATTACATCATTAACAGAGTAGATATTTCAAATATTATATAGCTCAAACTGATTATGGTTTTATACTGAAGAAAAGTTAGAAGAGAGCATACAGATATAAACACAAAAAATTTAAACACTAAAGTTGTAATACAATACCAAGAAAAGGTCAGACATTAAAAAAATACTAACCCGATGCAGCTAAGGTGACATGACCACCGAAACACAATTATGATATAGCCATACTATTTATAGGCTATAATATAGCCAATAGAGCTATTTACATACATAAATACATAATTTACGCCTATATCCCCGAAGGGGTAGGCAGAGGTGAACTAGCATCCACGCTTCGCCAATTATGCTAGGTCCCATGTAATTGGTGGCGAGCCTATTGCCATTTATCGGGCTCAAAAGTCGCAGTACTATTGCTAGCTCTTATACCACATAAGAGGAACGCTACTGCCCATTCCTCATCACTGATTTGTCCTTAGTCGCCTTGTACGACGCCCACGGGAGAGATTTAGGGTGGTGACAATTGTATTCTATTCTGCCGTCACCACACGGTGCTATATGATATAGCCATTTATTGCTTTAAACTGTAAAAAAATCAATAATTTTTGATAGTTCAACGCGATAAATGGCTGTATCATATATCGTGATTCGGTGGTCATGCTAGCCGGGTTGACCCAGTGGCAGCCCGCATTTTGAATGACGTGGGTTCATTGCGAAAAAAAGGATTTTTTTGGTACCTCTTTTTTTGTTATAATATATATTTTTTAATATTTAATCACATAGTAATATTGTTTTCATATATTATAATGATTTTTGGCGTGTAGGCAATCGTGTTACATTATATAATGATGTAATACTATATGATAGCCTACACGCCAGCGGCTGTCCGCATTTGCAAAATGAATAATACACGCAAAATGTGTTTACACGCGTAAACGCAACGGGGCCAGTGTATACTAATGAAGTAAATATTTAGTAGGAGAGGACTCCCTATGAATGCATGAAAGAATGAATGAATGTATAGAAAAGAGACGGAACGGACCATGTCGAGAGACCGGTGAACGTAGAGTGTTTGGGATGACAACATTCCAATCCATACTGCTCAAGGTTTTGGCTTAGGTTTTACAGCCGGCCGCCAGCCTAACACCAACTCTTTGGGAATGCTGTTATTGGAGGTTTGACCTCCACCATTCGGGTGACCCATGGTGCTTATTGGTCTACACCAGGCAATATCCTTTAGACGACTTTTACGACACTCCTGGGGTGAGACGGGGATAGCACATTCTACGTCATTTTTTCTCAGTAATTGCCGCACTCAGAGACGTCAATTAACAAAGATTCAAAACTTGTGGCTATTCTTACCGGGTATGATAAAATAGTCTTGATTTAGGTAAATGTTTTTTTTAAACTTAATGTTACTACGTACTAATTAAAGTTAATTGACGTCTCTGAGTCAGTTATCGCCGAGTACAGAAACGCTAATCAAAATTTGAATCCTGCTTGACATTTAAGGGTTTTTAAAAATTGCCTCCTTGTTGTCAAAATTGTCGTTTATCCATACAAATTCTGACAGGCATTGTCGACTAATCTTTTTAAGCAGTGCTCAAGATTTGAGTAGTGTTTCTGTATTGGGGGGTTATAGGACAATCAAATTGTGATTAATTTTAATTGGAGCAGACTATTCGTGACAGGCATATGGGATATCACACCCATTACGTGCTCGACTGACGCCGTCTCCAATTCGTACAATTACCTAATGTCATTTGTCTTAATAGGGTATTGCTCACAAAAAACCTCATTGCAGTCTGGGCGTTATGTAACGTGATATGTCTACTGCGTACAAGAGCTGCGTCTATGCCGCGTGGTGACGGCAGAGCACAATACAATTGTCACCACCCCCATCTCTCCCGTGGGTGTCGTCCAAGACGACTATGGGTAAAGTCAGCGATGAGTAATGGGCATTCCTATCCATACCACCTAGCAATATACTGCGATTAATGTGCCTGATATAAGTATGGCAATAGGCTCGCCACCACATGGGAACTATCTTATTTGGCGAAAAGTGGGTGTTAATTCACCTCTGCCTATCCCTTCAAGGATATAGGCGTGATTTATGTTAGTATATCCATCCGGATATGTTAGTATTTATGTTATGTTAGTATATCTATCCACCATTTTTAGGCAGTTTACCCGCTTGGGGTAGGCAGAGGGGAATCAACACCCACGTTTCGCCAATTATGTAGGATAAGCCTATTGTCATCTGTCGGGCACGTAAATCACAGTATATTGCTAGATGTTATGAGAAGAACGCTCCTGCCCATCACTCATAACTGTCTTTAACCTTAGTCGCCTTGTACGATCACGCAGGGGAGACAGGGGTGGTGACAATTGTATTCTGCTCTGTCGTCACCACGCGGAGCCATCGACCTACCGATCAAACATCGATCTGTCGGTCAGTCCCATTTGTCGGAAGTCGTTGTATATTCAACACATACATCAACATTTCGCGCATTCCACCTAGCTCGTAAAACGTTATCGATAATACCGGCGTGTGTCGGATCCGCCTGAGTTACCGCTCAAATAAAAGGCCGTTGGTAAACTTGGATCGAACAAAGAACATTTCTTGCCGGTCTCAATTGGATACTTCGAGTTGCACTTACACAAGTAATTTATTGCCTTCCAACTTCCGTTCTCATCTAGGCGTCTGATCAAATCAGATATCACCGTCGTCAGCACTATTGTCATTGACATTACTTTGACATTATGATATATCTTAAAACTATTCTGGAAATTTGTTAGGAGTAGAAAAGGCAACAAGGACATTCCTCAATTTATGAAATGCAAGGATAGGACGGCTTCTGATGGTGAAAGTGTTAGTGAACTTTTTTCATCCTTTTTCAGTTCGGTGTTTGAACCCATCATTCAACCATCGTTAGATAATGACATCTCTTCGGTTTCTGACTCTTGTATCTCCAGTCTTGTCCTGTCTAGAGAGGAAGTGCTTAAAAAGTTGAAAGCATTGGACTCAAATAAGGGTGCAGGACCAGACGGTATACCCCCTAAATTTCTTAAAGAATGTGCTCAAGAACTTAGTATGCCTCTTACGATAATATTTAACTTGTCTCTTCAACAGGGCACTTTTCCAACAATATGGAAAGTCGCACATGTCACTCCCATTTTCAAATCGGGTGATAGATTGAACTGTTCTAATTATAGGCCTATTAGCATTCTTTCTTGTATGCCAAAGCTATTCGAGAGCGTTGTGTACGACTACTTATATAACCACGTTAGTCCTTTGCTTTCACAAAATCAGCATGGATTTATAAGACGTAGATCTACTATCACCAATCTGATGGAATACAAAAATTATCTTTGTGAAGTATTTGCTGGCGGTGGTCAGGTGGATTCCATATACACTGATTTCACAAAAGCCTTTGATAAGGTAAATCATTACTTGCTGTGTCAGAAGCTTTATTTATGGTATGGGTTCCATGGTAGCCTTCTTAGGTGGATCTCGTCATATCTGTGTAGACGAAGCCAGCTGGTTGCGCTTAAAGGATACAAATCTATTCCAGTTAGTGTTACATCGGGTGTGCCTCAAGGGTCGCATCTTGGTCCATTACTCTTCCTCATTTTTATCGATGATCTCATCAGTCGTCTTAATTGTCCATGCCTTCTGTATGCAGATGATTTAAAGATATTTTATCAAATCCGTAATGAAAATGACTGCCGAATCCTTCAAAGCGACCTAGCTATATTAACAACCTGGTGTCTGCAAAACCGAATGCTATTGAATCCTAAAAAATGTCAAATTATATCCTTTACCAAAAAAAAGAAACACAAAATTACTTTTGACTATGAATTAAGCAATCAGACTCTACAACGAACCTCGTCCATTGCCGATTTAGGGGTCATATTTGATGAACAACTGTCCTTCAAGGAGCACTATGAGAAAATTACAATGAAAAGCCTTAAGACATTGGGCTTTATTTCAAGATCCACCATGCACTTCAGAGACCCTGACAGCCTAATTTATCTGTTTAATAGTCTTGTCCGGAGCCGCCTCGAGTATGGATGTGTGGTATGGTCTCCTAACTACAGGATTCACTCCGATAGGATCGAAGGCGTTCAAAAGAAATGTCTCAGGATAGCTGCATACCGTTCTGGCATGGCCCGTAAGCTTGCTTCCTACTCAGATAGGCGTCGTCACTTCCATGTTATTTCACTGGAAACGCGCCGCAGGCAACTGGACCTCCTACACTTGCACAAAATTGTACATTCTGAATTTGATACACCGAATCTACTAAAATTAATTAACTTCAACATTAGACCTTTAAAGCGAATTAGGAGAAAAATATTTACACTGCAAATATATAAAAACAATACCTCCTTTTACAATCCTATAGTTCGAATGTGTCGTTCATATAACGAGTTGGTACTGGAACACAATGAGTTAGATATTTTCTTGAAAAACCATTTGGCGTTTCGATACACAGTAAAAAACATCCTCAGCTGAACTAATCCACTAATCGTTTGTTTGACAGTGTTTGGATAGTTTGAGAATTTGTTGGTATTTTAGTATTTAAAATTTTACTAAATACTTTGTTTACGTGCTGTTTTGTTTTGATCATGCTGTGTATGCACGTTTTTGGGTTTCATCTGGTTATAATGTTATTTAGATGCAACTATTTAGTAATTATATGACTGTAACCTGTTGTGTATGCCATAATGAATAAATAAATAAATAAATATCATCATCATCATCATCATCATTGCTAGGGCACAGGCCTTCTCTATGAATGGAAGCATATAGGGGGATTGGGCCATAACCCACCACGATGGCCACGTGCAGGTTGGGGGGTATTAACGACTGCAGACGCAGCCGGAACCAACGGCTTAACGTGCCTTTCAAAGCACGGAGAAACGCGAGATAATATATGTTTGGGCACCCATCCAATGACCAGCCTTAGCGAACATTGCTTAGTTTGCGCAACTGCAGGTTGAGAGCGCTAAACCACTGCTCTATCGAGCTCCTCGTTAATTCATCCTAGCCTACCCCTTAATTGAAAGATGAAAGAATGAATATAAGGAGAATGACAAAAAGGATTTATATGGCGGAAGTGAATAGAAAAAGGGGAAGAACGGAAGGAAGAAAGGCGGATCTTTTATAACCAAATTGAAAGTCTAATAAAAAAAGGGGCCAGGTCAAGACTACCCGAAACCGACGGGATGCATGAAGAGATTGATGAGATTGGATGAAGCGAAAGAAGTATGTGAGGATCGTAGCAAGTGGAAGGAAGTGATCTCTGCCTACCCCTGTGGGAGAAGGGCGTGAAATATGTATGAAGGAATTCATGTTGCCAATTAAGTACGAAAACAACATCTTATTTGTCGGTGTAACTGTTAAGACTAAGTGGCTCATGTCAGAGTTCAGGTTTTGCCCCAACGCAATCGCAGAGTACTCAATAAATGCGTAAATTATAAATATTATTATCAGGTTAGAGCAGTGACCAACAGTCTATTATAGTTATTACTTTGTATTAAATATAAGTCGCAATTCCCCATATTTGCTACGACGGCTGGCTTGGTCGAATGGTCAGATCGCTGGCTATCGGTCACGAGGTCCAGGTTACGCATCCTAGTACGGGTAAGTGTTTGTGATGAATACAGACCTTTGCTCTGAAGTCAAATTACATAATATGTTTATTTATATAATATGTTACAGTAAAACCTAGTAGTAGGCAGAGGTGAACTAGCACCCACGTTTCGCCAATTATGTCAGGTTCCATGTAATAGGTGGCGAGCCTATACCGCGAGCAGTAAAAACCGGTTATTATTAAATTAATTAATTTTGATGCGCGAACCACTACCACAAGTACCACAATTTGCTTTGTGTAAATTTTTATAACGTTTATAAAAAGTAAAATATATAATTATATTGAAAATTCAGTGCCGTGTGGTGACGGCAGAGTAGAATACAATTGTCACCACCCCAAATCTCTCCCGTGGGTGTCGTACAAGGCGACTAAGGATATATTAGCGATGAGGAATGGGCAGCAGCGTTCCTCTTATACCACCTAGCAATAGCAATGAACTGCGACTTTTGTGCCCGATAAATGGCAATAGGCTCGCCACCTATTACATGGGACCTAACATAATTGGCGAAACGTGGGTGCTAGTTCCCCTCTACCTACCCCTTCGGGGATATAGGCGTGATTTGTGTATGTGTATGTATGTATTTTAGAATACATTTTAAATAATTTACAAACCCAACAGCAGACAATTTAAGAGAAACCCGGATAAATTGGTGCCGGGCATCGGAGCGGCTGACACGTCTGGGCGGAAATGTGAAATTTTAAGCCCGGATATTGAACTACTGAAACACTGCCCGTGTGGGCAAAGCGCGCCAGTGAATATTACATTTAGCAGAAAATCCCACTAGATTCTTGTAAACTTACAAGAATCTTGTGGGATTTTCTGCTAAATAGTACATGTATACTATACTATACTATGCTTGGCCGCCATGGTCGAATGCCCAGATTGGTGGGTATTGGCCAAGAGGTCCCGGGTTCGAATCCTGGTAGGGGCAAACTTTGTGATGACCACAAATGTTTGTTTCCGAGTCATGGTTGTGTATGCAGAGGACGCTGGTTCGTTTCCCGAATCAAGACAATAATTCTTGGAACTTTCTCAGCCACCATTTTCTTTCTACTATTTTTTCTAACATTCATTTAAATGGTCAAATAAAAAATCCAAATAATAGCGATGTTTTGATTCAGTTCGCGATGAGATTAGGTCAGCCGTCAGCATCCGTCTAACGCGTAGTCAGCAGTGTGACTGCCGTAGTCACAGGCCGATGCCACAGTCACGACTGAGTGGCCGCGTCGCGTGCGACCTCGGCTCTTGTCGGGTTTCTGGGATATCGGACACGATTTCGGATTAGAATACAAACTCAACGGATTAGTGGCCGTTCAGATTATGACAGCCAAATTGAGTATGATGTCTTTAATTGACGCATTTTACTTATATTAATCACGCCTATTTGTATCGAAGGGGTAGTATATCCGAATCATCATCATCACACCATCATTTTATTTTATATTATAAAGTTAAAATTAACACTCACTCACATGATAACACAAACATAATCATACCCCCACACACACACACATACACACACACACACACATACCATCCAAAGACAAACCTTAAACATTTCCTCATTTGCACAGTCGCAGGAGAAGCGCGCTATGCCACTACGCTAACGAGCTCCTCAGGGGTAGGAAGATGTGAATTAATACTCATGTTTAGTCAAATATGTTAGGTCCTATGTGAAAGGGGGTAAGCCCATTGCCGTCTAACGGGCACGTAAATCGCAGTATATTGTTGGGTGGTATAACGGAACGCTGCTGCCCGTTACTCATCGCTGCCTTTACCCTAAGGCTCGAGTTCAGCAACGCAACGGTTAAAACAAGCGATTAAAAGATAACCGTTACTTTTTGACAAAGTCAAAGTTTCTTAAGCGATAGACTTCAAGCCACTGAAATATATAAGCTAAACTTTACACACAATTCATTGATGAGACAGGAATATAGATCTCAATTTAGAATGAACAATACTGGTGTCCCTCAAGGAAGTATTCTGGGCCCTTTACTTTTTCTGCTATATATTAATGACCTGCCTCATGCTACAGCAAATAAGTGTATAATGTTTGCAGATGATACAACACTTATTATAAAATGTAATAATGCAGACACATTCGAACAAAAAATTAATGATGCACTCACGGACGTTGTAAACTGGATGAAGAGTAATTTTTTACATATAAACATAAATAAGACCTTACTCATTCAGTTTAGATCATATAATACAATTCCAATGCCGGTAAAAATAAATTATAATAATAATCAAATAAATGAAGTGGATTCATCTCGCTTTCTAGGCATAATAATAGACAAACACTTAAGCTGGAAAGATCACATCGACCTTGTTTGCAGTAAATTAAATAGGTTTGTCTTTGCTTTAAGAAAATTAAGACAGACCGTATCCAAGGCAGCTGCATTAACAGCGTACCACGGATACGTCTCATCCGTCCTGAGCTATGGCCTAATATTATGGGGTAATTCAGTAGATTTTGACAGGAGTTTTATAATTCAGAAAAAATGTATCCGGGCAATTTGTAACGCCCGATATGATGATAGCTGTAAGCCGCTATTTCGAACGCTCAAAATTCTCCCTCTGCCCTCTATGTATATTAGAGAGGCGTGCGTATTTGTTCGCTCTCATCCAAGTTTTTGGAAGATGCGGGTTGATATGATGCCCAGACAGACTAGACGACAATATGTCAATCTATTGTATCAACCTCCCTGTCATAAACATATTTATAAAATTAATGTCTACAATATGTGTATTAAATTATTTAATCATTTACCTGATGACATTAAATGGTTGACTATTAATAAATTTAAATTTGTTTTGACAAAGTGGCTACTAGAACACTGCTTCTATAGTGTTAAAGACTATTTAGAATACAAGAAAAAATAAAAAATTATAATGTTCAATTAATGTTATATTACCTTCTCAATAGTAGACTGACATTGTATAAATTTAAATAAATTACTAATACCTTATTATAATTTGCATATCTGCTTGCAGGTTGAATACTGTACTGGACCTATTGCTATTATGATGTACCTATTGTAAACATGTATTCTGGCAAATAAAGATTATCAATTATCAATTATCAAATAAAACGTGAATGCCTAAATGAAAATGGCTCTGGAGTGGTCTGCGGAGGAACGCACGAATATTTCCATTAGATGCGTCTTGAATAAATATCACAGATTAGTTCGGGATTTTTTCTTTATCACATATTATTATTATGTCCTATAATATCCCCATTGTTGAGAACCAAGGGGCCTACCGCCTAACTCGATTGCTAAAGCACAAGCTATAGTTAATGACGTCATGCTGTCTTTTCGCACCAAACGTACCTAAACTATTAGCGATAGCTTTGAACGAATGATCACCGAATGATTTTGTATGAATTTGGCACAAAATCCGTACCGCCTAAAAATTCAGGATGGCTGCTATAGCCGTAAGTAGTGCATTGCTATACAGCTATCATCAGCAATCGAGTTAGGCGGTAGGCCCCTGGCCTTCGCTATGTATTGAAGAATATAGGGAGAATGGGCCATAACCCACCACGCTGGCCCAGTGCGGATTGTTTGTGCTGTTAATGGTTGTTAGTGCTTTTTGGTCACCCATCCAACGACCGACCTTAGCGGACGTTGCCTAGTTTGCGCAATCGCAGGCCGGGCGCGTTAAGCCACTGCGCCACCGAGCTCTTCCTGCTCCTCGTAATACCGCCTAGCAATATTCTACGATGATTTGCGTGGCTGTCAAATGGCAATAGGCTCGCAACCTATTACATGGGTCCTGCTGGTTACCCCATCGGGGATAAATAGGCGTCGTTTTTGTTTCTAAGCCGTGTGGTGACGCTAGAGCAGAATACAATTGATAGCTTATTTGGCGAGAATTAGGCGTTAATTCACCTCTGCCTACCCCTTCGGGGATATAGGCATGGTTTATGTGAATGTATTTTCGTTTGTAACTCCTCTTGAGCTCCGGGCGTAACCTCCACCATCTACAAGCAAAAAGCGGCGCGCTTTTATCTTTTCCGAGTTGATTATGGACAAACAACCCCATTACAGGCCACAATGCGAACAAACAAACTTGTTGCTCGGGTTCCTTTGAGTATTTGCGCGTTGTATGCTAAAGCCTTTTGCCAATTTGGCGAATGGAGTTTCCTGCACAACAATATTGGGAATCCTTTTGCTCTAAGCCGTGTGGTGACGGCTGAGCAGACTACGCTTGTCACTCTCCTGTGTCTACTAAGGGCATTACTTTAGCAAAACGCATTATCTACCTTTTTACAACTTCTGAGAAAAACGCGTTTGAAAACTTTAAACGCGTTTTTTCTCAGTACACTTGTATGGCCGGAGTTGAGCTAGTTATTGATGTAAAAATTGGAATAATCAGTATATTGAAATGGTCTCTATGGGAAAGTTACAGAGCTTGTTTTACTGATTTCAAATATGTAGATAACTCAATTCCGCTAAAAATTGTACATAATGCGTTTTTCGTAAGCGCGGCAGAATAGGTAGCAGCATTAACCTACCCGATGGGACTTAACATAGTCGAAATGTGAATGTTAACACACTACCTACTGTCTACCTTTTCGGGGATAAAATTATTGTTTTTTTTGTAATGTATTAATCCATATTGTGTATGTATTATTAGATAGGTACTTGTAAGTATTCTGCTACTCCAACAGCGGGACTTTTAAGCTGTTTTTAATTTCAGTTTTGGTACTCCTAATATTAGAACAATATAACTTCAAGAAGTTGTAGAAAACTCAGTTAAGTCTAGGGACTTGAGACCCAAGTGTAGGTTTAAAGGACCCCTTCACAAGTATTGCAAATAAAATTGTCCGTATTCATCACACAAACTCTTGGTTCTACTTGGATGAGTTGATTCCCGAATAATTCATTCAAGTAGATTCAAGAGCAGAACTGGCCACTCGACTAAAGATATGGAGGAATATTGAGAGAATGGGCCCATAATCCACCATGTCAGTCCAGTACCTAGTGGTGGATGGAATGTATTATAAACGTGTCTACCTTAGCACAGAGAAACGCTAGGTAATTTTATTATTACTATTCATTTTAGGTCACTCGTCTAGTAAACCAAATTGGTTAGTAAATGACAACAATCAAAGGCGACTCATCTAAAAACAGGCCGAACATTGCTTACTTGAAGCAGTCGCAAGCCGGGCTAGCTTGGCAATAGAGCTTCTGAATTCAATAACTAAATAAAAGCTCTTGAAACTATTTATGGGTAGACATTGGCTCGAAATAATTTGCTCAACTTAGATCCGTGGGCGCTGGCTTGGTAATGACATCGGCAACTAAACGTCGGCCGTAATGAACAAACAATAATTACTAAGTTTTCTCATCTCATTGTACACAATTATGAGATGACGAGCAAAATCATTTAGCAGGCTTCATCATAGACAAAAAAAAATGGCTGTACGAAGAGACATGGTTGAAAGAAGTGTAGGGACTGATATGAGATTGACAAAAGGATGGGGAAGCTGGCAGCTTTAAAACGTCAGACAAATATCAATGGAAGAGGAAACATACTGCACCAACCGACGGACCCTAGATAAACTAGGGACAGGGCAGTAAGAAGAAAAAAATGACTTACTATTGTCACAATAGTAGATTATATCAAGGTACGATCATAGTTTTATGTCACCCCCTGACCAAGACGTGAATTTTCCGTACGGGTGGCGGGCGGAAAAGTCCACTTTATGGTCAAGTGTGAGTTAAAAAAATTAACTTTATACAGCGAAACAATGATCCTTCGAGCTGGACTTGGTAAAGGGTGACGTCTTGGCGATTATAAAGTCAACAGCCCGTCAGGTTAACACAATATGTCAATTTGTCTCAATCCACTCTATGCTTTACGACAAACAAATTAAGTGTGTTAATCGATTGGAGATATTTGACAGGTTTGTGTAGTCTGATGTGCTGTCGATTGTACATTAAAATGTGGCCCATTTAAATGATCGCCTTCATTGTCACAGTTAACAAGTTTATCTCGCGCCTGTAGCTGTACGCAACGTCGATACACAAATTCGATAAACTCACTTTGACTAACTTCCAATTAAGTTATGAATACTTTATAGTTCATTCACCTGATTACCAACTAAGTGACTCGGCTGTGATTGGCTAACGACCAGATAAAATAACTGTGAAGATATCTATCAGGGTTGAATTAAAAATAACTTTTTCATCCCACCATCTCGGAATAAGCGTTTTTGCTCTTCAATATCTGAGTGCAAAAGCCGTTTTTATCCTCTAGAGGTTAAAGTAAATTTGAATTTAGAACATCGTGTGCAATGAGTTTGTGAATTCAAAACATCATTATACATATTTATTTCTACCTCCATGGTGCTGAAATTGTCATGCAACCTATTCTAATTTGTTAAAAACTCAGACTCGGAACCTTCTTTGTGTACTTTTTTTGTAATTTGCTTTGCGCGCGCCATTTTCTTTTCACGTCATAAATTTGTTAAAACCTAGGAGTTCCGTGACGGTCAATCAGCTTGGCGTCAATCTTGCTTTAAACATTTTGATCAGTCTACAACGCTTGCTGGATGCTTGAGTCAAGCATTTAAAAAGCTTTTTAGGTCTGTTTGATTTGTTTACGCTAGCAACGGAACAAAAACATACAGAAAATCAACGTGCTTGACTCAAGCTGATTGACCGTCTCGGAACTCCATTAGGGGCGGTAATTTTTATTAGGGACTTACAGGTGTGTCTGGATGAATGTTGCGGGTGTGGCTGGGTGGATGGGTGGCTGTTGGAGGTGTGTCTGGGTGAATGGGTGTTTTGAGGGTGTGTCTAGGTGAATGGGTGTTTTGTTGGTGTGTCTGGGTGAATGGGTTTTTGTGGGTGTGTCTGAATGGATGGGTGAGTATTGTGTGTGTTTCTGGGTGAATGGGTGTTTTGTGGGTGTTTCTGGGTGAATGAGTGTTTTGTGTGTGTTTCTGGGTGAATGGGTGTTTTTTGGGTGTTTCTGGGTAAATGGTTGTTTTGTGGGTGTTTCTGGGTGAATGGGTGTTTTGTGGGTTTTTCTGGGTGAATGGGTGTTTCTGGGTGAATGGGTGTTTTTTGGGTGTGTCTGAGTGGATGGGTGTGAATGTTGAGGGTGTTTCTGGGTGGGTGTTGAGAGTGTGTTTGGGTTAATGGGAGGGTGTTGTGGATGTTTCTGGGTGAAAACAGAAACTGTTGTGATTGATTTTTTTTTTTGTATTTTGTAATTTCCTCGTTGGGGGGGATGAAAAGTTACGTGTTGCACTCGAGTGCAAAGATTTTTCACCTTGTGCTCTTTTGATTCCCTCGCTATCGCTCAGGATTCTAATTTTTGAATCACTCGCTACGCTCGTGATTCAATTTTAGAATCCTTCGCTAGCTCGGTCATCAAAATTGAGCACGCGGTTAAAAAACAACTTTGCACTCACGTACAACAAATAACTATTTGTCACTTCGTGTATGATGAAGGGTTAAGACAGCGAAGAGTAATGGGCAGCAGCGTTCCTCTTAAACCACCTAGCAATAAACTGCGATTCACGTGCCCGATGAATGGCAATAGACTCGCCACCTATTATATGGGAACTACTATAATAGGGAAAACGGGTGTGAATTCACATCTGCCTACCCTTTCTGGGATAAATAGGCGTAATTAATGTATGTGTGTGTATTAAGATGTACCCGTACGTATTATGATAATAATAATATCATCCAAGCATTTCCGTTGATTGTGATTTCACAGTGTCTACTGGGTTTTTGGGAAAAGAGAAAAGCTTGGTGAGTCCTCGAATTCAAGAAATTCCTGCAAATTTTTCCGCTGACTTACAGTTTTGTCTGTTGTCAATATTAACCCCAACGTTCCATCTCGGCAGGGGACGTGGACAAAATCTCCTCGGGGAAAAGAATATTTCCCTCTCGCCCTACCTCACTCTAAAATCACGAGACAAAACACTGTCAATTAGTGGAGAGAAATTTTGTCCACCGTGCTAGGCCGACTGGAATCTACGTGGCGAATATAGCTGAGCTTATTCAATATTCATTACGCAATCATAACAACAGAAGCGTGAGTTTCGTCGAAAGCAGGTTCCTAAAATAGTCATATAAGATCCTAATCACACAGATGACGCCCGGATTGTGGAAAACTGGGATAAAAATTCTATAAAAGAATATAATTTTTTGAAAGGTTTCTTAATTTGCTTTGAACTTTGCAGATTGAATGTTGAAATGAGAAATAAATTGCATTTAAAAATAATTAAATGCTCGGCAGTCGCAGACATTTCTTTCCGACCATTTTTATGTACTTTCAAAGTGTGACGGCACCGCTGGAGCTGCTTACAAAGTGACTTGGATTTGGATGTGTCGCAGGCAGATCGTCAAATTCGGCATTTCATGATCTGGCTTGCCCTATTGTGGACTTAGTAACCAAACTGCTGTTGAAAGTTTAAAAATAATTGTCAATTGAAACAAACAGATTTTTACATACATAAATCACGCCTATATCCCTGAAGGGGTAGGCAGGGGTGAACTAGCACCCACGTTTCGCCAATTATGTTAGGTCCCATGTAATAGGTGGCGAGCCTATTGTCATTTATCGGGCACAAAAGTCGCAGTACTATTGCTAGGTGGTATAAGAGGAACGCTGCTGCCCATTCATCATCACTGATTTATCCTTAGTCGCCTTATACGACACCCACGGGAAAGATTTGGGGTGGTGACAATTGTATTCTACTCTGCCGTCACCACGCGGCAGATTTTTATTGTAAGTATATTTTGATAAATCACTCAACGCCTTGTGGAATAGGCAGTCCGGATTAAAGACCCGGGTTCGATTCCGGCCATCTTATTGTTTCACATACATAAATCACCCCTTATTTCCACTTGTTGCGATCATTACAAGAATCTTAATCTTACTACTCACTATTTTTGTCAGGTTTACGGTCTAGATTTAAATGATTTTTTTTTCAAAGATTTTGGTGGTTAGAAAAAGAAGTCTTGGGTGGCCGAGCGGTCAGGCACCTGCCCGGATAGCAGCGGACGCGGGTTCGATTCCCGCCTCAAGCTCATAATTTTTCGAAATTCTTTTTCCAACCACCAAAATCTTTGTACTAATTTTTCTAACTTTTATATAATGTTAAAATTAAAATCGAATAGATTTTTTTTTCATTAAGTACTCATAAAGTTAATAGACGTCTATGAGTGCAGCAGTAAGAATCTAAGAATTCTTAACAAGACAAATGGGTCAACTTTTGAATTCTTATATTTTTGACATTAAGTACCCATTAACGTTAGTTGACGTCTCTGAGTTCGGCAGTTATTAAAGTAGAGTTAGAAACAAGCTGTTAATAGGAAATAATAATAATAAATAAATAAATATTTTTTTTACACTCACACCTATCATCTAGCCCAAAGTAAGTAGCCTAAGCACTTGTGTAATGGATACTAGACGACGGACATATTTTTAATATAATTATGTATATAAATGTTGAAAATATACTACATAAACATATACACAACCATGACTTTATGGTCATCACAAAGTTTGGACCTACCAGTATTCGAACCCGGGACCTCTTGGCCAATACCCAGCAATCTGAGCATTCGACAAAGGCGGCCGTCGAATAGTTATAACAAAATAGTTATAAACAAATAGTTATAACAATGTACCCATATTGTTCCCATTTGGCAGAAGTTGAGTGTATTTGTGTCAACAGCCGTCGTGTATCTCACAGCGTTTGTCGCCGATAACCTAAGATGATCTCTGGCTAAATATAGGACTGCTGATAGTACGTGTGTCTTGTCGACGCGCACCAGCCTAAGGGGGATAATTATAATTGAATGTACGCTGCGCAGAAGCTTTTAGGTCCAATTTTCCGTGCACAACCCTCCCCTGATCGGAGTAGCGAATATAATGGGGTGGTAATGTGAGGCTCTTACCCTGGCGTCGGCTTCTTCCTAGCTCCGTTACAGGTTAGATGCCAACTCGGTTATACTCAAGGCGGCTACAAATTGGATTTCATTCTAGACAGTCACTGTTCTAACTTAAGATCTCTGCTTACGTGACGGGTTTTTATATGAACGACGGGCCGGGATAGTTTAGAAATTTCGTTTCATACAAAAAGCACATGAAGGACATATGTCACGGAGTCACGGGCGTTTTGAACGAGCCAGTCACGTCCCGTCCGAGGAATTATCTCGTTATGAATGCAGAGACCTTTAATTGCCATAATGTTATTATGTCATTAAAATTGGGTTGTATTGCAAAAAAACTGTGTGCGTTTGTGTGTTTGTACGCTCGCCATGCGAATGCGTAAACTGAGTAAAGTTCGCTAAGGACAGTCGTTAGATAGGTGACCAAAAATATATTCAGTATCTCGAGTTCCTTCGTGTCCCGGCTGCATCTTCAGTCGTTAATACCCACCATTCCGTACTGGGCCAGCATGGTATGATTATGGCCCATTCTCACTATATTCTTCAATCCATAAGATAGGGCTTTGCCCCAGTGGCGGCATAGAAGAGGAACGCTGCTGATTATTACTCATCGCTGCCTTTACCCTTAGTCGAGGAGAGATGGGAGTGGTGACAATTGTATTCTGCTCTGCCGTCACCACACGGCACTTTCTCAAAACTCTTACTGTTGCACTCTGAGAAGTCTTTTTTTTGTATTAAGTACTCATTAATTAACTTTAATTAATACTTAATACAAAAAATGGCAATTGAAAAAACTAGTCGCTATTCTTGACTGGATTTAAATTACATTTTTGGCATTAAGTACTCATTAAGTTAACTTTTCACTCAGTTAATTGACGTCTCTGAGTGCGGCAGTTAGTGAGTGAGACAAGGGCCGATTTCACCGTCTCTCATAGAAACTAAGTTTAATATAACTTGGTTTTTATTAATGCAAACTATGTATCGGAACTCAGTTTAGAGCCTAAACCGAGTTCAGCTTCAACTGATCGCGTTTAATTCTGCGGTGAAATCGGCCTTTAGTGGCACCAGATAGCGGATGGGGTGGCGATTATTGTATTCGACTCTTCCGCTAGCAAAACAGGAATCGAAATCGATAATTCCCAATACAACAACACAATATTGTATTCAAATCGATACTTATGTTATTGCTACGAGCACAGCGTATTAACAATGGCATTGTTAAAAAACATTAAATATTCATTGAAAATATTATTAATACCCATTGTCTTGCCTTTGTCAATATGAACTCGCAGAATATTGTCTGTGGTCTATTGTACATTTTTTTTTAAATCGGTTGTGTAGCGCAAGATAGGTTTTTTTAGCTTTATACTTAAATCATACATACACACATAAATCACGCCTATATGCCCGAAGGGGTAGGCCGAGGTGAATTAGCACCCACGTGTCGCCAATTGGTTAGGTCCCATGTAATAGGTGGCGAGCCATTTATCGGGCACAAAAGTCGTTTTAGCTTTATACATATACTTATTCTATTTTGTCGCTTATTTTAACATCTCTATTATTTTCTAGGTCTTAGGATAACTCAGGTCAGCGCAATAAGTTTCCTGGTTCATTCATATAAGTCAAATTTCTTACGTACCTTGAATCATATCCCACCGGAAAGGTTCTAGTGATGAATGAGTGTACAAAACTAAGGAGACATGGGCCTTAGTCCTTAGAGACTGATAAACGGTGAGAGTTATTAGGATGACAACATCACTCACAATGTTTTAGGAAATTAGGTATATTTTTGGGCACCCAGCCAGTGGCAAGCGTTGGCAAACACTGCACAGTTTACGCAATCGCAGACGGTGGGTACTGACTGTACCTCTCTAACTAGATTAAATTCATTAAAAAATTAAGCAAATTATGTTAAACGTGTCGAATATTTTGAACAATTTGATTAATATTGAACATTATTGTATTAATTACTGTTTAATTAATTACTCTTCATTATATAGGGATATCGCACATAACATAAGTGAGTTTGTTACACAAAGAGAAGAGAGGAATCAATCTCACGATATTGTAATGTGGTCCTGTGTGGTGACGGCAGAGCAGATTCCAATTGTCACCACCCCCATTCTCTCCCGCGGGTGTCGTTTATGGCGACTAAGAAAATCAACGGACTGCAGCGTACCTCTTAACTATCTATTAATATAATACACTGCGCTGTGGGAATAGGTTCGCCCCTGTTACATGGGACCTAATATAATAGTGAAACGTGGGTGTTAATTCACCTCTGCCTACCTCTTCGGGAATAAATTGGCGTGATTTGAATAATTATGTTAAGCTAAAGCAGAAAAGTGTTGAAAAATCAGTGCGCTCTCTATGAGACTTTAAATATTTCATCTTTTGTAGAGAATACGCAAATCCTGGTCCAAACGACCCCGGTACAGCTTCTCTGGAGATTCCCCTGAATTAATATTTCAAACATTCATCAAGCAAGACGCCCCAAAAAATGTAATATTATATTTAATCAAGTATCAATTTCCAAAGGGGCGAGGTTAGAATGTCAAGTAAATACGTCGAAAAGGTCACCGAGAGAGCTGTCCGGATCTACCCGTCTCTCTCTAGCCAGAACATTCATCACAGTTGAGTGAAAGTGACCGAGCGAACTAACTGACCTTTTACAGCGGAAATCTTCATCCAGTTATTTTAGTTGTGTTGTGATGCTCTATTCGATCATTGCCTTTGTCCCAATCCTACCACTCTTTGTGGTCACCAGAATTTGTATCCATAACTTTATTCCATAACTTTTTTCGTCCCATTCATGGCATCCTGTCTCATTCATGTCTACAAGCTAAACCTTTAATTCTGAATTGTTTTATAAATGTGACATCAGTATCAGGATAAATCAGTGATGAGGAATGGGCAGCAGCGTTCCCCTTGTACCCCTAGCGATGTACTGCGACACTTTTGTGCCCGATATATGGCAATAGGCTCGCCACCTGTTACATGGGACCTATCATGATTGGCGAAATGTGGGTGCTAGTTCACCTCTGCCTACCCCTTCGGGGATATAGGCGTGATTTATGTATGTATGTATGTACATTAGTACATACTGGTAAAACACCTACTTACGTTACTAAATGATTCAGTCAGTTCATGACCAACACTCCCTGTCCCATCGAGCCAAGTTTCTTTGGTTCCTATTGTCATTTAAACCATTCATTAGTTAAGCTCTTGCACCAACGCAGGGCGTAGTTTTACGCAACACACCATTAGTGCTAGCTAAGTATACCCATTAAAAAGTTTAATTAAAAAAGTGATTACCTATTACAATATCAATAACAATATTTTCTAGTAGTAAGTATGTAAATGTGCGGTAATTACAGTTTGTATGTTTTATTGAACAGCCTGGTAAGGGGCTAATGAGGAGTTTAGTAGACTATTCGATTTTAATTTTTATGATTATATAAATGTTAGAAAAATTAGTACAAAGATTTTGGTGGTTAGAAAAAGAATTTTAAGACACATCAGTGACAAGTGTCTTGGGTGGCCGAGCGGTCAGGCACCTGCCCGTATAGCAGCGGACGCGGGTTCGATTCCCGCCTCAAGATCATAATTTTTTGAAATTCTGTTTCTAACCACCAGAGTTTTGTAGATTTGTGCATAATAATTACACTTTGTATAATAGGATGAGATAAGGGCAGGGCGATGATGATGATGATGATGAATGACACACATCTATACTAATATTATAAAGCTCAAGAGTTTGTTTGCTTTGTTGGTTGAACGCACAAATCTCAGTAGGCTTATTCGCTATCTTTTTTTGACAGTTGAAAGTGATGATCACCCAAATATTTACTTATCCATTACCGTTTTCACAGGACAAGTGTCACAATAGCGTTATAGTAAAGTGGTAATGGATCAGTAAAAAGGTAAGCGAATAGGTCTACAGGAACTAGTCTCAAATTGAAAAATTCTTATTGTGTTGGATAGTCCATTTATCGAGCTAGGCTATGTAATAACCGATATTAACGCGAGCGAAGCCGCGGGCGACCACCAGTTGTCTGTTACGCTTTCACACCTAAACTACTACACCTATTTTATATAAATTCTATCACCAATAGAAAGCTACATTATAAGCGAGTAAAATTGGTCATATTTGTTTTTAATTCGTGATGAGGAATGGGCAGCAGCGTTCCTCTTA
Organism: Cataclysta lemnata; assembly: GCA_963931975.1. Classification (NCBI taxonomy): domain Eukaryota; kingdom Metazoa; phylum Arthropoda; class Insecta; order Lepidoptera; family Crambidae; genus Cataclysta; species Cataclysta lemnata. Next base: position 238,248 of record OZ008357.1, read on the forward strand.
TACCATCTAGCTATGTACCTACTGCGACTTTTGTGCCCGATAAATGGCAATAGGCTCGCCACCCATTACATGGGACCTAACATAACTGGCGAAATGTGGGTGCTAGTTCACCTCTGCCTACCCCTCCGGGGATATAGGCGTGATTTATGTATGTATGTATATATGTTTTTAATTCCCACGACAATAAAAGTAATATAATTCAATATATCAACAATTTTCCTATAAAATCATTATTTGCCATGCCCGCATGTTTTAAAGACATCAACGCGAGCGCAGCCGCGGCTAAAAGGTAGTACATACATAAATCACGCCTATTTATCCCTAAAGGGGTGGGAATAGGTGTATTAACACGCACGTTGGTGGTTTTAGTTGGTAGTGGGACTTCGTTCATGTCCGCCTGGCTAGCTACCACCGTCCTATCAAAAATCTGTCGCCATAATAATAATGTTAACAGCATTTTTGTGTTCCCACAATGTGTGATAAGATAGCCAGCCCCTCTGTGGGAGAGGGTTCCAGGTGAAGCTCGATTCCATCTTTCAGTTTGGCCCTTATCGTCACTTACCATCAGGTGAGATGAAGGGCAAGAGCTTCCCTGTATATATATAGTATGATGTTTTTTTTGCCAATTATGTTAAGTCTAATGCAAAAGGTGGCGATCCTATTGGCATCTATCGGGCAAGCAAATCGCAGTATATTCATCGTCATCATCATCACCAGCCCATAAAAGTCCCCACTGCTGGGGCACGAGCCTTCCCTATGGATGGAAGAATATAGAGAGAATGGGCCATAACCCACCACGCTGGCCCAGTGCGGGTTGGTGGGTACTCACGACTGCAGATGCAGCCGGGGCCAACGGCTTAACGTGGCTTCCGAAGCACGGAGGAACTCGAGATAATAATTTTTTGGTCACCCATCCAATGACCGGCCTTAGCGAAATTGCTTAGTTTACGCAATCGCAGGCCAAGCGCGCTGTGCCATTGCGCTAGCGAGCTCCTCTAAAGCAGTAAATTGCTTGGTGATAAAAGAGCAACGCTAATAAAATAAAATGTAAATAATTCAATGCTACCGGGACCATTGCTTTAAATAACTTAACACATGCGACAGTAAGCCTCTTGGCTTTTATTTCATTTTTTTATTCGCAATTGTTAGTCGTTATCCTCCGTACTAGTTCCATAATATTTATGTTCGACATAGCTACCTAATGATGTATGAAAATAACTATAAAGAAAAGAAAACCAAGTTTCGAAGATCCGGCTATTATTACCGAGATTATTACTACAGAGAACCGTATATTGATATTACTATTATTTTTAATATCAAATAACTTTATAGAAAAATATATCAGAGATTGAAATTTTATATTTGTATTCCCTTAACATTGTTTGGATTTTTTGGCGTATATCTGGAGAGCGCGTATTTCTGTTTGCCTACACAACAATGCTTTTAATAAAAATGAAACCGAATATATTGTACCGACAGAACTGGATAACAAAAACCGAATGTAGGTCTCCGCTACTTGAATCTTTTAATTTATATCTATTTCCCTTGTTCTCTTCAAATGGTTGCTAGAGCAGAATCTGAGATCTTTCTTACAATTCTACCGCTTTACTTGCCCATATTTAAGAAGATAGTAGTTACAAAAAAAAATCATTTCCTGATGCGGGAATCGAACCCAACGGCCTAGGCAATCCGGGCAGACGCCTATGCGTATATAGTAGAGGAAGCGGAATTTTTCAGACAGTTTTTATTTTTCTAACTTTATTTTCTTTGTAATGTTTTTTCTAACATTTGTATGTTTTAAAGAAAATCAAATCATCACAAAGATTGCATCGATTGATAGTTCTGTATATAAGATAGTTCTGCATCCGTATTATGGGAGAGAAAGCACTTGACACTCACCGTTCTTGTATTCCGTCAGTCACGGTAAGCTCCTCTACAGCCTTTGGAATTGCGTTGTACCCGAAGACGCTAAAGAAAGTCCTCTTACGGCAAGCAGACATAGCTTTAATAACAAGCAAGGAAGAGGGACGCGAATGTAAAAACCTCTTAGACGCGACCGTCCGCGAGCGCGTCGTAGCTCCGACTGACAATTTTGACAGCGCGGATGGCTGTCACTGCGCACGATTTGCCGCGCATGCGCGGTGCGGTTTTATTACTAATAACAAGTTTAATTAGTGAGACACTTCAAAAAAGTAAAAAAAAATGGAAAGAAGTGATTTCTGCCTGCCTTTCTCCCACAGGGGGAGAAAGGCGTGACATAAATGTATGTATTTATATATTTCCACAGGGCAACAGATATTTAAGAAAAAATGAGTGATTTCTTTTTTTAAAAATTGATAAAAATCAGTTAATCCGGAGGAGTTCAATAATAAACACTGTGATACGAGATTTTTACATATTAGTCTATCCCCAAAGTAGGTTAGTGCCAGGTAGAGAGTACCACTCATAAAGAAATCCATCTTCATGTGCCCACACGTATTCGTGCGTTATGTCAACTGTTTGAGTGCTTACAAGTTTATAATAATATATTAAAATATGTAAAAATATTTCTTATTATGTCATAAAAATATCTCACGCACAAATGTTGGCACTAATTGAACTTAAAAGCGAAACGTAGTAAAATGGAAACACTGCGTTGTTTCCACAGCCGTCGCCGCCATTGTTCAGTACATTTTATTAGTGGGATGCTAATAATGAATTACGCCAATGTATCTTGTTTGAGCGGTGTCGCCACGAAAATATCGCTGATGTCAATTTGTGTCTCTCGGATTTTTCCATTATGTTCGATGTTCATATTAATACTATAGGAATAATATTTTGTTCCATAAAATATGGTATAAGACAAAGACATGGACAAAGTACATAAATCGTTTCTCATTATTTACTGTTTTACAGCATGCAATAATTAATTTAAACGTAATGATTATGTATTTATGATTACATACATACATAAATCACGCCTATATCCCCGAAGGGGTAGGCAGAGGTGAACTAGCACCCACATTTCGCCAATTATGTTAGGTCCCATGTAATAGGTGGCGAGCCTATTGCCATTTATCGGGCACAAAAGTCGCAGTAGATACATTGCTATTATAAGGTGGTATAAGAGGAACGCAGGAATAAATCAATAATGAGGAACGGGCAGCACCCATTCCTCGTGATTGATTTATCCTCAATATAAGTGTTTGAATAAGGTCGATCTCGCATCGCAAAAGTGTCGAGTCAGCGGATTCAATCATTGTCACCCAGTTTGTTTTGCATGATTCACGTGATTATGCGAGCGTAGACTACGTGATGTGGTTGCGGCAATTTCACGTAGGTAGCTAATCAAATTCACTTCGCCTTTTACAATAAATAAAATGGGGACCGCGATGCAATTACGAATTACGAGAGTTGTTAAATAAGTTTTGTTTTGTTTTACTGTTGTCAGTTTTATATCTGTTTATGTTGCAGCTAACTAGCTTAATTAGCCGTTCAATCAACTGCCTATATACTATATAATAGCCTCTTTACTAATTGGCCGGCCGTGTGGTGACGGCAGAGTAGAATACAATTGTCATTACCCCAAATCTTTCCCGTGGGTGTCGTACAAGGCGACTAAGGATAAATCAGTCATGAGGAATGGGCAGCAGCGTTCCTCTTATACCACCTAGCAATGTACTGCGTCTTTTGTGCCCGATAAATGGCAATAGGCTCGCCACCTATTACATGGGACATGACATAGTTAGCGAAACGTGGGTGCTAGTTCACCTCTGCCTACCCCTTCGGGGATATAGGCGTGATATATGTATGTATGTATCATTACTAATTCTATACTAAGGCTGGAGTTCACCAACACTCCAGGTGATTATTATTTAACCATCAGCTTTTGACATTTTACTGTATGGAAGAACTGTCACAAACTGACGGTTATCCTTTAATCGGGTGTTGGTGAACTCGGGCCTTAATAGCACAAATTACTGGCACTCCATACAAATTTGGTCAGTAGAGAAAGTTTGCGGAAAATTCAAAAATTAATTGTAGAATTTGTATTTTTTTTATTACACCATAGTTTTTATATGAATAGTGTTCAGGGTGTGCGTTATTTAGAGTACCCGGAACGGACAGGCATGCATGAGGACAATAATTAGTTTAGATGAAGAGAGAACAGAGGAAGAAGTTGTGACGAGAGTAGAATACAACTGTCACCATCGAGGGGGTGGTACAATGACTAGGAGTTCAGACGACGAAGAGTAATGAGAAGCAGTGTTTACACCTACCACCTATCAATTATACTGTGATTTAAGTGCCCGATAAATGGCAATACGCTCGCCCCCTCTTACATGGCACCTAACAACAATAATTGGCGAAAAATGCGTGTATTTATTTAAATAGTCGTGATTTATGAGTGTACTTATGTATTTACAAACCAATTCCTTATTCCTTTAAGCCACTTTAATACAATTTGGAAGGTCTAAACTTCAATGAAGATTCCTCCTAATAAAACAAGTTTAAGTAATAAGCCAAGGTGGGATTGTTGGGGCCTATTCTAAAAAGAAATACCTCAGCAGACCTGTTATTAATTACAATACTCGCTCGGACGGTAATGGGATTTGTTTGTCTTACAAAACTGGTTTCGCTCTTCACATTATTTGAATAATAACGTCAGAATGTTAATTGCAAGGTTGCTTTAAACTTGTAGGCCTGAGGATGGCACGGTTTGAATTATTCAGAAATAATTCGGTTATGTCAATCCGAATTATTACGGTATTATTACTTACAATATAAGGTTCGGTACCTTCATATTTTATTTATTTGTTCTTTGGGAAACATACAATTATTGTTACGCATAAAATTCAGCAAAGTTTCCCCAGTTTTAAATTACACATACAATAAAATTGAGAGATTTTAATTTAATTAAATTTCCTAAACTACATTCTAAAATGAGATTACATTTTTTTAACATAAATAAATATTTAGATCAGGCCTTCTATGCTGGCCTGGGAGCGAACAAATAACGTAGAATAGGCCAGCCCCAACTCATCCCGTGGGTGTCGTAAGAGTCGACTAAGGGAGATTGCCCGGTGTAGACCAATAAGCACCTTGGGGCACCCGAATGGTGGAGGGCAAACCACCAACAACAGCGTACCCAAGGAGGGTTGGTGTCAGGCAGGCGGCCGGCTGTAAAACCTAAGCCAAAACCTTGAGCAGTATGGATTGGAATGTTGTCATTCTAATACTCTCTTCGTTCATGGGTCTCTCGACATGGTCCGTTCCGTCTCTTTCCTATACATTCATTCATCACTAGCACCTTTACGGTGGGATGGATGATATGAATCAAAAGGGAGTGGATGGCTTGATGACGTCTGACATATGAATGGAAGAGGAAACATACTGCGCCGACCCCAGATAGACTGGGAACAGGGCAGGAAGAAGAAGAAGACATATTTAGATCAGGCCTATTTATCCCCCAAAGGTGGACAACTATGCTAGGTCCCTTGTAATAAAGGAGCGCTTTCTTGTACGATATCCACGAAATGAAATGCTCATAAACTGATAGATTGATACATAATGACATAAACAGTTTCCGTCCCACTTTTACTATTTTTGCATTTGATACAATACTACATACATACATACATAAATCACGCCTATATCCCTGAAGGGGTAGGCAGAGGACGTGGTTGCTAGTTCACCTCTGCCTACCCCTTCGGGGATATAGGCGTGATTTATGTATGGTTGTATGTAATTTAATTACAAAAACAATAGATTTTATCAAAAAATAAATTCAAACAGAACAGAACTACAAAGCCTTAGTTAACTGAAAACAAAGAAACGAACGTTTAATGTTAAAGTGCTTCGTTGAAATCGCCGCCACAAGCTAGACTAAAGGTATTTACCCACTACACCGTATCATACCATGACCGTAACCGTGCCGGCAGATGCAATAAAATATTCTTTCATACAATTTATAATGGACCAATGCTCTCTAGACCGTTCCGTCACCGGCCATGCACGTAGCGTCTTCTTCTTCTCCTTGCCCTGTTCCCAGTCTATCTGGGGTCGGCGCAGTATGTTTCCTCTTCCATTCATATGTCAGACGTCATCAAGCCATCCACTCCCTTTTGATTCATATCATCCATCCCACCGTAAAGGTGCTAGTGATGAATGAATGTATAGAAAACAGACAGAACGGACCATGTCGAGAAACCGACGAACGGAGATACATAGAACGGAGATACACATACTGCTCAAAGTTTTGGCTTAGGTTTTACAGCCGGCCGCCTGCCTGACACTAACCCTCTTTGGGTACATGCCAGCGTACCCGCACTGAATTATTTTGCCGGTGCGGATACGCCGCGTGCATGTCCGGTGAGGGAACAGTCACCTTAAATAGCCAAGTGGCTTAATTATAATTTATTGTCTCAGACAGAATTCCATTTTTGGTGTTGACAAGTAATTGATCCGTCCAATGTAATTCCGAAATCTAATCTCCATATAAATTTACGGTCGGTTTCCCTCTCGTATAGTCTCACATATATGCAGGTAATAAAAGAGTTTGGTCGTTACGTCGTAAGTTTGAACGCTTGGCTAACGAAAAAGTCTGTATTTTTTCTATAGATCATGAACCTATCACAGTTTAGTTACTAGTAATAAATTCTAGGCAAAAAGAATTAGTAAACCTAGTCTTACTGTAAGATAAAATTATTCCAACCGTATAATAAATATCGAACGTAAGCCGAACGTAGTTTTTTTAATTACATTTGGTGTGATGATTTACTTTAATGGCATTAGGCTCACCCCCTATGAAATAGGACCTAACTAACAGAATTGAAGAACCTTGGGTGTTAATAAACCTCTACCTACCCCTACGGGGATGAATAGACGTGATATAAGTATGTTTTTACATTAGGTGTATAAATAAGATGTATTTTTCCTATATGTATGTCTTTTTTACAAACTTTGGTGTTGCCATAAATATAACATGCCATGTTAATCATCGCATAAATGTATTAAAATTGGAAATAAAAATAGGTTTAACAAGTTAATTGTACATTACATAAGTTGTAATCACATAATCTTTAGTGATTTTAAATAACATAAAATGTATTTAGCACGCTTATTAGTAATCAACTGATAGAAGTTCTAGAAAAATTGGCCTTTTGGTAACTCAAAACGTGTTAGGTGTATTGTAATATTCTAAAAATGGAGTCGCTATTTCTGTCACTCCTACTAATTACCGCTAAAACAAAAGAGTATTTATAAAGGTTAAAGAAGATATGAATATCTCTTTTGCACCAAATTATTTTTAAACAACAAAAAGTTGCCAAGTTTAAAAATAGGTACTTTTTGGTGTATTGGACTCAAAAATCTATTTTTTACCTGTATGTAGAGTCATTTTAGTTTACTAATGTATACAATATAATTGAATAGTCTTACTGCCGCACTCAGAGACGTCAAATAACGTTAATGAGTACGTAATGTCAAAAACTGAGAATTTAAAACTCGTCGCTATTCTTTCCGGGTCTATGGTCTCGATTTCAATGTATTTTTTGACACTAAGTACTCATTAAAGTAAATTGACGTCTCTGAGTGCGGCAGTTAGTGCGCCAAATGAATTATGTATATAACCTATTTTGATTTTAATTTGAACATCAGATAAAAGTTAGAAAAATTAGTACAAACAATATTGTGTATACCTACTATAATTTCTCGACCTTTTTTTAAGCACAATATTCTTTGTATGTATATTAAGTTTATTTAACTTAATTATATTACGAGATACCGGGACAAGGTAATGGTCAGGGGTCAAACAGACCCAATACATTTTTCGAATGGGATTCTAGCCCGGGGCAATCTGGGACAAGTGCGTTCTATACCCTTAAGCTAACAAAGCCATTAAAATCACAATTTCTATGCTGACCAAATTTTTCCTTAGCAACCTCTAAGCTTTTTTGCAATGGGATGAACGACGAGCATATCTCGGTTCAAAAAGGAAAATGAAATATAATAAATTTGTCGTCGCTTGAAAACGGAATACGGTTTGGGATGAATAAAAATGTTTATTTAGACGTAGATGAAACGTCGTAGGTTGAAAACGGAACTACTAGCTTTTTTAACAGGTGTTGCCAGCTGTTTAATTGTAATACTGTTTTCGCATTCCTTTATATTTTATTAAAATAAACAGAGTACAAAGCTTTATGTGTAAATATGTGTAATGTTTGTTGTGTTATTAAACTAACAGGCATTATATTTATGCACCTATAAAAAAAATCTGTACTGTATGGTGACGCCAGAGCAGAATACAATTGTCTCACGCGGGTGTCGTACAAGGCGACTAAAGGTTAAAACAGTGACGAGGAACGGGCAGCTGCATTCCTATTGTAACACATAGCATTATACGATAATTTAGCTGTCCGATATATGGCAATAAGCTTACCCCCTATTACATGGGACTGAAAATAGTTGGCAAAACGCGGGTGTTAATCCTATTTCTAGCTGTATGGTAAAATTATTCCAACCATAATATAATATCGAACGTAAGCCGAACGTAATTATTTAATTACATTTGGTGTGATGATTTACTTAAATGGCAATAGGCTCACCCCCTATGAAATAGGACCTAACTAACAGAATTGACGAACCTTGAGTGTTAACAAACCTCTGCCTACCCCTTTTGGGGTATATAAAAGCGTGATTTATGTATGTATGTTTTTCTTTGATCAATGAAATAGCCTCTAGGCGTCGCTACAGTCTCATTATCATCAGTGGTTATGGCATGTTGACCCTTCCGTATCGTCTGTTTTGCTGCGTTGTTCAGCCGCTGCTATACATTGTTTACCCTGTGATGTTTGTTGTTACACTTTGGTTACCCTATTCCGACTTTTGTTACACTTATCTTTTTATCAATTTGAATGTTTATCTGAGAATGGCGCAGTAGCCAGAGCGCTCGGTCTGCGTTTGCGTAAAATAAGCAATGTTCGCTATGGCCGGTCATTGGTTGGATGACCAAAAATATTACTGAGGCAGTCGTTAATTAACCACGAAATCCATTGGGCCAACCAAGTCAAAAATACAATGATTTTTGACAGTTCAAAGCGATAAATGGCTTTATCAGTGGGATTATTAGAGTCAAGATGTGTAGTTGGTCTTTATGTGTATCCCATTTCATCATATCTTAACTCGTACTTGTAGAGTCACCTTATATAGAGTCGCAATCCTGGACATACCTTAGCCGTAAAACTAATTAAAAACCGGTTTCATTTCCGGAACAAAATAATTATATTTCATTAAGAAATATTGCTTAATTCGATGTATTGATTTTTCACCTCAAAATATTTTTCACGTAATCTACTAAATTAAGAACGGAAACGACCGCAAAAGCCTCTCAGGATGTATGGCTTAATTTTCTTAACTTTGAAGGGAACTTTCGGATATTTATGGACCTGTGCATACCAACGCACACGGCTTTCTTCGCATGGGAGCTGGTAAACCTTTAACATCATAAATAATGGCCGTGTGGTGATGGTAGAGCAGAATACAATTGTCACCACCCCCAACTCTCCCATGGGTGTCGTACGAGGCGACTAGGGGTAGAGACAGCCATGAGCAATGGGCAGCAGCGTCCCTCTCATACCACCTAAGAATATACTGCGATTTATATACCCTATATTATATATACCCAATATATGGCGAGGCTCGCAACGGGACCTAACTTAATTGGCAAAAAGTGGGTGTTAATTCATCTCTGCCTACCCCTTCTGAGATATAGGCGTGATTTATGTATGTACATACATACATACATACATAAATCACGCCTATATCCCCGAAGGGGTAGGCAGAGGTGAACTAGCGCCCGCGTTTCGCCAATTATGTTAAGTCCCATGTAATAGGTGGCGAACCTATTGCCATTTAACGGGCACAAAAGTCGCAGTACATGTATGTACGAATCATAATTACCTAGGAGACTAAAGATAGAAGAGGTGTCAGGCTAAACTAAAAAAAATAGTGTAAAGTCTTCGCCAATCACCGTCTCTAAATAATTTGAGAACACATACAAAAATCTGTTTAAGGAGATCATAAGTTGGGTATAAGGACCGACATTGGCAAGAATTAATTAAAATATTCATTTGGAATATTGTACCCACGTGAAGTTAAAATACACACAGACAAAATTAATATAGCTCTACTATAAACCGTGTATAGAATACGAGATGAAGTAAGTTTTAATATTGTTTTCTAGCTAATAAGATATTCCATTAAAGTTGTCGCACCAAAAGTGAGCATAGAATATTCAAATTATTCGCTTAAGCGCGATTTGTTGAATATTCAATTGCGATGTTGTTGGTGATTTTTTTAAGATTCTATTTAACTATTAATTTTTCCAACAGGTTGTCCACAAATTTGCATTTTATGTCGAAAACAAAAAAGTATACATTTTGGTATATTTTGACGGATTTTGGACTAACACAAAGAAAATTGCGGTTAGAAAAAGTTCGGAAAATTTTGTCGATGCGGGAATCGAATCCGCGTCCTCTGCCGAACCTCTGCCGATTTTGGAGCTCAGTATTATAAATCTGTATATAACAGGGCAGACTGTCGTAATATTCTTTCATCCACAGGTAAGGCTGTGCCCCATCAGTGGGCATCTTAAAAGGCCGATGACGATGTCTTAATAATGTTGTATTTACTCGTTCAGTTTTATTTGGTGACTTTTTTTGCAAAAGTAACTAACTGCCGCACTCAGAGACGTCAATTAACTTTAATGAATATTTAATGTCTAAAATTGGCCGTGTGGTGACGGCAGAGTAGAATACAATTGTCACCACCCCAAACCTCTCCCGTGGGTGTCGTAGAAGGCGACTAAGGATAAATCAGTGATGAGGAATGGGCAGCAGCATTCCTCTTATACCTACCAACTAGCAAAGTACTGCGACTTTTGTGCCCGATAAATGGCAATAGGCTCGCCACCTATTACATGGGACCTAGCCTAATTGGCGAAGCGTGGGTGCTAGTTCACCTCTGCCTACCCCTTCGGGGATATTGGCGTGAATTATGTATGTATGTAATGTCAAAAATTTTCATTCAAATCTAGACCATAGACCCGGCAAAAATAGCGACTAGTTTTGAATTGTCATTTTTGGACATGAAGTACTCATTATCGTTATTTGACGTCGCTGAGTGCGGCAGTTAATCTAACTAATATTATAAAGCTGAAGAGTTTGTTTGTTTGTTTGGTTGGTTGAACGCGCTAATCTCAAGAACTATATACTGACTCAAATTGAAAAACTATGTTTGTATTAGATAGTCCATTAATCGAGGAAGGCTATGTAATAACCGACATTAACGCGAACGAAGCCGCGGGCGACCACTAGTTTCACTAATATTTTAATGTAATGAGACACGTCCTTGTCATAATCAGACACTAACGTCTTTTTGATTGGTAGTCATTTATCGATAGGTATATATTACAAAACATCGTAAAACAATACATTGTTGAAAATAAAGTTTCACATTGCTTATTTAAAGTAAAGTCAACTGTTTTAAATAAACAACGTGATTGTGACAAAGAAACTTAATTGATGAGTTATTAAATTAATAACATTACTACGCAATTTATAAAACACAATTGCGCATATAAGTGTCAACATGTAGAGATAATTGTCGGATTGCGATTCCAATACACGTATTTTATACACAATGTAATTAAAAAAATAATTATCACTCACCTTTCGAGAATGCCTGTGTCTCTGCACTCCGAATCAATGACACCGATCATAATAAGAACAAAAATCACTAGCACAAATAAAATAAAAAACCCACCAAAAAATTTTTTCAACACACAACTTTGTACACTTATTAACACTAGTACAAGACGTGACACCAAAAAGGCAGAGGTGGCACCATGGCGAAACTTTTAAAAACTTCTGTTTAAGTTTTAAGGCCTTGCGTTGCAGTGAAAGGAGCAAGATCGCGTTCTGTGCGTCCGCAGTTCGCGCTAAACTCTCTATCGGGAGAAACGAAAGTTAAAAAACTAAAAAGGTTGGACGCGTCTGGCGGGATCAGAGCGCCATGCGGCAATGTTTCTGTGGCTCGGACTCTCGTCGACACAGCTCAGTGCGCAGAAGCGACACTCCACTCAAACAACCGGTTTTGTATTGTGAGCCGCGCGGGCGGATTCTTTGTCGTGGTCTCTGTTTGATTCAAAAGTGATTCTTACAACAACTATTAATACACTCTTCACCATACAACACAACTCTTCATTTAACAATTCTTAATACAATCTTCAATACAATAAAATTCATGGTGTATGTGGGTCATACAGCAAGTCAGAAACTGTGTATGTTTGAAATGAAATAGTATACCTAAGCTTTCCTTAGTTGGAGCTACACTTTAGAAATCCATCCTAGATAAACTGGGCAAGAAGAGGAAGAATTATTTTTCTTTGGTATATTGTTAACATAGTTATTATTTAACAGTGCCAAAAAAGTGTGTGTAAATGTGCATTTGCTATTCAGGTCATACCACCTTATGTGTTTATGAGTCCCTTTCTATTACTCAATTTGGAAAATACGTTGGAGAAATGCAATATAAAAGTATTAATTAGTATTATATTTTAATAAATACTAGGACTAGCTATAGGATTAAAAAAAATAAAGAATCTATCGAATATCTTTATCTTTAGTTTAGATTTTATAGTTAGTAAATTTATCAAGCTACAACAGAATAAAAAAAAAACAGAGAAAGAGAATACAGAAAAAAGGTAAAGCCAAATTAAGAATAAAGTTAATAGAGCCTGTAGTTAAATCAAGATGAACAGTTTTATAAGAAAAAAAACGGAGAGAAGTAGGCATACAAGTTATGACAATAAAGCTTGAAGATTGCCTAGTCTACAGCCGACACAACTAATCTATGACAGAAACCAGTTGCTTCTCGGGACTTAGAAAAGCCGCTGCGCGCGCCAACAACGTCTCGGTATTTACTCGTGCGATTGAAGCGATCGCGCAGGCATGCCGGAGGCAATCACGCGTGGCTCATCTGCGAATGATATGCAGCTCTTTGGCCGATTTATAGATTTATAGATCATTTACGCTATGCGTTCCGATGCGGGCCAGGAGACGGTGTGTTTGGCCAGTTGCGAGCGGTGCTAAACGTTGTATTTATAGAGAAAATTGTACCTAATGTTTACTTTAGAAGTAGTTGGAAACAAAGTTGTTAGTTCTCTACCAAAACTAGATTTGCTTTCATATATTTTTCTTAGAATCTTAAAATGCTTATCGCTTTTCTCATCAAATGCACTTTTGTTTCACTAAATCTTAATATTGTTCATCAACAGTAAACATCACTCTGACATAATATTAATTTAATAAAACAAATATGGCAACTTTCAAAAAGCACAGAAAAACCGGTTGTGCATCCGAAGCAGCAGCAAAATAAAAAATAAAACAAATAGTGTTTCTAAATACGATAGTTTATTTGTATTTATAAAAATGGAATAAAATGTTTATTTATCATCTAGTACTTACTGCACCATTTTTCCTTTCGATATTCACTAATTATAGCAATTAAAATCCGTAAATAACAAGCTTTTTCAACTGTAGAAGTTGGTCCCAAACCATACCTACTTTTTTTACGTCATCTATTGACTTTTACGTGACGTTTATCTTTTTAATTTTGTTTTGGGAGTCTATGAATGATGAGAGAGAACGTTTTTTTTATTTTATCGGCAACCAAACTACACAGAGTCTATACAAACATGCACCATAGATTTTTCGTACGGCAACGAAATTCGACACCGTCCACCTTGTGACTCATCGATGACTCATGAATCCCGGTACCCGGGAATCCCACAGATGCGCACTTCTCGATTTTCCCGGCTACCGGGACAGCCACAGACGAGAGGTTAAAATATGTGGCACCCATATTTTAACGTAAAATTCATTTCATTCATACTACAGATAAAATATACACTAAAGACTTGGCTGTATGGGCTAGATCGTTTGCCTTCCCTAAAATATAGGGAGAATAATAAAAAAAAAGAGAGTGTTTGGCGCGTTTCGTGGTGTCAGTCAGATTTATTTACAATAATTCAAAAATTGTTACAGAGTGGATTTTGTGCAGTGAAAGTGGTGTGATTTTGATCCACAAGCATCCGTGTTGATGTGCAATTATGCAGAATCATCGAAAATAAGTCTCATGATGTGTTTGATGTTGTGGTGAAGATCGCTATAAAAAGTGGCTTTATCCATTTCATCAAGCACCATCGTTAGCTCTGTTACCATTCAATTCGCGCCAAGCACTCCCTAGATGCGTTAAATTATGTGGCACCCATATTTTAACGTAAAATTCATTTCATACTTTTCACCCACTCATTATTTCATAAGACTACAGATAAAATATACACTAAAGACTTGGCTGTATGGGCTAGACCCTTTGCCTTCCCTAAAATATAGGGAGAATTTAAAACTACAAAAAAAAAAAGAATTAACAAATATACGATTACGCACTAGTACGTAATATAATTATTATGAACGAGTGCATAATATTTTGCATTATGGACCTTAAAACGATCTAATAAGAGTTCATTTACGAGCAACTGTGTTGAAAAAATATATTTTACTTTTTAAATTTTGATTATATTACGTTTTGGTAATTTTATTAAATCTCACTTTGAATATAGTATAGAAAAGAGACGGAAATGACCATATCGAGAGACCGATGAACAGAAAGAGTGATTGGGATGGCAACATAGGTTTTAGCTTAGGTTTGACACCGGCCGCCTGGGTGACACTAACTCTCTTTAGGTACGCTGTTGTTAGTGGTTTGCTCTCTCCACCATTTGGTTGCCCTAAGTTGCTTTTTGGTCTACACCGGGCAATCTCCGTTAATCGACTTTTGCGATACCCATCTGTAAGTCGGGGCTGGTACATTCTACGTAATTTTTTCGCTCCAGGCCAGCATGGAAGAAAGAATAAAACTAGTGAGAAAGATGTACCAAGGCAAAATGTTCCGAAATGTTTCTAACATATTTATCGTTGCTCGTGGCTATGTGAACGATAAACTACATATAAATCGTTCACAACATTAGCAGTGATCCAAGCTCTACTTGATTAATTTTGCCTCTCATATTTATCTCTTGTTGACTAAGTAAAAGCCTTGTCAAGTTGCTATTAAGAAAAAAGTGATGTTCGTATTTCTTTATTGGCTATTTATAGGTGATTGACTCTGAACATGAGATTACCATTTAGTGTCCGCTATGGAGAACATATAGAGGTACAGTCAACGACACGTTAGCCGTGACACAGCCGTCGAACTCCAATTGATTCGACCTTAACTGATGATGTAGAGTTTGAAATTGATAGAATTAAAGTCACCGTTTCTTTTAAGTTTGTGTGTTGATAAAGATTGACACTTATAATAATAAATGCATAGTAATGTTTAGGTAGGTTATGTTTAGCTTTTATATCCCCTCCAGTGATACGCCGCCATTTTTTAATTTCGCGCTTTATGTCACCTGGCGGCCCCCACACCCCTTGTAAAAACGGCGCGTCTTTTTAAAATGAAAATATCTCTAAAATGTTGTATAAAGGTATTTTATAAATGTTGTGTTTCTGAAATCGTTATGAAACAAGCTATCGAGTGTATGCACACATTAATACAATTTACTGGAAATATGTTATTAATTCTATGTTGAAATGAATTATAATGTTTTCTTATATTTGCACGAGCACTACACATTTGAAATAAAACAACTTTTACGGATAAGACTCGCGTATAATTTGGTGTTTGGCATATTAATTATTTACTTTACTTACTTACTTACTTTACAGTGGCCGTGTCCCCCCGTGACCACGGCCACTGTAAAGTGATCGAAACGTCGGGTTAAATAATTAATATGCCAAACACCAAATTATACGCGAGTCTTATCCGTAAAAGTTGTTTTATTTGAAATGAATTTTTGAAGTTTTTGACAGTTCTATGAAAACACAAAGGCAGCTCGAGTAGGTACAACTAGTGACTCATTCAATTCAGTTAAAATAAATAATTTAAAGATTAATCAGTGTCTTGCATACTTAAACAAATCTCTAGCAAAGGCCGGTCATTAGAGGGGTGACACTAACTGCCGCACTCAGAGTCGTCAATTAACTTTAATGAGTAATTAATGTCAATTTTTTTCATTTAAATCTAGACCATAGACCCGGCAAGAATAGGGACTAGTTTTGAATTGTCATTTTTTGACGTTAAGTACTCATTAACGTTATTTGAAGTCTCTGAGTGCGGCAGTCAGAGTCGTCAAAAAACGATAATAAGTACATAATGTCAAAAAATAGCAATTCAAAACTAGTCGCAATTCTTGCCGGGTCTTTGGTCTAAATTTGAATGAAAATTTTTGACATTAAATACTCATTAAAGTTAATTGACGTCTCTGAGTGTGGCAGTAAAATATATAATTTTAACTCCTTCGTGTTTAGCAAAAAAAGCTCGTTGCATTTTGGAGACGTAAATGTTTACCGATACGCACTAGGTCCGCGTGGTGGGTCTGGCCATTGTCTCTATATTCCTCTTCCCACAAAAAAGTCCTGTTGCCCAGCTGAGGGGACATCAAAAGTCTAATTATTTTCATCAATTTATAGTCTGTTAAATACAATATTTGAAAAACGCACTTTGATGGTATGTATCGCTAATAAGCTCTTAATAACTTTTTGTCCCTGCTACGCTTATGTAGAGTTCAGTTTGTCACAGAGAGACTTTATCATGAATCATTCAAACAGTTTATAATAAGGGTGCAAACGTTTTTGTACTACGCAACTTAAACGCATATTTACCTGATCTAGAATCGAAGACAGCTTAAAGCGGATAAAGAATCTTCAAAAAAAATGTTTTAAGACGTTTATATTCCCGTCAGCCTTGAAGTCAGCTTCTTTGAGAAGGTGCCCACTTTTGGCTACTTTCCCTTACTTATTGTCATATTGACGACACACTTAAGATACAATAATATGTGAAATACGCACATATTGTAACTATATAAATTAACATATTGTACGTACATAAGCAAATTTCAAGAAGAGCTAGGAATATTAAGCAAGGTGATCTTGCTTAATCCAATCACGATTAAGTAACAAGAAAAAGGGAAAAATTTTTAGCTTACGCAAAGTTAGGGGAGCTCTGTAGAAACCTTTTAAACGGGAACTTTGTCCGGAATATTTTTAACTTGTTTCTTGGTAAAAGGGTAAATGTTATACTTATCTACTCACAGTTGTAAATTTGAATTATATTTCAGTGTAGTTTTAAGTTGTTAAAGGAGGAGCTCGCTGACGCTGTGGCATAGCGCGCTTAGTCTGCGATTGCGTAAGCTAAGCAATGTTCGCTAAGACCGGTCTTGGATGGTTAACCAAAAATTTTTTATTTCGAGTTCCTCGGTGCTTCGGAAGGCACTTTAAGCCAGTGGTCACGGCTGCACCTGCAGTCGTTAATACCAGCTAACCCGCACTGGGCCAGCGTGGAGCGCTATAGCTCAATCTCCCTATATTCTTCCATTCATATAGGGAAGGCCTGTGACCAAGTAGTGGGGACATTAAAGGGCTGGTGATGATGACGTAATTTTAAAGACAATGTATTCCATTCTAGCGAAAACCTGCAGTGTTCTCTCGAATTGTAAATAGTCGATACAATAAATAATAAACTAAAAGATAAACTGTCCGAAGATTGTGAACCGTAGCATACTGCTTACAATTTTATGCATTAAGTATTATTCGATGGTTTAGGTTAGGTTAGTACAGGAACCAACAGCCGGTAGGTTATCAAAATTTATTATTAATTTAATACATACATACATAAATCACGCCTATATCGCCGAAGGGGTAGGCAGAGGTGAACTAGCACCCACGTTTCGCCAATTATGTCAAGTCCCATGTAATAGGTGGCGAGCCCATTGCCATATATCGGGCACAAAAGTGTCGCAGTACATTGCTAGGTGGTATAAGAGGAATGCTGCTGCCCATTCCTCATCACTGATTTATCCTTTGTCGCCTTGTACGACACACACGGGAGAGATTTGGGGTGTTGACAATTGTATTCTACTGATGGCAGGCGTGATAAATAACACCAAATACGTCAGAGATAGAGCTCCTTGAATTTTTTGTGAAACAAATAAATCACAGGCACAAAGCAAAAACAACCTAGTAGTCAAAAATCTCGCGCCACAGTGTTTGTTAAAGAGTTCCTCCGAAACGGCTTGATCCAATTTCATGGAATTATTTGTGTATATTTGTGAGGTTGCCGTGTGGTGACGGCAGAGTAGAATACAATTGTCACCACCCCAAGTCTCTCTCGTGGGTGTCGTACAAGGCGACTAAGGTTAAATCAGTCATGAGGAATGGGCAGCAGCGTTCCTCTTATACCACCTAGCAATAGTACTGCGACTTTTGTGCCCGATAAATGACAATAGGCTCGCCACCTATTACATGGGACCTAACGTAATTGGCGAAACGCAGGTGCTAGTTCACCTCTGCCTACCCCTTCGGGGATGTAGGCGTGTTTTATGTATGTATGTATGTATGTATTTGTTAGGTCTGAGGTTGTAGGCTATTTTTTATACCCGTAAGTGATAAGAGAGTGCTCGTTTTCTCCTAAAAATAAGTAATAAGTCTCACTGCCGCACTCAGAGACGTCAAATAACGTTAATGAGTACTTAACGTCAAAAAATGACAATTCAAAACTAGTCGCTATTCTTGCCTGGTCTATGGTCTAGATTTGAATGAACATTTTTGACATTAAATGCTTATTTAAGTTAATTGACTTCCCTGAGTGCGGCAGTCAATGCTTCGAGTATTTATTGAGCTTTCACGTTATTACATGGGACCTAACCTAAGTGGCGAAACGTGGGTGTTAATTCACGGCTGCCTACCCCTTAAGGGATGTGGGCGTGATTGATGTATACGTATCCGATTGGTGATACAAATCCGCTAAGACTGTGCACTTAGAGTAATGACCGTGCAGAGACCAACGGGACCTAATGGTGCTTCTACACGGTGCATGTAGCTTGCGCAAGTTGAAGCACTTGCTTCTTAGTTTTTATGTGCATCGTGTAAACGATTCCACCGACTCGAGGATGTACACCTGCGCAAGTAGACTGCGTGCACATCAGATCGCGCGGGTTACTTGCGCAGACAGTTGACAGCTGAAACGAACAAGACTCATTCATACATAAAGTAATCGCGCGGGCAGCATGCACGTGTAGCTTGACCAAGTAACTTGCGCAAGTAGCCCGCGCCATTGTTTATGCACTGATCAACTAACTTGAGCATGTTGCTTGCGCAAACAGCGCGCGCCTTTACTTGCTCCTGCTACATGCACCGTGTAGAAGCACCTTAAGCTCCGTACAAAAGTTCCTCCTGTACTTTCTCACTAATTGAATAATTTAAACTTTTCCAATACGAAATGTTGCACTGTGTTCTCCCTCGGAAACTATTCTCAGCCTCCCGTGATTTCTCTGAGAAAGGCTCGACTTGATTTTCTCTGAGCATTCCCATTTGTGGCGCGAGCTACTAATTAGATCTGAGATTTTAATTAGTGCTAATTATTATTATTCTGAAACAGTCGTTAGTATTTTTTATTAAATAATTAAAATAGTTTCTGACCTAAATTTTTAAAAAAACATCGAAAAAAATGATATGCCGTGTGGTGACGGCAGAGTAGAATACAATTGTCACCACCCCCATCTCTCCCGTGGGTGTCGTACAAGGCGACTAAGGGTAAAGACAGCAATGAGTAATGGGCAG
This sequence comes from Cataclysta lemnata, assembly GCA_963931975.1. Taxonomy (NCBI): domain Eukaryota; kingdom Metazoa; phylum Arthropoda; class Insecta; order Lepidoptera; family Crambidae; genus Cataclysta; species Cataclysta lemnata. The sequence continues at coordinate 258,008 of OZ008357.1, forward strand.
CAGCATTCCTCTTGTACCATCTAGCAATATACTGCGATTTATGTGCCCGATAGATGGCAATAGGCTCGCCACCTATTACATGGGACCTAGCTAAATTGGCGATAAGTGGGTGTTAATTCACGTCTGCCTACCCCTTAGGGGATATAGGCGTGATTTATGTATGTATGTATGAAAAAAATGATGTCCTGTTGCGAAAATAGATCGAAATTTTTCTGCCCCCCTTTTAATTGTAATGATTTTCCTAAAAATATATATTATTATAACATTTAAATTAAAATCAAGACATGGCGACATTTCTTTCTGCAATACCTAATGTATTGTTAAATATTTCTAGAGGGCCAGGTGAGATAAAGGTCAAGCGCTTCCCTGTCTAACATGAAAAAGAAAGTTGATGTTAGCTTAATTAATCACAAGTTATCCTGTAGCCTTGTACATGTAAACGCGTTCCTGTCATAACTGCTTAGGAAACACTCCATTACATAATAAACGTAAGTTGGATCTAGCTGGCTACTAAGTTTGATTGATTGTGACGCGCCGCGTAAGTCTTCGAAGGTCTGACTTAAATGAAATTTTGCTAAAGCGGGGAATTCACTACACGGGCATGCCCGCCAGACATGCCCGTGTTTATATAGGCCAGACTGACTGTGACGGTCCTACACTAGACAAATATCAGACCTAATAGAAGCGAGGTCCTGCGGGCATGTATGCAGGCATGCCCGCGGTCATGTCCGTGCAGTGAGTTTCTCGCTTAAGGCAACAGGCTGCCAATATTTGGCACTAGCCTGTTGCTAAGCTGCTTACCGTTGCTCTTCTTCTCCCTTCCCTGTTCCCAGTCTATCTGGGGTCGGCGCAGTATGTTTCCTCTCCCATTCATATCGGTCAGGCGTCATCAAGCCATCCACTCCCTTTTGACAAATATCGTCAATCACACCGGAAATGTTCTGGTGAAGGTATAGACAGGTATAGAAAAGAGACAGAAAGGACCATGTCAAGAGATCGATGAACGACAGACAACAATGAGTAATGGTCAGCAGCGTGCCTTTACTACCTTATGATTTCCGTGCCCAATAGATGGTAATAGGCTTGCTGCCCATTACATGGGACCTACCATAACTGGCGAAACGTGCCGGTTAATTCACCTGTACCTAACCCGTTCTTAAAATAAGCTTAATTTATATATGTACGTATGTGTTATCAGTTATTCTACATAGTAAGAATCCGTCGTGCCAACAGTATTACTATCCATTTCGCTCGTCCTTCCCCCAAGAATTCTGTGTGCCATAAAGATTTGCATTTACATAAGACGGCGCTTCCTCAACAAAAGCTAATGACGGTGTCATGGCGTCCCGGATTAATCGCAAAATTGTTCACTTTCAGCGAACAATGCCGCTTTGGGAGGCGTTTAGTGAGTGATGCGCACTTGCTGTTTTATCAGCGGCCCATCAATCATGTACCAGGCTGACATCAAGGCTTTTTATGGCTTCGACTGGCTGTGGAGTGTCGACCCGGGCTTAGGGGATAACTCCAATATTCAGAGGCATACCTCTAGCAGCTGTATAGGATAGGATGACTTTGATTTCAATTTGGTTTAATCATTTTAAAGATTTTTGCCGTAGCATCTAAAAAAGGAGGTTCAAATGTTTTTGGTTCTTCGGAAAAATAACAGGTTTTTTGTTAAGTTAGACAGGGAAGCTCTCGGCCTTTATCTCCTAATGGTAAGTGACAATAAAGGCCGAAGATGGAATCGAGCTTCACATGGAACCCTCAACCACAGAGGGGCTGGCTATCTTAACACAAAATGTCGGAACACAATAATGCTGTTGATATCATTATTATGCCGACAAATTTTGATAAGATGTTGGAGCTAGACGCGGACATGAAGACAGACCTACCACGAACCAAATTTGTACTCCCCTGGGGATCAAACCCGGGACCTGGGATCTTAATTCCGGTGGGCGAATCACTAGACCACGGAGGCGGTAAATGTGAAATGCAACCGTTGTCTCATAGTAGAGGTTTATTTTAATTATTTTCTGGTGTGTTTTATTTTGCTTTGTATTCGCTTAAGGATGGCTTTGTTTCCTTTTCGTATTATAATATAATAATATAACAATTTAATTATTTTGAAATATTCGTCATAACATTTCATAAAAAGTTTTAATTTATAAGGTTTTTTCTTCAGAAAAAGAACAGTGAAATGCAGTCGTTATTTCAAAGTAGAGATTAATTTAAGTATTTGAAATAGTAAAATGGCCATGTCTTTTGATAACCTTTCATATATGGATGTATATCTTCATGAGAACTTTGCAGCTGTAACAATATTGTTGTAAAATTGAATATTATGCTCAGATGCGGTTCTCTTTATGAAATTTAAAGTAGACACTTGTCAAAACAAAGGATAGAATAGCATTTGTCTCTTACAATATATTCATACATACATTTACTTTAGTTATATCTACAAAAAGTGGTAAATGATAATTAAAATGATCATAAAACAATGAAAAATAGGTTAGAAAAAGTTCACAAACTCTTAGCCTCCGTATTACGAGCATTTTCCTATACCCGTACATTTACAATAGAATGTTCAAATAAAAATCATAAATAATAATAACCATAAAATAATAGATTACAATTTTACGTTATAAATAGTGTTAACTTAAATAACCTTAAATATAATCACAAATTAACTCCAAATCACGCTAGAAACACAATGCTGGAAGATTGATGCGAAAATTCGCGCGACTTAGCCAAACATGGGTTAAAACTAGAGAAATGATAATAAGTTGCCCATTCACAATCTTTCGTTGTTTAAATAACCCATTGTATAGGAAACAACGTTGAGCGCAAACTCTATTCAGAACAAGAGCTATGTTAGCATTGTTTGCTCCTCGATTAGAACCTGATTTCACGGAATTTTGAAATTTAACTAATAGTAATTTTAATTAACGTAGGTATTTGTTTGTATAAAGACACAAATCTACTATAATAGAAATTTAACTTTAAATATATACCTACAGAAAGACAGATACACTACAGAAAAGAATTCGAAAATAATAATAATTTAGGCCTTCTGAATCATCAAGACGCTAGAGATCGAAAAAGTGAGTGTGCGAGGGAAGCATGCCTCAGTCCAGAATGATGGGTCTCCAAAACCCACCCACGTCCCGATCGAACCACCAACAACATCCGAGTAGAAACACATAGTAACAACACCTTGAAGTCTTCGTTATTTTAATTACTATGCCGACTTTTATAGCTGCATTCCTCTCGTCAAAGGCAAAGGTGCTTTTGAATTGGTTCAGCTGAGGAGGAGGTATGCCGAAAGGTCGCCCTGCAGGTGTTCCAAGGTTGGAGTTATGAGAGATATTTTAATCTAAGACGCGCAGGGCCGCATTCTAGGGCTTTGAAATGCCATGTGCTGATTGATGGTACGCTAGACAAGTGGCCAATATAAATTCGAACGAATAGAATAAAAATGTACGAAACTGACGTATGAAGGTCCTTCTATATCTACCGACATTGAGCGTATCAGACACGTGCCATGCCCGCCAAAATAAGATTCTTCTATACAGTGGTTATTGACATATTTATATGTATTTATTCTAAATTCTTTTACACTGCTGATTAATTATAACTTTGGTTGAAGTTTATTTCAGAAGGTTCTTCATGGGAAGAACAATCAACTCATGTAAACCATTAGAAATTATGTAATGAATTGTTATTTATCTTTATTAAAATATATTCAAGGGCTCAGCCAGAAATATAATCCGTGAGAAACTTCCACACAGAATAGTTATGCAAACATACTATGTTTCAGAAGTTACTCATGGACCCTAAAACTCTGAAACTGTTCGGAGTTAATTATTCTAGATATAATTAGAACTATTTTGTTGACGGTAAAGGATTCAAACATCTATGGTTCCCGTTACAATGATGCCTCTATAGGCAACGTTATTCTGCTCTAAAACATAGCACAGCCCTCACATCTTGAGCCGGGACTGGCAAATTTTATGTTAAATTTGTTGTTCCTAAGTCAACATGGAAGTAAAATAGTCATAATGAATTTCATTATGCTTGTTTTGTTAAATAGTTAGGGGCTTATTTTTGTTTAATGTTGAGTTTATTAAAGAAAAAATAGTTTGCTTGACGAGCTTCAACATACATTGGATATATATTATATATATTAATTTAAAGATCGGTAAACAAACGATGTTGTTTTATGATATACCTAATCTGTCTAGTTACAAATAATCCTGTACACCATAGCGGTAGACGTCTGTTGACAGACGCAATCCAACTTCAATCTACGAACCGATTATTAATAATAGCTTGAAAACGCTTGCCCCAGTGCGGCCCTGTCGCCTCACCTTCAAGAACTTAAATTATGAGAGGGTTGATCACGATGTCTTCCGAAAGTGTATTAAAATTTCCAATCGAATACTGCTTACTCAATTTCCACATTTCTAAGGATCCATTCGAAGGGTCACAGCGCTTTGAACTATAAATTTCAATTGAGGAATTTCCAATCAGTTTTATGCGAGTCGATTAAGACGTACCGAAAGACATTCTTCGCTGACATGGTCTCCTGGTACTTTATGTACAACTAACAGCAAATAAGCTATGTCAATTTTTCATACTGTCGCACTCAGAGACGTCAAATAACTTTAATGAATACATAATGTCAAAAAATTTCAATATAATCTAGGCCACAGACCCGGCAAGAATAGCGACTAGTTTTGAATTGTCATTTTTTGACATTATGTACTTATTATCGTTATTTGACGTCTCTGAGTGCGGCAGATAGTGGTCCAATTTACTCATTTGTTTTTGCACTTTACATCCAAATAAGTACAAAGAAAATTGTGGTTAGGAAAAGTTCGAAAAATTATAGTCTTGAAGCGGGAATGCGAGTTGTAGAGGCATCTGAGGGGCTACTCTTCAAATTAATTGGAATCGGTTTTGTGTTGCCATCTCTCTCAAACGTTGCTATCATACCTAATGAGTGACAGGGACTGGTAGACTAAGACGATTGCAATCGGCTTGCAGAGTTAGGTCGCTGGCCGGAATGCAGAGGACGCGTGTTCGATTCCCGCATCATCAACATCACCAGCCTTTTAATGTCCCACTGGTGGGGGGCACAGTCCTTCCCTATAGATGGAAGAATATAGTAGAGAGAATGGACCATAATCTATACTAATACATATTATAAAGCTGAAGAGTTTGTTTGATTGGTTGGTTGAACGCGCTAATCTCAAATACTACTGGTTCAAATTGAAAAAATATTTTTGTGTTGGATAGTAAATCTATCGACGAAGGCTATATAGGCTTTATGATAACCGACATCAACGCGAGCGAACGAAGCCGCGGGCGATTACTAGCTAAACTTGTTGGTGATCTTAATAAATAAATAAATAATTTTTCGAACTTATTGTGACTTATTTTGCTTTGTAACATTTCAAACTGATCAGTGCCCCAAGCGCACCCGTAACTTGTAGCATCACAACCTCGCATTTTGAGCTCGTATTTATTTTTCGCCGCGCTGCGTGAAACGGAACGTGGAGAGGTGGTGTTTACTTTTTAAATTATGCAATGGTCGCGGTTCCGCCGACGCGGGGCCGCGCTCACTGCAAATAATAAAAGCTGAATTACAGACCGTGTGGTGACGCCAGAGTAGAATACAATTGTCACCACCCCAAATCTCTCCCGTGGGTGTCGTACAAGGCGACTAAGGATAAATCAGTGATGAGGAATGGGCAGCGGCGTTCCTCTTATACCACCTATCAATGTAATGCGACACTTTTGTGCCCTATATATGGCAATAGGCTTGCTTCCTATTACATGGGACCTAGCATAATTGGCGAAGCGTGGGTGCTAGTTCACCTCTGCCTTCGGGGATATAGGCGTGAATTATGTATGTATGTATGTACGAATTATAGACGGACGTACAGTCAACGGCACTTCAGACTACCCAAAACTGTCAAATTTCTTCAATCGATTGTCAACCTTAAGTTGGTATTAATAGAGCACAAAATTTATTGAGAAATTTTGCCATTTTGTGGTAGTCTGCTGACGTGCTGTACGTACGTGCGCTACCCGCTCGCATTTTAAGGTTCTTTAAAGAAAAGGCGCTGCTCCAAAAAACAATGTCAACCCTCTGAATAACCTCTTATAGTAGTATTAGGGACCTAACATGATTTGGCGAAACGTGGGTGCTAGTTCACCTCTGCCTACCACTTCGGGGATGTAGACGTGATTTATATGTGTGTGTGTGTGATTTACAAAACCACGTCTGTTGATCCCCGAAGGGTATAGCACATTTAACCAGGCATTTAAAAACAGGGGCAGCCTGTTGCTATTAAGTGCTCCGTATTAATCACTTAAGGCAAAGTTGCAACTTATCACTCTCATACGACTTCTCTATCTGCCCAGCCTTAAGTAAGTATTCAAAATTGGACCTAACATGTTATTTCGATAATTATTGCCATCATCCCGAATCTCATCAAGTATCTCGCTTTGAGCTTCAAAATGGACTTAAAATGCTACCGTAAACAAATTAAACTTACCATTAACAAACTTTCATTTTTTAAATTCCAATTACAAACAGAAATTGCAAGCAATAATAATGAAATTAAGGTCGTGATTTGATTCGAGAAGATTTCATAGTTTTTGTTTTTAAGACTCTACGTTTCTGAGTGAAAGATTATAGTTAACATCGACTGAGATATCGATTAGTAAAATAAAATCGCGAGTGTTAATTTTTGAAATTTTTTAGTAGGTTCGATTCTCGGTTCGGGTATTTTTTCTGACAATTCTGTGAATGCAGTTATGTTTCTTTTTAAAAATAAACGAATGTTTCCTTTCAGTAAATTGAGCTATTTTAAAGATTTAAGGTACTTTCCCTCCAGGGCCCATGCTTTCTTTCCACACTGTATACTGTTAAGGCATTTATGGCCTTCATTTATATCGTAAGGGAGGTACAACCTGACATAGTTCTCTATTGCCTCCCGAAGGCCGACGTAGCACGTGCCAGGCCCGATGCGCAGTAGCCAGTTTGTCACCGTACATATACCCATACATATATACATAAATCACGCCTATATCCTCGAAGGGGTAGGCATAGGTGAATAATAATTAAACACCCATCCAATTAGGCTAGGTCCCATGTAATAGGTGGCGAGCCTATTGCCATTTATCGGTTACAGAAATCGCAGTAAATTGCTGGGTGGCTTAAGAGGAATGGTACTGCCTATTACTCATCGCTGTCTTTATCCTTAGCCGTCTTGTACGACACCCACGGGAGAGATGGGGGTGGTGACAATTGTATTCTGCTCTACCGATACCACACGGCTGATACAACTATCTACCCACCTATCAATAAATTTCCCCCAATTACCGCGATGCGTCACTCACGAGGTTTTTTGTCACGTTCGCAACGTCACGTAGAAAGTTGCAAACAATTTGTGCCTGCGTACCGAACACGCGACCTTTCTTGTAATACAATAACAATGCGTGTTATACTTCTATAAAAAAGTATCACGGGAATTGTCATTTAATTATCTCTAATTCGAAATTCAATTCGCTAAATTCCCTTTTGCCGCTACGTTGGCACAACTGTTTTTATTTTATTTTGGCGCGGAATTTGAGCGCCAAAATAAATATAAAAAAAGAACAGTTGTGCAGAAACAGAAAGCATTATCGAAGAGCTCGATAGCGCAGTGGCTTAGGGCGCGGCCCGCGATTTTGTCAGCTATGCATTGTTCGTTAAGGCCGGTCATTGGATGGGTGACCAAAAAAATTTTACCTATCTCGAGTTTCTTCGTGCGTTGGAAGGCATTTATCACTCGCAAATTACTGCGGTCTCAGGTGAATGACAACGCCCTATTAAATGTTATGGGAAATAAGTTGAAATAAGCTGGCAAAACGCGGGTGTGAAAACCTATCCCTTAGAGGAAAAGGCGTGAGTTATTGAGTTGTGTATGTATGGATTTATGTATGTGATTAACCTAAGTGATGGGACTGTTGTCACCTCTGTATGTCGGCGAGGCGCGGCGCACGCGCTCTGCGCACTGCGCCTCGCAGGGGTAGCACTCCCACCTGTAACAAGATAACCATGTTAGGGTACGGTAGCCCAAAACGGACATACTGGCTAAAGTCGCGCTCACCATCATCATCAGCCCTTTTAATGTCCCCACTGCTGGGGCACGGGCCTTCTCTATGGATGGAAGAATATAGGGAGATTGGGCTGTAACCGACCACGATGTCGCAGTCGGGTTGGTGGGTATTGACAACTCCAGGACTAACGGCTTAATGCGCGTTCGAGATATATACATTTTTCACCTAGGTCACCCATCAAATGACCGGCCTTAGCGAATTGCTTAGTTTACGCAATCGCAGGCCAAGCACGCTATGTGACTGTACTAGCGAGCTCTTTTCAAAGTGGCACTCTCCTTTGTTTTCCTCTCCCTTCCCTGTTCCCAGTCTACCTGGGGTCGGCGCAGTATGTTTCCTCTTCCATTCATATCGGTCAGACGTCATCAAGCCATCCAATCCCTTTTAACTTTTACGACACCCATGGGATGAGTCGGGGCTGGACTATTCTTCGTTACTTGTTCGCTCCCAGGCCAGCATAGAAGACTGGCACTCTCCTTTGTAAAATAATTTAATTTTGCACCAGGCCATATCGTGGGAGCAGATAATGAGGCATACAGGAATATAAATCAAGTCTTCAAACTTTTTTTACACAAAAGTGTTTTAGGCACTTGCTCGGCTACTTTCCCCTTTTGGGGCAGATAAAACGAGACATTGAGAGAAAACAATCATTGAAATTGAGAGAAACACAATCGATAACAAAATTTTTTAACAATTTTTTATCACGGACTGTCCAAAATTCCAAATTATATAATTTTAATAAATTTTTTGTTTAGACTAAAATTTTTGGGGTTGATTAGTAATCAGCCCCAAAAATTATAGTCTTTATTGGACCTTTCCTAACCACAGTATTAGTACTCACCTTTCTAACATTAATGTACAGTCAACAGCACGATAGACTACCACAAAATGGTAAAATTTCTCAATCGATTTTGTGCTCTATTATTACCAAGTTAAGGTTGACAATCGATTGAATAAATTTGACAGTTTTGGGTACTCTGAAGTGCCGTTGACTGTACGTATGCTCAAATTAAAATCAGAATTAAAATATGTTATATAAGTAAATGTAACCCCATTGTCGACCCCAACCAAATGTCCGTACGCTCCAGCAATAAGGAAAGTTGCGCAACAGCCGAACCAGATGTTGCATATTGTCACCGACTTACAGGCAGCAATAAAAGTAAAGGGACGCTACAAGCAGATATATGACGTCAATTATTAGTCTCATAAAAAACTTTAAATACACATTGCTTCTATATTGCGAGGTTTTTCGTTTCACATAAATCCATGTTTTTTAGATTATAGATTTTAGATTAGATATTGCTGTTTTGTGGTGCATGCAGTTGTCACCTATAACTAAGTTTGCATTTAGCATCCTGCACTATTATATGTATTTGTCATTAACTGTGTTAATGTGGACTTGTTGGTGATCTCAATAAATAAATAAATAAAAAAGAGAAGCTGATAGTGAAGCTTAACAAAACAAAACCCCTTCCAAACGTAATAGGCCTGTTTCCACTAAGAATAAATCGTTAACAGAAAACAACATTATTTATTATAATAAATAAAAATTATTAATATTTTTGGAATATAAAATCGGCAAAAAGTGGCATGTAGCCACGTGACATTAAACGCCAATCAGAGAGAGTGACGTCACGCCTTTATTTGACAGGCAATGTTACCGTAACGCGGGGTAAATTGAAAAAAAACCTAGTTATTTATTGTCATTACTCCCTTTAATGCGATAACACAATTTTACGTGGCCTGAAAGGAAGCACATCGGATTCATACAATTATTATCGTTTCAGACATATTTGAATGTATCGAGTCTTAGCTATAATATGTATGAAAAACCATAGTAAAATAAATAGTAAAATAAATAATAAATAGGCTAATAAAAAAGGCTATAAATACCATAATAAATATATGAAACCGATGTGCTTCTACACGTAAGTTGTTTCCGTCTTTAGTTTAGGAAGACGTGACGTCATTCAAGACGCTATGACAAACTGGGCCGTTTTCGAGGCAAATATATTTGAAAACGTAAAATTTACAAGTTAAACACCATAATTTTATTAAAATATTACATTTTTGTTGTAAATTAGACACAATGGTAAAATTTTAAACCATTCTCGAAAATTTGACTTTATCCTCAAAAGGGTAGGCAGAGAATCCCCAAGTTTCGCCAATTAGGTTAGGTCCCATGTATTAAGTGGCGCACTTATTGCCATCTATCTACCGGGCACATAAATCGCAGTAAATTGCTAGGTGGTACAAGAGGAATTCTGCTCCCCTTACTCATTGCTGTTTTACCCTTAGTCGCCTTGTTCGACACCCACGGGAGAGATGGAAGTGGTGACAATTGTATCTGCTCTACCGTCCCTACACGGCTCCTAATAATAATATACGAATAAAGTGTCGGTTATTAAGCCTTCCTCGATAAATGGACTATGCAACATAAAAATCAATTTTCAATTTTAGTCAGTAGTTCCTGTGATTAGCGCGTTTAACCATACAAACAAATCAAATCAAATCAAATCAAATCGAATCACTTTATTTGCAAAAAATGGGTGCAAAAATGTGGATCTTATGAGTTTTTCAGAGCGCCATACCTTACCATACCTTACCAGTGATGGTATGCAAACATAATTATAATTGTAACCTGCTAACATTCAAAAATTTCAAATTACATTATGAGAAAAAATAAATCAATTACACAAATACAAGTCAATTAAAATGCCAATCCTAATAAATTCAACAACCAAACTCTTCAGCTTTATTACATATTAGTAACGAAATTAGATACGGGCACTTAAAGAAGAGAAACATTGAATTCAGAATGACTCGTTTCACACTTGCGCTCTGGCATTCAGTATTGAGACGAAGCTAACGGAGCGCGAAGCTCGTAACGATTATCCAATAATGAATCAACTCTTTGTTTTCCCTCCAGATGGTTGAAGTAGCAAGGCACAGACACACAGATGCGTGTGACGTCACTCACAAGACCAGCCAGGCGTGAGAGTAAGGGGGCGGTGTCGCGAAGACGAAAGCGAAAAAAAAAGAAAGCTTTGACTTAACACTAAGAGTCCACGCGCGCTCTACTATGGTAGATCGTTTCTTGACCTTCCCCCCCCTTCCGCACCCCTAGATAAGCCTCGAAAACAACATTACCCAACGGGTTAGTGTGGCTTCAAGTGACGGTATTTGCGCATACTTCCGTATTTTCACCCCAAAGTCGGCATTCTACTATTGTAGTACGAGCGGGTGTCGGAGTAACAAAATCAAATGAAGGTAAATAATTCTCCGTATTTTAATTTTTTTACTATTAATGATAATAATATTGGTATTTATTATAATACCTTAATTATGTTGAACACTATAATTTATTATATGTATATTTAATTATTATTTAAATAGATTTTCAGTTATCTCTTGTAAAATAAGAAACCCACCATGGAAAGTCAAATCTTCAGAGGCTAGAAGAAGAAAATGATGGCTATGAAGTTCTACAGAGTGAATCAGATGAGGGACAGGCCAGCATGGGTCTTGGAGGGGTCCCGGGTCGGGAGTTGCTTTGCTATCAACTCTGCACTTTGACGATGCCATAGATTCAAAATCTGGGGATGATCGGTGGTCGGAAATAGTAACCTTTCATAGAGTCCCATCGTGTCGATATTTTGGATCTGTAAGTAGCGTAATACGTCTCTTGCTCAATCTTTCAATTAATTGAATATAATATAACAATCGACATCAACATTAAGCGAAGGCTACTACTAGTCATTAAGAAAACTCATCACTTGGTCTGCTGAGATGTCAACATCAGAATCTTCAAGTTTATCAACACAAAGCTCAAAGTTGTGAGAGACAAACAACGGACCGGACATCTCTTCACAGGGAGCAAACAACCTAAGCTCCCAGAAGCAATGAAATAAGAAATGAAACAAATTAAAATGGCCGACGAACGCGGGCTACAAATAGAAGCGGGAAATCTCACTTTGAATAAATGTCTTCTCTTTTGTTTTCGGCCAATCCCTTTAGCTGTTCGTCCGTCTCCTCCAAGTTAGGTGAACTTAATAAATAAGAACAAGTTATAAATAAGCCAATATTGGACCAGACCGTGCTATTCAAGATTGGCGTCATTATTTTCTTTGAAAAATTTACAGAAATGTCTGCAGTGGATTTCATGCATAATTCACGTCAAAGTCAAAGTCAAAATTTATTTATTCATATCAATACATATCAATACAAAACACTTATGAATCGTGAAGACGCTAAATACCGAAAACCCGTGTGTCCAAGAAAAAATAGGGGAGTGCGCAGCATTCCTCAGTCTGTAATGATAGGTCTCCCAAACCCGCCCACGCCCCGATCCGCAACGAAGCGCCGACCCTGCCGCGTTCAATACCAAGATGATACTAAACGCATCAGGGCCCAACGCTCCGCTGGCAGAACGGCACGCAAGTAGGCTGTAGAGAAACCCACCATTGTCAACGAGTTATGACATTGCAGGTACATTGTAAATTATGCACCAAATACAATCCCACAACTCGCCAATCACATAAACCGAAACATGCCGCGCACTACCAATCAACCCCCCAACCCCCACCCTACCTATACGGACACACAAGTTTTCAATATCTAGCGAAAAATCTACGCCATCCGTTCGTAAGCTACCAGGAGGTTGAGGCTGTTGAGGCTGTTCTGATAAGAACGGGCGAAGAAGAAACTCAGTAGGGTATTTTCCTCCCTTAGTTACATAGAATTTATAATCTAAATTCAATAAAAATTTAATGAAAGATGTCAATAGCTTTAATGTCAAGTAATAATAATTAGAGTCACAATTTCTGAAGCTATCAACATCCTTCATTACAGACAGAACAGTCGTCAGAACGTCTATATTAAACACCCACTTTTCGGCAAATTAAGTTAGGTCCCATTACTAAAATGTCTGCAGTGGATTTCGATTTATATAGGAATCGGTAGGTAAGTTATATTTTACATACATACCTATACATAAATCACGTCCGGTCCCCGAAGGGGTGTGCAGAGGTATTTACATCACCTACGTGTCGCCAATTGTGTTAGGTCCCATGTAATAGATGGGGGACCTACTGCCATCTAACTAATCTAATCTTATAGTTATTCTCTTTCGAAACCGATACCCAAACTAGGTCATCTTTCCAATTTTCCACCAAAACAAAGTTATGCCCGCAACGCAATAACAACTCCGGCCGTGTACGGCGGATGAACTAGTTCCCGTAATCCCCCGTAACGGCCCAAACTCCGCCGCAATTACACGGATGTACGTAATTGTTGGTAGAATTACCTCCACGCGTGGCGGGAACTTTCTTAGGCAGCCGAGAACTAATTTCGTCGGGAGGGGCGTTTACACGGAGCCGTGCCGGGGCGTGCCGGAGGCGTGGAGCGAAGACCGCGGTGGAGGTAGAAAAGGATCAAATGATACGGAAATTACTAGTGAAAGTATGTATGTGGATGGAAATGTATATTTTACGATTCATGTAGAAAATGTATGTACAAGCAAGCAGAGTTAAGGATGGCAAGTAAGTGACAATTTCAATGACATAATTAAGGGAATTTATAGTGACATAGAAAAACATAGAGAAACTATACATTTACATCAAAGACCATGAGCATGCAACATATACATAGTGGAAAGGGCTCAAAACGGCATGCTGCCTGAAGAGGGTAGGTTCTTTGGATCGATAATATATTGCCAAAGATTTTAACAAGGAAACGACTTTTTTTTATTGTAGGGTATATAACCTTGGGGTATGTCTTGCGGTGACGACAGAACAGAATAAAATTGTCACTCTACTCTTCGTGCCGTTGCGTTTACCCGTTCATGGGGATAGGCTCGTCCCCTATTACATGGGACCAAACCTAATTGGCGTAACGTGGGTGTCAATTCACCCCTGCCTACCACCTCGAGAATAAATAGCGGTGATTTATGTATGTATGTCCGGCTAGCATGACCACGGAAACACGATATTATAAAGACAGTTCAAAGGGATAAATGGCTAGGTATATCATATCGTGTGGTCATGCTAGCCGGGCTGGTATAATAACCCATAGACGCATCACTGTAAGATATAAACCGCCCCTAGAAGTACAAGTTTGTCTCAGTACTAACATAATTAAGGGTCCTGAGCTTTGCCGTTAGTGTGGTTACAAATAGGAACTGCAGACGATCGAATAGATATCCATAATGTACCTATTTATTATTCATCAGGATGGAATAACGGGGTCATAGTTCACTTCATCATCTCACCACCAGCCTTTTAATGTCCCCACTGCTGGGGCACAGGCCTTTCCTATGGATGGAAGAATATAGGGAGAATGGGCCAGAACCCACTACGCTGACCCAGTGCGGGTTGGTGGGTATTTTCGACTGCAGATGCAGCAGGGACCAACGTCTTAACGTGCTTTTCGAAGCACGGAGAAATTCGAGATAATAAATATTTGGTCACCCATTCAATGACCGTCCGGAGCTCCTCCTTGAATGTTACCTAATGCTGAAATGAATACCACCTATTGGTCTCAACTGTTAACAGTAGAGAACAGTATATTTTTCTATGGCATTGTGGACTTGGTAGTAGCACTCTGCGCTTTGATGTCAGAACAGTAAGCATTCGGTCTGTCTTCTATAATAGCCTTGTTGACCAGCCCCTCAACATTCGTTACAGTACCCGTATTTCTAGATGGTGTAACGAACAAAACATACATACATAAACCACGCCTATATCCCCGAAGGGGTACGCAGAGGTGAATTAACACCCACTTTTCGTCAATTAAGTTAGGTCCCATGTAATAGGTGGCTAGCCATATATCAGGCACATAAAACGCAAAGACTAAATTATTATCTCAAAACAGTCAGATAACAAAAAGTGATTTATTTCGAATGTGTAGTGACCGTACCATATAAGAGAACATTGACCTAAGTTAAAGTTAAAGATAAGTAGTTGTCAAGCGAATTATTGTTATTAATGTTCGATAACACAACGTTTCCTTGGTAACTGGGTTATTGCTGCACTGCGATTCTGTAAGCCAATTGTATAAAATAAATTGGCAATTTGAGAATTAACATGCTTACGCAACGAATAATATACGAGTAGGCAACCCACGACAGGGGGTGGTGAAGTATGTAATGTTGGTAAATAAACGCTTTATGTCAGCTTATAAGAGGATAGTTTCAAGGACCTGTTTCACAAATTTTACTGGGCAGAAGTTTTTCCTTATGGCACATGTAAAAGGTGTTTTTCACAATCCAACATAAGCGAAATGAAAATATTAGAAGTAAGAAGCCAAAACGTATGGAGGTTACATTAATCATACTAAATAGTTTGAATGCCCACATAGAAGAGGATTTCACGTCCACCCAACGTTGTCATTTTATACATTCCTTCGCAAAACGCATGGTTATTTTGTTGCAGTAGGGCGTGCTATGGGACCTCGTAAAAAATATAACGTTTGCACGTCCCATAAGGAAAACCGTTTGCCCAACTATGTATAGGCAACTAGTCGTAATGTACAATTTTCTCAATAGACTTTGCGCTTTGCTACAAACAAGTTAAGGTTGACAATCGAGTGAAGAATTTTGACAGTTTTGGTAAGTTTGAGTGCCTTTGCTGTACCTAGTCGCCGGAATGGAGAAGCTTGTGACGCGCCCCAATGTTTTTAGCGTCAGAGTCGCTTAACATAACGTACGGAAAGATACAAAGTCGCCCTTAACGACTACTGTGATAGTTGGCGGAATTTGCAGGGGGAATGTTCACTTGAGACTCGGATCCATAGCGAAGTTGTTTGAAGTTAAAATTTAAACTTTTTTACATACATACATAAATCACGCCTATATCCCCGAAGGGGTAGGCAGAGGTGAACTAGCACCCACGTTTCGCCAATTATGTCAAGCCCCATGTAATAGGTGGCGAGCCTATTGCCATTTATCGGGTACAAAAATCGCAGTACTATTGCTAGATCTTATACCACATAAGAGGAACGCTGCTGCCCATTCCTCATCACTGATTTATCCTTAGTCGCCTCGTACGACACCCACGGGAGAGATTTGGGGTGGTGACAATTGTATTCTACTCTGCCGTCACCACACGGCTAACTTTTTTACGGGTAATGTCATACATAAATTGGTCGCGAAGGTGAGTGTTGACTAGTTGTGAAGGGATCCCGTAAAGCTACACTTGGTTCACAAGTCCCAGGCGCTGTCACTGACTTTCCTCTCTGCCACACTATTGAATCGGCACCCGCACGGTGAATCCATGGGATGCTAACTGCCGCACTCAGAGACGTCAATTAACGTTAATTACTACTTAATGTCGAAAAATTACAATTCAAAACGAGTAGCAATTCTTGCCAAGCCCCGTTATGTAATCAGATTTCAATTGCTTTGGTCTACCCGTCACTTACACTTTGCTATTATTCTCAACGAGTGAGAGAGACGGGCAGGCCAAAGCAACTGATATCGACTTAATACAGGATCAGGTATTATCTATATAATATATTTTTTTTTTACATTAAGTACTCATTAACATTAATTGACGTCTCTGAGTGCGGCAGTAAGAGTTGTCGTTTCACCGGTGCACATATTAACTTAACCCTTCAAGCGTTAAGGTGAAGTTTCCTATTAACCCTTAATGTATTCAAGTTCAAAGCATGGAGTTGAGTTCGCGTTTGCTATCGCGCCAATGTAGCCCCGGAACTGCGGAGCAAGGTCACGCGCGACCCACTTTGAAGTTTATTGCTAGCGGCGTAAGGCACAGAATTCGGCGACTGTGTTTTTTCTTTGATTTAAGGATTGGTTTTTGAGTGAAGTAATAGGTGCTTTTGTTGTTTGGAATAGTTATCATGATGATCATCGTCTTCGATCATCATCATCAATAGGCTCGCCACATGGGACTTAACTAATTGACGAAACATACATACATAAATCATGCCTATATATTATGCAGGGATGAATTATACACCCACTTTTCGCAGCATAGTAGGCAGAGATGAATTAAACACCCACTTTTCGCCAATTATTATATATTGCTAGGTGGTAAAAGAGGAATGCTGATGCCCATTACTCATCGCTGTCTTTACCCTTAATTTGCCGAAATGTGGGTGTTAATTCACCTCTGGCTACCCCTTCGGGGATACAGGCGTGATTTATATATATATGTAGTTACAAGTCAGCCGTGTGGTGACGGCAGAGTAGAATACAATTGTCACCACCCCAAATCTCTCCCGTGGGTGTCATACAAGGCGACTAAGGATAAATCAGTGATGAGGAATGGGCAGCAGCGTTCCTCTTATACCATCTAGCTATGTACCTATACCTACTGCGACTTTTGTGCTCGCCACCTATTATTACATGGGACATAACATAACTGGCGAAACGTGGGTGCTAGTTCACCTCTGCCTACCCCTTCGGGGATATAGGCGTGATTTATATATGTATGTATGTAGTTACAAAACCACCGCTAGCCATGCTAATTTTAATAGATTTTTATTTATTCTATGATTTATCAAGTTTCCGCTACCGCCTGTGCCTTTCATACATAATTGCCATTTTATACTTAAAGCATATTATTAGACCGATCGGATAACTTTCGATACTTCATCCTAGGTGCGAGACGAGGCTTCATTTCAATCCACCATAGGTATCGTTCTTCTTGTCTTGGGTAAATTTTTACTTTTTCTAACAATATAATATATGGAAGTTCTTATTCATTTGAGTTGATTTTAATTATCATCCCTATAATGTCCTCACTGTACATTGACTTTCGGCTTCCCTATGGATGGAAGAATATAAGGATAATGAGCCATAGCCCTATGGGTATGGCGCAAATAGCTCGTGCCATTACTTTCTCAAGCTACTTGCTCCGAGTAGAAGCACCATAAAACACACAAATAAAATTTTCCCGTCTGTATAAAGGTCTTGCATCAATTATTATTTCAAGACGGTCTTGTATTCAAATCATAACTTTGCGAGCGACGGACCCTGTAGTGTAGTTAGTGTAAAGTTCTGCCAAGCAAACACACGCTCCATAAACTTCTGATCCAATTTACGGGAGCAGGTGATTAGTGAGCGTAACCAGAATTATGTTAATTATGACATGAAACTCATTAACCAACAACTAACACCCAAGTAAAGCTAAGCGACATACTTAGACAAGTGAAAGCAACTTAGGGGACTTAAGTCAGTGTAAACTTAGAGGATTATTGAAAAGATCTACTTACTACACAGAAAGTTGCGAAGCTGTGTGTAGAATTTACAGGAGTATCAGCTGTTAGCCTTTTGTGTAGCAAAACAACTTTGTTAATATTGTATTATATAAAAGAAATGTAAGCAACATTGTGAATCATCTTGTTTCAGTATGAATCGTTATGGCCACTTAGCACAGATAATCTCAAACTTTGCATGGCCATAGACCATCATCATAAACAACAAATAACGCACCGTTAGAATTAAAATGACCTATCTCAAGAATTAAAATTTTCTTGGATTTAATTTATACATACATTTGAAAGCCTAATATAATATATTATTTAAACCAGAGCTAGATGTTCAAATTATATTCATTAGGAGTCTGGAAGGAAAGAAACACAAATTTAATTCAAGTTGTTTTTGAACGTAAAGTTCTCATAATTTTGATTTGATTTGATTTGATTTCTTAAACAATGCGGTAAGTTGATTGACTCATTATATAGTGGAGCTTATATGGACCTTCAGTAAGTTGTATAGAGATTTCTCTGGCGTACCTCTATCTCACTAAAAAAAGAAATGTAACGACATCACGTAAATTCATGGCCCTTCATAAGAGTTGATGTTTCGGAAAATTATCTCGTCGAAAAACTTAGTCGCAAGGGGTCTTCGAGTACCGTTATTTACGATGTAGTTGGGCAGTTTGCGACGTTGGCAATACGTGAGCTACCAATTGCACCAATTGCAGGTACAGAGGTCTTAGACGAGTGGCCAATATATTCGAACGAACAGAATAAAAATGTATGAAACTGACGTATTACTGAGAAATAAAAAAACAAAACACAGATAGAAGAAGAACAACGTAAAAGATTACAATGTGCACAGCCACAAGGCCTGAACACCATGGTGACCGTTCGTGCCTATTGCCATTTATTTGGTCAATAGAAACGTATCGTTAGCTACTTGGCTAGGCAGTCCAGTGGCGGAGCGTCCATATAACCCGATTCCCAACAGCCGTACCAAACGAGCGAGCATAAAAAAATCATTACCATAATTCAAGTACAATACCATTTTATAAGCAAATAAAAAAAATCCATCAATATAATCTTATCATAACAGTATTAAACGCGCGCGAAACAATATGCAACACAGGTACATACAATTCGCTCCCGCTCTCTAGATTCCTTCAACTAACTCGCTAAATATCGAGTTATGGACGCCTGCTATACAGCGCCTGCACGCACACAGACAAGCGTAGTCTTGTCAGGCGCACGCAACGCGAAATAGTACCTAAAGTTTGCCTACAAGCCGGCATTTCGGCAGCCTACGCGCTTATGCATCGATACACTACGACACACGCACACATTAGTAATAAACTCCCACGAAAACAAGTTCCGTCAAAAGTAAATATTTTAGATCTTATTGCGATAGCCATAAAAGCGGAATTTCTTTTGTGAACTGCACTCAATATCGCGGTCGTGCGCCGCTCCTGCAAGCCGCTCCGGACCGGGTTGAATCGTCCTTCCCTTATTAACACGGCTTTTGTTTGTATAATGATCTATCTTTCTGGCTGTATAAAACAAAGCACAAGCACGCAAAAGTGGCAAAGTAGTTCTCCGCTTCGCCACCAGATGGCGTTGAACAGTTGTAGCCGTGTCCTAGCAGGCGGTGTTAAAAGTTAATGCTTAAACCATAAGAGGCTTCATATAGTTGTGGCTTGCCCAACTTGTTTTTTCACGCCACGCCACTGCTGGGCACCTAGATTAGACACGTTAGATTACGTATTCATATCATCTTAAGTTCTTGTGCTCGGTTAACCAAACTTGCCGAAACTTTAACCTTTACACTTTTTGTATGTTAAACAGAGAAGCTCTTGCCCTTCATTTCGCCTGATGGTAAGTGATGATAAGGGCCAACGATGGAATCGAGCTTCACCTGGAACCCTCTACCACAGAGGGGCTGGCTATCTTATCACAATTGTCGGAACAGAATATGCGGTTAACATTATTATTTTGGCGACGGATTTTAATAAGATGGTGGTAGCTAGCTAGGCGGACTCGAAAAAAACCTTGCCGAAATTTCTCTAACTTGACGTTTTAAGCCAACGGATAGCCTCGCAATGTAGAAATAAATTTCTAACATCCAAAGCAGGTACTTTTACAAATATTCACAGGTATAGGCACCTGCCAAGATTGCTATCAAGATCATAATTTTTGGAACTTTTTCTAACCACAATCTTAAAATAAGAACAGTTTATCTTCATGGCTGCGAAGTGCGAGCTTCGCTATCAACAGCTAGTCGAGACAAAACTCGTCTAGCGAGCAATAAGCGAGTTACCAGTTGAGCCCGCGCCAAATTGGTTCCATTAGATCACCCGCTGGGCGCTGCTACCCGCTTGGTGCTGTGTTGCCTTTTCACAAATTACATCCTGGGTGGATTCACTTCTTAGTGAATTCCTTCTACGAAGCTCTACTCTGACAAGTTGAATAAACTCTCAAGTTAGTTTCTATTTTTTTCTCCACTATAACAGGAATGACAAAAAGTAGTGCCTTGGAAATGACTTCATAGGATGGGGAATATACAAGCAAGTTAAAAATATACTTGTTAAACTATTTTTGTATTTCTTAACTGTACTGATAAAACTCAGTTTTTCCGCCTTCCAAGCTGGCCTGCGAGCGAACAAATAATGTAGAATATGCTAGCCCCGACTTTTCTCAGAGGTGTCGTCAAAGTCGATTCAGGGAGATTGCCCGGTGTAGACCAATAAGCTCCCTGGGGCACCCGAATGGTGCAGGGCAAACAACCAACAACAGCATACCCAAAGAGGGTTGGTGTCAGGCAGGCCGGCTATAAAACCTGAACTAAAACCTTGAGCAGTATGGATTGGAATGTTGTCATCCCAATCACTATCTCCGGTCTTCGGTCTCTCATCATGGTCCGTCTCTTTTCCATACATTAATTCATCACTAGCACCTTTCCGGTGTGATGGACGTTATGAATCAAAGAACAAAGAGGAAAAATAAACATGCTGCGCCGACCCCACATGAACTGGGAACAGTGCAGTGACAACTCCGTGAGGCGATATTTCCGATTTAGGTCATTTTGTTTCTCAAGGTGCAAAATCTGCACGTTTAAAACTGACTACAGTTAAAGCGCGTCCCGTATTTTCACGAAATTCAATTCGAGTCCCGAACCTCGCAAATGAGATTCACTACGACACTCCGGTATAGTTTCCGTGTGAGAAATCGCTGCAGCGACGACGTGATAAATTGGTTTCATTACTCTCAACGAATGAACGTGTGCTAACTGTAAAATACTTGTTTCACCGAATGTCGTAGTTAGGACGTTTCTCCCCAAAACGTATTTTATGCAGAATCAAAAAACATTTTATTTTGTATATCTTCTTCATGCCCTGTTCCCAGTTTATCTTGGGTTGACACAGTGTGTTTCCTCTTACATTAGTATCGGTCATCAAGCCGGATGGTTTGACGCCGCCTGACACTCTTTTAATTCATATCATCCATCACACCGGAAAGATGCTAGTGATGAATGAATGTATAGAAAAGTGATAGAGAGGACCATGTCGAGACAACGATGAACAGAGAAAGGGATAGGGACGACTACTATTCCCATCCATACAGCTCAAGGTTTTGGCTTAGGCCGGCCGTCTGCCTGACCCCAACACTCTTAAAAAGAAAAAGTTTCAAGAATCAAATTTATTTGATGATTGAGTTATTTAAATTGCAGCCAAGTTGCCTCAGATAAAGATGGAATTACTTAAAATAGCAGTGCAGTTGAACTTGCTTCACGGGTGGCAGAATGAAATTTAAATGAAGAAAAAGCGGGAATTGAATATAGATCCAGAATGTGAAATGCGACGAACGCGCGAGCATACGGGTGACCTACTTTGTCTTTCTGTGGATAACTAATTATTTTCATTTACCAAGATGTGTAAAAAATTCTGGGTTTTTACTGACAAGTTTTATGCATATGCTGAGTATGACTGTAAAGACATAACAAGCTTTTATCGTTTTAATTTTGAATGTAAATTTAATTGTGAAATGATAAGGTTGTTAGAAAATGTATTTCAACACAAAAAAAGAGTACATCAAAGGAGAAACAAAAGAGAATTTCTAAAAGTGTTTACAGTATGTAAACATTCTGAATGCGACGATTAACCGCCCAAGTGACTTGTGCTAAGGGCCCCTAGAACAAAAAGACATCTTCTAAATTACTCTCCGGAAATCTGATGGCTGCGTACAAACACAGTATACGAGATGAGAGCCGTAACGTTTTGTTATTTAGGGGGTTCTCTGTAATCACCCCAAGAGTAATCGGGAAAAGTACGCTAGTTTGGATATTATATCGGTGTCTTATATTGTTAGTTTTATTAGGAGCATCAAAATCTAAAACTGGTATTTTTGATGTTTTGTTCTCTATGCCTCTTGCAAATAATATTACTTTTTTGTCCATCTCTGTTACCCTGTACGTCACCAACAAGAGAGGATACCCCTACTATTGCATTCTGCTCCGGTATCCAAGTAAGATGAGACAAAACCTCTTAGCATTCCATGGATTCACCGTGCGGCTGCCGGGTGGACCCGGCAGCTAGACACTATGGAATAGTGTGACAGAGGGGGAAATCAGTGGCAGTGCTTGGGACTTGTGAACCAAGTGTAGGTTTACGGGATCCCTTCATATCATCATAATAATAATGTTAACACAGCATTATTGTGTTCCGACAATTTGTGATAAGATAAGCCAGCCCCTCTGGGGTTGAGGGTTCCAGGTGAAGATCTTCAGCCCTCATCGTCACTTAACCATCAGGTAAGATGAAAGCTTCCCTGTCTAAAAAAGCCATATTTGCTAATATTCTGTGAGAGCTGCTTTAGACACACGTTCCAGTGTAGAACTTACGAAAGTTCTAGACAGAGCAAGGTTGGTAGTAGTTATTAGTCGGTCCCAGTAAGCGAATTTCGAGGCTCAAATTCTTGACGTACGGAATCCTGTGCTTTCAGCCGCGGAGTCGCTTGGCTGCAGGGTTTTATTATTCAGGACGGCCCGCGAACCAGATGTAAGTTCGCTTTTGACGAACAAAGGGATTCTTGGCGAAGTTAATAAAATTTTCACTGGCTCCAACACGTTTGGCCCTTGTTTGGGCCGGGGGCTGTACGTGGTAGGATGTGCCCTTTTAGCTTGTTACTGGTCTTATAACGAGGTATTGCGTAAGTCCGCTTTATGGTCCGCTTTATGGTCCGCTTTATGGTCAGCAACTTCATTGATGAACAGTCTAGTCATCACAATAATTATTTATATAACTTGGAAGCATTACGCGTTAAAAACATCCGAGCTTGCACGCCGCATCGCAGGAACTTGCGAATTTATTCGCATCGCGCATTCCTTCAATTTCATTCTTCTTTGTATGGCCGCTTTGCCGCACCAAATCGCATCGTAAAGATTTACGTCGTAGTTTGCTGCGTTGCGAATTCCTATCACGTCAATTTGCAGTTATGTACTGGTTCATAAGTAGTCTCCATTAAGTAAGGACTTCTGTTATGGATACTACAAGACGAACAAAAATAGAAAGATTTTGGTGGTTAGAAAAAAAAATCGAAAAATTATGGTCTTGATGCGGGAATCGAACCCGCGTCCGCTGTTATCCGGGCAGGTGCCTGACCGCTCGGCCAACCAAGATACGAACAAAAATATACATTACATAAAAATATTTATAGAATAAACAACCATGAATCGAGAACAACTGATTGTATAATCACCTCTTGGCCGATATATTTGGTATATTCGAACAAACCGGCAATTGAACCAAATGTAAAGTCTGAAATAAATCATCATCATCATCATCACCAGCCCCTTAATGTCCCCAGTGCCGAGGCACATAGGCCAGAGTGGTGGGTATTAAAGACAGCAGATGTAGCTGCCTTCCAAAGCACGGAAGAACTCGAGAAATATATTTTTGGTCACCCATGCATAGCGAACTTTGCTTAAGTTAACGCAATCGCAGGTCGCGAACTAATGTCTGTGTTTATCACAAACATCTGCCCCTACCAGGAATCGAACCAGGTACCTGTTACCCGATAGCCGTAGACTCAGCAAACAGGGCGTCGAATAAAATATATAAATAGTAACTGTCCTATTATTCTTGGAATAGTTGGTTGAAAGTTTTCCTAAGGCATCATGTCCAAAAGACATATTACAAAATTCCTTTGTTAGGGAATCAAATTCGTTCTTGTATCCAGAGCAGAATTATTATCTTGTCATGATGTCCCCAAAAGAAATTCCACGAGGACTCGCTCACATTTCACTGAATAACACCAGTTTAATATGAGCGGGACAACTCTTAGGAATTTCAGAGGACGACGGGAATCCTTACGGGTAGTTTGATCCTATACCTATACACTACAGCTGTGGAAAACTTCTGCCCAGAAATGTCGTCAGTTCGAAGTTTAAAATGTCAAAGAGGAAAGTTTCCAAAGGATCTGGTCGTGGATACAGAATTGGGGGAACGGGGCCCAAACCGGGTATACTGCCTAAAACGGACACTTTTACGTATAACGCGTGATCGCTAGACTACCTCGAGGAGCTCGCTAGCATTAGCTAAGCAATGTTCCAAAAAAGGTGACTAAAAATTTATTATCTCGAATTCTTCCGTGCTTCGGAAGGCACGGTAAGCCTTTGTTCCCGGCTGCATCTGCAGTCGTTAGTACCACTGGGCCAGCGTGGTGGGTTATGGCCAATTTTCCCTATATTCGTCCATCCATAGGAAAGGCCTGTGCCCCAGCAGTGGTGACATTAAAAGGCTTGTGACAAATTGACGTGTTAAGATAAGGCGTGATTTATGTATGCGTGTGAAGCAAATATAGCTTTTATCTGCTTCTATCAGACAGCAATAGAAAAGTATAGCTAGTTATGACATATTATCACTAATGATTACAGATCCTATCGATAATAGGTACCGACTACAAATGATTTGTCCCATCTAAGCTCACCCTTGGACCTTAATTCGTCGGAATAGAGCCTACTATCAAACGGATGGTACAAACAAAACATTGTCGGCATATTTGCTTTGAGACCAAATATACTGTGTGGATATCGGAATATCAGCCCCAATTGTCCCAATTTAAGTTCAACTGGCGGTTGGAAATAGGCCGGGCGCGGTCTGTCTGCACACGGTGTTATTTGGAGCACATCTGGAAAAATCGTGTGTTAATATTTTAGTGGCAGTGTTGCTAGCAACCGATCTTTATTGTTAAACTCTTTAATGTGAGACTAGTTTGGCCAGATTGATATATCTGTGGGCCAGATGCTCAGATCGCTGGCTATTAGCCAATAGGTTTCGGTTCGAATCTTGGTCGGGGTAAATGTTTGTGTAATGAATACAGACATAATTTCTTGTCGAGTCATGGTTAGTTAATATTAATTACAATACCCAACATTATCTATGCCTAATTGTTATGAATTATTTGAGGTGATGTGTTACATTGTGTCTTGAAAGCAAATCTGTTGTTTCGTTTCTTTTTTTGAGTGGTAGAGTCCTTTCTTTTCACCATTTTAGCTTCAATTACCACACCTCACTGTTACCCATTTTCCCATCTACTTCTTTTACCTCTAGGCGGGATCGACAGAACATGTATTTTTCTTCCACTCCTCTCTATTCTTCACCAATTTCTCATCCGCTCCTCTCACAATCATATCCTCCTTTACACAATCCACCTGTCTCTTTTTCTTCCTCTCCTCTCTTCTTCCTCTCCTTCTTTGTCTTTCCACGTTCATACCTAACATTCTTCTGCCAACATAGTACCCATTCATCTCTTCGCGTAACATGACCAAAAATTTGCATGCCTGCTTGCAGGTTGAATACTGTACTGGACCTATTGCTATTATGATATACCTATTGTAAACATGTATTCTGGCAAATAAAGATTATCTTATCTTATCTTATCTTAACCATCCTAGACTATTACCCCGCAGTCTCTCAGTCACTGGCAATACTTTAAAAGTACCAATTAATAAATGAAAATCATTATTGTCAATTTCATGTCTATTTCAAACTAATGAGCATAATGAGTCTCTTGGTGGGTAGATGTTGGTGGAAATGAAATTTTATTTCCGTCCACATCTGCCCACCAGCTCCCAGGCTATCTCGAGCGAGTCGGCGCAGTAGTTTTCCTCTTCGATTCAAATCCGGCAGACATCATAGTCTAACTGCCGCACTCAGAGACGTCAATTAACTAATTAATGCATATTTAATGTCAAAAATTTTCATTCAAATCTAGACCATAGACCCGGCAAGAATAGCGGCTAGTTTTGAATTGTCATTTTTTGACGTTAAGTACTCATTAACGTTATTTGACGTCTCTGAGTGCGGCAGTTATACTCCCTTTTAATTCATATTATGCAATTGTCACCACCCCCATCTCTCCCGTGGGTGTCCTGCAAGGCGACTAAAGCTACAGACAGCGATGAGTAACGGGCAGGAGCGTTCCTCTAATGCCACTTAGCAATGTACTACGATTTTCGTGCCTTAATACATGGCAATAGGTTGGACCTGCCTAACCTTATTGGCGAAACGTGGGCGTTAATTCACCTCTGCCTACCCCTTCAGGGATATTTAGGCGTGATTTATGCAATGTGATGTAATGTCAAAATGGCTTTCATATTAGAGGGCCAGTATACCTGTTTTGGGCAACCTTCCCCCAGTTACCAATTTATTAGTACCAGGGGGCCTACCGCCTAACTCGATTGCTAAAGCAAAAGCTATAGTTTATGACGTCACGCTGTCATTTCGCACCAAATGTACCTAAACTATTAGCGATAGCTTTGAAGGAATGATCACCGAATGATTTTGTATGAATTTGGCACAAAATCCGTGCCACCTAAAACTTCAGGATGGCTGCTATAGCCGTAAGCAGTGCATTGTTATATAGCTATCATCAGCAACGAGTTAGGCGGTAGGCCCCCTGGTCACAACCTCCCAGTATCGTCATTCCATTTTTCCGTTTACAGCCTGTATACATCTGTTTTATCGGCTACGAGGCACCGATAGAGTCGACGTTAAAACTATTTACGTCGCAATGACCTTTCAACCGATGTTCCTCAGACTAGGTAAACAAGGCGCGCCGGCTCGCCTCTTTTCCAAGAGGCATAAAGCCTAATTTACGATGGCATAATAGGGCGCTTGTTCGTTGTATTATTTCGAGAAAAGCCCATGATATTAATTCACGATTTTGTTTTCGAAGAATAACTTTTATTAGTGTGCTCTAAATACATGTCTGGATTTATCCACGGAGAATGGGAATGTACGAAATTATTGTTTTTACTTGGTATTATGTATTTGTATATTAGTATTATTATATATCTTACCCCACCACCCATAATCCATCCGTTGGGTATCGTAAAACGCGACTTAAGGGTTAAAACAGTGATGAGGAATGCTGCGTACATTATAACTGAAAAGTACGGGGTGAACATTGTATGTCAACCCACAGCAAAAATTAGTCCTGGCAAGAATAGCGACTAATTTAAATTTGAATTGTCATTTTTTGACACGAAGTACTCATTAGCGTTAATTGACCCTTCAATTATAAGATTTAAATAAAATAATAAAAGTTATTAAAATTAAATTAAATAAAACTTAACTTGAAAATGAATCAGTTTGACTTCGCCGTCATCGGCGCTGTACAGTCCATTAGGTGCCTGCATTATATTATATTAATAAATAAGAAACTGTGTAAAATAATAAACATTGATATATTGGGAACAGTAAACAATAATTGTGTACATAAATAATTGCAAGTTAAATTAGTTCCGAAACTTGTCAATAGATGGCGCTGAACGTTTTTACATCGCGCTATTAAAGTCTCCCGTGTTTAAATGACTACAGTGTATTAATATTTATTAAAGGACTTCTTTCAAGCCTGCGCCGGTGTTTTATTGCGAACTAACTCGTCATCCCTGGTTAAAGGGAAGGTTATACATTGTTCCTTCGAGCCGGATATTTTGGTACTGACTGGCGCAGGCAGGTTTTTGATGTTCGAGAGACGTCACGGATAGTGGATCGCTATCGCAAACGTGACGTATTTGGCTGAAGCTTGGCGGAGAAGAACGCTAGTAATAGGAATATTAGACAACAGCTGTTCCGCTTCGCCTTGCAAATAACCTTTTAAATATAACAATTTTTGTACGTTTCCTAAACTTATATTATTGTGTATTAAAGAATAAAACAAATCCCGGAAAGTATTCCATTCGGAATACTTCCCAGAGAAACTAGGTATTTGAACTTTGGGTAACTTTACATTTGATGACGAAGACGTGTTACTAGTTGTTTGATTAGATACATTTGTATTAAACTTTGACATTAAACTCTTTAATTCTAATTTGTATTCAAAATAAACTTCTTCCCCGTTATCATATATATTTTCTTTAATGTATGTATTACCCATTAATTCTTTGGACGATACAGTCCGCATTGTTCCTTCGAGCCGGATATTTTGGTACTGACTGGCGCAGGCAGGTTTTTGATGTTCGAGAGACGTCACGGATAGTGGATCGCTATCGCAAACGTGACGTATTTGGCTGAAGCTTGGCGGAGAAGAACGCTAAGTCAGTCAGACAGCGGAAAAGCTGTCAGGGCCGCAGCCGCTTACTGGTGGCTGGTGGAGGAGCAGGAGTTGGAGGCCGCAGCCTGGTGGCTGGCGGAGGAGTTGGAGCTGCCTGATGGTGTCAGATGGCAATTTGGAGGCAAACATAATTGGAAGTTGGTGTGAGTGAGTGAATTGGTGAAACAGTGAGTACTTTTATTTGTTTACATTCAAGGTTTGGAACATTTTAATTTTAAAATCAACCTTATTTTAAAGACAATTTAAACTTAGAAAATTTAATGTTAAAATTAAGACTTAGAATAATTTCAATTTTATAGTTAGGGACTTAGAATAATTTTAAGAAAAACGGAGGTACGGGGAACCTATGCCCGATTTTTGTTTAAGTTAAAGGTGTCCCAAACACTTAGAAAAATTTTCGTGTTTTATATAAAGAAATCTTGGTGTAATTGCAACAGTCAATAATTTAATTTGTTTTGATAAGTTTACAATATGGAGTGCTTAATTAACTATCAAAATGAATTATATTCTCGGCTTCTTAGGTCAAAGGTAAATTTTAAAAAGAGTCCTAAGGAGCGTATAACTAAGGACTATTTAGATGGTAGATTAGAATTGCTGGAACAAATATGGTTCGAGTTTTCGGCGGGCCATAAGGAATTAATGCGGACTGTATCGTCCAAAGAATTAATGGGTAATACATACATTAAAGAAAATATATATGATAACGGGGAAGAAGTTTATTTTGAATACAAATTAGAATTAAAGAGTTTAATGTCAAAGTTTAATACAAATGTATCTAATCAAACAACTAGTAACACGTCTTCGTCATCAAATGTAAAGTTACCCAAAGTTCAAATACCTAGTTTCTCTGGGAAGTATTCCGAATGGAATACTTTCCGGGATTTGTTTTATTCTTTAATACACAATAATATAAGTTTAGGAAACGTACAAAAATTGTTATATTTAAAAGGTTATTTGCAAGGCGAAGCGGAACAGCTGTTGTCTAATATTCCTATTACCGACTGTAATTATGATAGGTGTTGGAAGTTATTAGAAGAAAGGTACAATAATAAAAAATATATATGTCAATATTTATTGAAAAAATTGTTAAGCCAGAAAAATATACCTTTCGAATCATCAAGTAGTTTAAAGGAATTAATCGATACAACTGATGATTGTTTGTCGGCTTTATTTAATATTGGTGTTGATACGACCAATTGGGACGTATTAATTATACATATTTTGAGTTTAAAATTGGACCCCGAAACTAGGAGACAGTGGGAGTTTAGTGCTACAAATAATAGTTGGGAGGAATTGCCTACATATAAAGAATTTCAGGACTTTATAAAAATTAGATACCGAGCTATTGAATTCTTAGATTCTGGATCCAAGTTTAATAATAAAAATAAATTGCCTGTTACTAAATTTAAATCGTTGCATATTGCTAATCAGCTTTGTCAGTTTTGTAAAGAAGAACACAAACTTGGTACCTGTAAAAATTTTATGAACGAATCTGTAGATTCGCGACGTGAATTCGTTTTGTCGCATAATATATGTTTTTGTTGTCTGGGAAGCAATCACTCTGCCAAGTATTGCCAAAGTAATTATAAGTGTCGTTTTTGTAGGAGAAAACATCACGTTCTGTTGCACCCTAGGAGTAAAAGTAATAATAGTATAGAAGCCCGTAAGGGGCAGGTTTCAATTAATGATGAGTTAGACTCAAAACCTAGTACCTCTTCAGGTAAGGAAGACCCTATTTCTGTAATTTCTTGTATTTCGACAAGGAACTTAAAATATAATCAGGTATTACTAGCGACCGCATTAGTAAATACCATGTCGAAATATGGGAAAATGTACACTCTTCGGGCGTTATTAGATCAAGGTTCGCAGACTTCTTTTGTTACGGAATCAATGGTTCAACAATTAGGCTTAAAGAGAATTCCAGTTAGAGGTCACGTTTCGGGAATAGGTGGAGAAGGTGGATTAGTATCCAAGGGTATGGTAGAAATAAAACTATCCTCACGTATTGATAAAAATGTTATTATTGATGTCAGGGCATACATTTTAAAGTCCATTACCACACTCTTGCCTACAAATAAAATAAATGCAGTGGAATGGAAGGAATTTAAGGATCTTATTCTTGCTGATCACGGTTATTATACATCGAATCATATTGATTTGTTGTTAGGTTCTGAAGTATACAGTCAGATTCTTCAAGGTGGTTTAAAAAAGGGTTCTAATAGATCACCACTTGCTCAGTGTACTTCATTAGGATGGGTTCTTTCAGGCGTCGTTGAAACCGGTGACACGCCATCTATAAATATAAATGCAATGCATTGTCAAGTAGCAGACAATAATCTTATTAAAGAATTCTGGGAACTGGAAGATGACTTACCAATGGCGAAGCATAAGTTGTACACTGATGAGGAGAAGCGTTGCGAAGAGTTGTTTGAGAAGTCAACACACAGAGACGATACTGGTCGATATATCGTACGTCTTCCATTCAAGTCCGATGCCGTTGAAGTCACCGATTCCTTGAAGATAGCTGAAAAAAGATTATATTGTTTAGAAAAAAGACTGCAGTGTAACACGGACCTGAAAGAAAAATACATAGATGTTATTAACGAGTACATTGAGATGGATCACATGGAAGTAGTACCGGAATCAGAGTTAAACAATCCTAATGCAATATACTTACCACATCATGCCGTTATTCGAGACGACAAGGATACCACGAAGGTGAGAGTGGTTTTTGATGCCTCCTGTAAAGGTAGAAATAATAAGTCTTTGAACGATAATTTGTTAGTAGGTCCAACATTGCAATCAGATTTGAGGCATATTGTAATGCGCTGGAGAGTAAATCCTATTTGTTTATCCGCTGACATTATTAAAATGTATCGGCAGGTGAAAGTTGATAGTGAAGATATCGATTTTCAAAGAATATTATGGAGAAACAATATAACGGATAAGATTAAGCATTACAGAATGAAGAGAGTCACATTTGGCGTGGCATCTGCTCCTTACCTTGCAGTGAAATCCTTACAACAGGCAGCTGTGGATGAAGGTGATAAATATCCCATGGCAGCTGAAAGAGTAAGAAGTGATTTTTATATCGACGATTTTATGTCAGGTTGTGAAAATATAGAAGAGGGACTAAACCTATACAAAGAAGTTAATGATTTGTTAAAACTGGGTGGTTTTAATTTACAAAAGTGGACTACTAACAATGAAGAGTTAATGAAAGCAATGGAGGAATATGAGAATAATTTCAATAATGATAAAAGTCAAGATAACTTAAAAATAAAAACAGACGAAATAATGAAGATTGTAGGACTTACCTGGAACCGTAGTGAAGATGCATTCCGCTACAAAGTGGACGTGCCTGCATTAGAAGAACCTGCAACTAAAAGAAAGATTATATCGGATATATCACGCTTTTATGACCCCTTAGGGTGGGCGGGGCCTAGTATAATAATAGCTAAAATTATGATACAAAAGCTGTGGTTATCAGGTGTTGATTGGGACGAAACAGTACCAAAGGAACTTTTGAATGAATGGCTGACTTATCGTCAGCAGCTAATATTATTGAAAAATATTAACATACCACGTTGGAATGGTATAAGAGCTGGAGATGACATAGAACTGCATGGATTCTGCGATGCGTCAAAGGATGCGTATGCAGCTGTTGTTTACTCGCGAGTAGTGAACTGCAAGGGAGAAATACATGTTTCGTTGATAGCTGCAAAGACAAAGGTTGCGCCGATAAAGCAAATCTCGATTCCGAGACTTGAACTATGCGGTGCTGTGTTATTAACTCGATTAATGTCAGAAATAGCTTCAGTACTTCATATAGAAAGGTTGCATGCGTGGACGGATTCGACCGTCGTTCTTGCATGGTTGAACAGTACACCTAACCGTTGGAAGGTATTTGTGGCCAATCGTGTATCTGAAATTCTAACTAATTTGGATACTCACCATTGGTCGCATGTGACGTCAAAGTTCAATCCAGCTGATGTGGCTTCCCGTGGATTATATCCTTCGGAATTGCTAAAGAATGAATTGTGGTTTAAAGGTCCGGAATTCCTGCAAAAAGAAAAAATAGATTATAAAAAACTTAAGGATAATAAAACGGAATTAGAAATTGTTAAGGTTAAAGTTTTATGTGTTACAGTAGATGAGTTTCAATGGGAAAGATTCTCATCACTAAATAAATTAATTAGGGTTATAGCGTATTGCAAACGTTTTATTAAAAATGCTAGGATAAATAAATCGGAAAGAGTTGTTGGCTTTTTATCTAGTGCCGAGCTTAAAGCAACAATATGTTTTTGTAAAAAAAGTCAAGCAAAAAATTATTTTGAGGAAATAAACTTATTAAAAACTAATGATAACTTACCGAAACGGAGCAGCCTTCGGTCATTAAATCCGTTTCTTGACGATCGAACGTCGTCACAGCACCCTCAGGTAAAGGTTGGAGATATTGTTACTGTAAGGGAGGAACACTTACCTGCTGGTCGTTGGCTTTATGGCAGGGTGGTTGCTACTCATCCTGGAAAGGATAACGTCGTTAGAGTAGTTAGTTTAAAGGTAAAAAATAATATTATTAAGCGACCGGTGTCTAAGTTGTGTCTCCTACCTGTCACAGACTAAATTTTAAGTGGTTTTGTTTTTAAGTTGTGTAACATGTTTTGATTGTTATATTAGTTATTAATTGTTATACCTGTGTCATTTACTGTTAATTATAAAATGTACTTACCATTCTCATGGTGGGCGAAGTAGTATTAAACACTTATTTCGATGTATTAAAGTTTTTAGAAGGACGAAGCTTAACTTGTCCTTGGTGGGCGATATGTACAGTCCATTAGGTGCCTGCATTATATTATATTAATAAATAAGAAACTGTGTAAAATAATAAACATTGATATATTGGGAACAGTAAACAATAATTGTGTACATAAATAATTGCAAGTTAAATTAGTTCCGAAACTTGTCAATAGATGGCGCTGAACGTTTTTACATCGCGCTATTAAAGTCTCCCGTGTTTAAATGACTACAGTGTATTAATATTTATTAAAGGACTTCTTTCAAGCCTGCGCCGGTGTTTTATTGCGAACTAACTCGTCATCCCTGGTTAAAGGGAAGGTTATACAGGCGCCTTCGAGCGAGAGGGAAACAATTTCTTTTCCCCGGGGAGATTTTGTCCTCGTCCCGTGCTACGAGAGATGGTATAATGCACACGTGTGAACACTTAGGTGCGGGTGACGCGTGGGACGACATTATCCAACATGTCCTCCGTTCCTTCAATGGTGATTGATGAATCACTTTGTCGGATGAGCGTGGCTGAAGAATATTACCTAGATACCTAACGAAATAGGAGAGTCGAATTCAATGTGTGTCGAGACGTAGTAACTGCAAAGGACCGTAGTCAAATCGTTACTATTTTTAAACACATACAGCAATCACGCCTTTATCCCCGAAGGGGTAGGCAGAGGTGAATTAATACCGTCTCCCAACACTGTCATCCGTACAATACGTTAGGTGTATGGTTTTGTACATTTCCCCTTTAATCTTAAGGGGTACTCATGGGTCATATTATGTCAGGTCAAGTGACATCATTTAGGATAAATTAGTTGGTACCTTTGCTTAGTAAACCATGACAACTACAATATAATACTGGTATACAGCGTCGTGAACAATAATATGTGAACTAAAGGCTGTATAATTAGTGCCTATTTAAGAGTTATAAGGGCTGTCAGAGACGTCAAATAACCTTAATGAGTACTTAACGTCAAAAAATGACAATTCAAATATAGTCGCTATTCTTGCCGGGTCTATGGTCTAGATTTGAAAGAAAATTTTTGACATTAAATACTCATTAAAGTTAATTCACGTCTCTGAGTGCGGCAGTATGAGTTATAAGGGCAGAAGAAGCGCTGTTAACCCTCTTGTAACACCTCCATATAGGTACGTTTCGTAACACATGACACTGCACCACGACACTGACTTTTTAAATATGTCGGACTATTCGTATTTTCCGCTAGCTTCTCCTTAATATTTTATCGATAGAAACGACACAAACTTACTGCAACAATTTTACTTAATCGCATTTTAACGACAGACCATTATTTCTGTTTCTTTCTTAACTTTGATTGAAACAATTTGATCCAAAGTTACGTTATAACCCTACAGGTGACCTGTAACGCGGCCGCTGTAGAACTTTCATGTGGGAACTCTCGTCTTCTGTTAAATATCGTGGTAAATGCTTGACCCGCCTCATGGCCGTCCAAAGGCCTTCGGCTTAACTTCAATGTATTGCAACCGCCATAAAAAGTTGAGGGTGAGGTGTAGGCTTGACCTTCGCCCGTTCGATCGGCCACCAAGGTCGGATGGAAATAACGCGATCAGATGTCGACGAGCGCTTATTACGGCAGAGGTTCTCAAACTTTTTTCTCATAGACCACTTTATAGGTTAAGCTGTTACCGGTGGACCCCTTGATGCTACATTTCTACCATATTATTCTCTGGACTCGACAAAAAATAGATCTGAATGTAAATTAGTGTTGCGGCTTTATCTGCCCTCATTGATTACATACATAAATCACGCCTATATCCCCGAAGGGGTAAGCAGAGGTGAATTAACACCCAGTTTTTGACAATTACGCTAGATCCCACATAGTAGGTGGCGAGCCTAGTGCCGTTTATCGGGCACATAAATCGCAGTATATTGCTAGATGGTAAAAGAGGAATGCTGCTGCCCATTACTCATTGCTGTGTTTACCCTTAGTCTCCTTGTACTTGAGAGATGGGGGTGGTGACAATTGTATTCTGCTCTGGCGTGGCACCACGCAGCTACACTTCTACGATAATTATTCTCAAAACTCGAAAAAAATATAAAAATTAGATTTACCTGTGGAAAGCGTTGCGGCCTTTATCTGCCTACATTGATAGGTGAAGTAGAGCCAACATTTTAGTTAATCAATATCGAAACCAGATATATATTCGTGGGAGGTCCACGACCGGGGGTCCCGCTTACGAATCGTGAATCCCCATTTATTGTCACGCCAACGTGGACTTCTGGGGGTCCACGACTAAGGGGTCCCGCTTACAAATCGTGAAACCCCGTTTTTTGTCACGCCAACGTGGACTCCTGGGGTCCACGATTGAGGTTCCTGCTTACGAATCGTGAACCCCCATTTTTTGTCAGGCTAACGTGGACCCCTGGTGGACACCCCACTTGAACAACTTTGGGAACCAATGGCTTAACGTGACAAGCGGTATCTTTAAGCACGGACGGACGCTTTACGTGTCGTAAACAGAGCGTGTTAAGTACCCACCTAAATAGCGTATCTTGCTTTAGACTAAAAACCGGCCAAGTGCGAGTTGGACTCGCGCACAAAAGGTTCCGTACCATCTATACTAATATTATAAAGCTGAAGAGTTTGTTTGGTTGAACGCGCTAATCGTAGGAACTACTGATTTGAATTGAAAATTTATTTTTCTGTTGTATAGTCCATATATCGAGGAAGGTTTTAGGCTATAAAATAAATGATTAAAAACGGGGGGGAAATATGTCTGTTGTATGGCAGCCCACTTAAATATTATTTTATATTTATTAGTATTTGTTAAATCATAGTACCTATGAAAATTTTGTTAGTATCTGTGAAAATTTCAGCTGTCTAACTATCACGGTTCATGAGATACCTGTTCTGGTGACAGGTATAGTATAGTCATTATGTCTTCCATGTTGGAGCATCCGAATGGTGGAGGGCAAACCACCAACAACAGCATACCCTAAGAGGGTTAGTGTCAGGCAGGCTGCCGGCTGTAGACTAAGCCAAAACCTTGAGCAGTATGGATTGGAATGTTGTCATCCCAATCACTCTCCGGTCATTGGTCTCTCGCTATGGTCCTTTCCGTCAATTAATTATTGAATTAATGTATAGAAAAGTCTATACATTAATTCATCACCAGCACTAGCATCCGGTGTACGATATGAATCAAAAGAGAGTGGATGGCTTGATGACGTCTAACCGATGTGAATGGAAGAGGAAACATACTGCGCCGACCCCAGATACATTCATTTACACTTAGAGAGCGAAACGAAACACTGTATAAATGAATGGATTGATAGGAAAACACGTAGGTTCTTGATAATACTTAATCCAAATCCATTAGACAGTATTATGTGACGGTTGGAGGTGTTGTATGCACAACAACACAGCTGTGTTTGGTTGGAAGAAAAACTAAGCAAGGAAAAAAACCGTAAGACTAAAATCAAATGCATAAGGCAACTAAATGTAATAGGATGGTAGTTTACACTATGAAGGAGAAACTTGAGGTAGTAAAATTTTGGTCACCCATCCAATGACTGGCCTTAGCGAACATCGCGTTAAGCCACTACGAGCCACTCTCGAGCTCCTCGAGGGTTTAGTCGGTTTTATAAAATTTAAATAAAAATAATCTACGGGCGATTACGGCGTCAGGATTGATTCAAAATTTAAAAAAAACGTGTTTTTTATACCCTCTTGTGTTTCGGAGAATTAATAAAAATGCGGTCATCAATAGAATTCGAGTTGTTTGTGTTCGACTCGGCCACTATGCGCTGTTCTGTCTGGCATTAGAATTTGTGACGCGTTTGCGCTTTCCAAGGTTCGTCCTTCGATTGATTTACAGCGAAGTTATTGTCGATTTGCAGAAAACTTTACTGGGATTTCACAGAGAGCATAACCGTTGTGTATTAGGTATAGGATGGTTCAAAGCGCTGAACAATTAATACATACTATATAAAATTATAAAATTACCTCTATGAAAATATAAATTCATAGGTACATAAATCACGCCTACGTCCCCGAAGGCGTAGGCAGAAGTGAACTAACAACTAGGTT
The DNA here is from genome assembly GCA_963931975.1 of Cataclysta lemnata. Taxonomy (NCBI): domain Eukaryota; kingdom Metazoa; phylum Arthropoda; class Insecta; order Lepidoptera; family Crambidae; genus Cataclysta; species Cataclysta lemnata. The sequence goes on from OZ008357.1 coordinate 295,870, forward strand.
TCGCCAATCAGGTAAGGTCCCATGTAGCAGGTGGCGAGCCTATTGCCATTTATGGCATTACCAATTAAAACTAGGCTGAAAGTCTATTTTGGACTGTTTTGTGTTAACTTTCTTTGTACTCTAACTATAAAAATATTTCATCTAGCCCAAAGTAAGTAGCATAAGCCCATAAGTTAAAGATACTAGATGACGGACAGTTTTGAATATACTTACAAATTATGGGTAGAAACATTTATAATAAACTACATAAACTTATAAACACACATGCCTCGAGAACAAAATATGTCCGCGTACATCACATAATTTGCGCCTATCCGAATTTGAACCCAGGACCTCTTGGCCAATAGCCAGCGAACTAGAATACTGAGGGCCGAGCCAAGTAGCAAACAAAAAAAAACAAAAGTATGAAAGTGACGTGTTATTTTCCCTGTAATAGGTAAGTCAGTTTCATACATAATGTATTCTATGCGTTCGATAGATTGGCCACTTGGCTAGTGGGGCTGGCCATTTGGCCAAGCCGCCCGTCAATATTGGCACAGTCAATATTACAATATTATCATGATCACCCTGCCCTGTTTATCTGGGTTCGGCGCAATATTTTTCCTCTTCCAATGTCGGTCAGACGTCATCTAGTTCAACACTCGAATCAGGTCATATATTTTCGTCCTGTTTTTCTTTTGTACACACATAAATCACGGCTTTCTCCCCTAAAGGGTAGAACAGAAGTGTTTCACTGCCGCACTCAGAGACGTCAACTAACGTTATTGAGTACTTAAAGTCAAAAAATGACAATTCAAAATTAGTCGCTATTCTACCGGGTCTATGATCTAGATTTGAATAAAATTTTATGACATTAACTGCCGCACTCAGAGACGTTAATTAACTTTGATGAGTATTTAATGTCAAAAATTTTCATTCAAATCTAGACCATAGACCCGGCAAGAATAGCGACTAGTTTTGAACTGTCATTTTTTGACATTAATTACTCATTAATGTTAATTGACGTCTCTAAGTGCGGCGGTAAAGTGCATCAGGTTACAACCGCGTTTCACCACCCTTGCACCGGAGGCGAGCCTATTGCCATACTTTTGCAATAATTTTTACCGCTACATGGTCTTGCGTGCTTACTGAAGCACTGTGGTACACAATTTTATCATCCAATGTTCCTTGTAAGGCCTAGTTAAATAAATAAATATTTTTACACTCACACCTATCATCTAGCCCAAAGTAAGTAGCCTAAGCACTTGTGTTATGGATACGAGATGACGGACATATTTTTAATATAATTATGTATATAAATGTTGAAAATATACTACATAAACATATACACAACCATGACTCGGAAACAAACATTTGTGGTCATCACAAAGTTTGCCCCTACCAGGATTCGAACCCGGAACCTCTTGGCCAATACCCAGCAATCTGAGCATTCGACCAAGGCGGCCGTCAAGTTACGAAGTTTCTTCTCATCAATCACCGCAAAATTCATTTCTGAAAAAAAGTTTACCAAACCCACACCTCAACGCAAAGAATGGTTGAATTCACAGTACGCTAGGCCCGGTTGGAGTGCTCGGCTTTTAATTATAAGCGGCAGCCAGTTGGGTGATTAGGCCGATCGCTGAATACTGGGCTTCATTCATCCAGCCTCTCATTAAATCGGATTAATAGGGCGACTGCAATTCCAGTTACGGATCAAATAAGGTTAGGGTTAATCATCGTCACATGTACTGTTAACGACGGAGAGGCTGTAAAACATAAGCCAAAACGTTGAGCTGCACCTATGGATTGGAATGTTGTCATTCCAATCACTGTCTCCGTTCATCGGTCTCTCGACATGGTCCGTTCCATCTCTTTTCTATAAATTCAATCATCACTGGCACCTTTCCGGTGTGATGGATGATATGAATCAAAAGGGAGTGGATGGCTTGATGACGTGTGACCAATATGAATGGAAGAGGAAACATACTGCGCCGACCCCAGATAGACTGGGAACAGGGAAGGGAGAAGAAGAGTGGACTCTAGGATGGGAACACGTAAGTATTTACCATAAAACAACATATTGTTCAAAGGAAGTCGTTTAGCTTGCAATGTGAGTAAATGAAATGAGTGAGTAAAAGTTAAGGAGATGGATGTTAATGGATTTCGAAGTAGAGCAAGACCACTAAAATGATAGACGGATTGTGTGAGCTATGATGAAGGTGTTGGGTGTGTGGATGAGGAGATGGCAAGTGACAGAAGACAGTGGAGAAAGAGGATACTGCTAATTTTTCGAACTTTTTCTGACCACAATTTTCATAGAACATATTATTATTTAATAATAGGGGTTAAAGTATGTAATTGCCGATGTTCCCTCATTATTTAGTAGTAGTGTATAATTCCTTTAAAACAATAGTTATGTCCATTATTTTTATTTTTTATTTTAAACTTCATTTCAAAGACTATATTATATTTATGTATAAAGTTTTATCTTATTTTTATTTCTTTTACCACCAATAAATCTCCAAAAGCAGCTCGTCCTAAGTGGTACTCCACTTAGATCCATGGACACGGACACCAGTCCGTCTCCGTTATAAAAAAAAATCTCTAGGTATCCTAGGTATCTTGTCGTTAATGTTGTCTAAACATACCCACAAAATTATATAAAATTTAGATTTCTTTAAAATTGTGGTTCCTTAAAAAATCGCAAATATGTTTGTATGGATAAATGAATTTTCGCTAAATTCTCCATACAAAACGGCAATTTGATACTTGAACCTCTAATATTATCCATCAGAACTGTTGAAGAATCAATGTATATGTAATAAGACGGCCGCCTTGGTCGAATGCTCAGATTGCTGGGTATAGGCCGAGAGGTCCTGGGTTCGAATCCTGGTAGGGGCAAACTTTGTGATGACCACAAATGTTTGTTTCCGAGTCATGGTTGTGTATATGTTTATGTAGTATATTTTCAACATTTATATACATAATTATATTAAAAATATGTCCGTCGTCTAGTATCCATTACACAAGTGCTTAGGCTACTTACTTTGGGCTAGATGATAGGTGTGAGTGTAAAAATAATTATATTTATTATTGTACGAGTGGATAAGGTTTGCTTTCGTATAGCTCACTAGGGAACGAATTAATACACGTCTTGACTCAATCGAGGTTTATTTGCCACTGCCTTACAAAATATTGACAATTTATTTAAATGCCTTCAACATACCGCCCACCAAAAGGGCTTAAAGACCTTTTAACCACACCTTAAGGCATATAACTTAAGTCTGAGTGACTACAACATTCGTTTGGTTATAAACAAATTGAGAGCCACATACAATTGTAACTAAGATTGAAATACAATTTTAAGCAAAATTGAAATATAGTAGATACACTGTTTTGCATGCATTTGTTAACTTTACTAAATCAATTACAAAATATAACATTATACATAATATCTTTAACTACCAAATATTTGCTGAGTACTATCAAATCAAGTTATTGAGCATCATGTGGACTGTATTATGAATTACTTTATTTTATTTTTTATTTTGGTTTGTTATTTAATTTAAATTATAGTATCAACTGGTAAGTGACATAATTTAGAAATTGATCGTTTTACGATATTGTTTCCGCTCTTTACACTATAAACCCTTGTAACACCATCAGATCCTGGATGTTTATCTATGATACGTCCTAAAAGCCATTTTCCTGGTGGTAAGTTTTCTGTTTTTATTACCACGATCTGGCCAATCCGGAACTCCTCTTCTCGTTTGATCCACTTAGGTCTCTGTTGTAGTCTAGAGAGGTATTCTTCCTGCCAACGTTTCCAAAAATTGGACAGTATTTTCTGTGTAAGCTGCCAACGAGACAAGTTGCTTAGTGAAATATTTTCTAGATTTGGAGTGGGAATGGTGACTAAAGGTTCTCCTATGAGGAAATGTCCAGGTGTTAAAATGTCTATTTGACTTGGATCTTCGCTGTCTACAGGGCACAAAGGCCTGGAATTTAGGCATGCCTCAACTTGACACAATACGGTAGTCATCTCTTCGAATGTCAAGTGGGTGTTCAAGATCCTCTTCAAGTGGAATTTCATGGACTTAACTCCCGCCTCCCAGAGTCCACCAAAATTAGGGCTGTACGCAGGAATGAAGTGCCACTGGGTGCCATCTGTAGATAAAATTTCACACAGATTAGCGTCGATCTCAAATTTTGCCTGTTTGAAAGCTTCTGCTAGCTCTTTATTGGCACCAACAAAGTTGCGGCCCTGATCACTCCACATGTGACTGCATTTACCTCTTCGAGCTACAAGTCGTCGGAATGCGCCTATAAATGCTTCAGAAGTCATATTGCCTACTAATTCCAAATGAATGGCCTTTGTTGACATGCATATAAAAATAGCAATATATGCTTTGTTTGTCTTAGCACCTCTTCCCTTTGACATAAGCACATCATAAGGGCCAGCAAAATCAACGCCACTGTGTAAAAACGGTCGTGCTGGGGTCACTCTCACCCTTGGCAGTTCTCCCATCAACTGAGTACGGGTTCTTGCATTTAATCTTTGACAGATATAACATTTGTGTATAAAAGATTTCACGAGACTCTTTGCTCTAAGAATCCAGTATCGGGATCTCAAGTAATTCAACATCAATTGAATGCCACCATGGAGAGTGCGTTTGTGAGCATCCGCTACTATGAAAAAGGTTAGTGTGTTTTTATTGTTTAATATAATAGGGTGTTTACGGTCTTGTTCTATATCTGTTTTATTAAGTCTTCCGCCCACCCTGAGGATTTCATTCTCGTCAAGGAACGGATTCAAGCCTTTTAGTGAACTTTTTTGTTTTACTCTTTTCTTTTCTTTCAGGTCCAGGATATCTTCATTGAATGTTAGTGTTTGAGTGGTTCTTATGCAATATAATAAAGCGTTTTCCAATTCTTCGGTTGTAATAGCAGAGTTTACAGTATTTTCTCTCATCAACTTGTAGTTTAAAAATCTCCTTGCGTAAGTTATTGATTTTAATAATTCCGTTAAGTTTTCAAAATTATCAAATTTGTCATATATTGAGTTTTTCTGTGCTTCATCAACGTTATGGTAAGTATTTATATTTTTTCTTTTCTCTAAATCTGTGTTCTCATTTATTAATCTTTCCATTGTAATTTCTTTCTGTTTCAGATGTTCGGGACCGTGCCACCAGAAATAGCAGTTCTTCAATTCGTCAGCCAGCATTCCTCGAGACGCAATATCAGCTGGATTATGCTGTGAAGGTATGTGATACCATTTATTACCAACATTGTCCAGTATAGTTATGACTCTATTCCTAACAAATGTCTGCCATCTGTTGGGGTCTCCTTGTAACCATGACAAAACGATGGTAGAATCAGTCCAGCAAAATATTCTACTATTTGGAATTTTTGTTGCTTCACTTATTTGCTTAAGCAGTTTTGCCAGCAGTACCGCTCCGCAAAGCTCTAAGCGTGGGAGGGACAGTGATTTTACTGGGGCGACCTTTGCCTTCGCAGCTATAATGTAAGCTTTGTATTCTCTTTCCTCTGTTTTCACTCTTAAGTATGCTACAGCTCCGTAAGCCTTTGTTGAAGCATCGCAATAGCCATGGATAGTAGCGCTTTCTATATTTGACTTTGTAATGTGTAACCATCTGTCGATCTTAACTTCATTTATGTTTCGAAAACTATCTCTAATTTTACACCATTGTCTTTTAGTTTCAGAGTCTACTTCGTCATCCCAATCAACTCTTTTAAGCCATAAATCTTGAATGACTATTTTAGCTTGTATCAAGGCCGGAGAAATCCAACCTAGAGGGTCAAAAAGTCTTTGAATCTCAGCCAAGATTTTACGTTTCGTTAATACTTCTGGTAAGTTTGGTAAGTTTAGATTGTACTGTAAAACATCTTCTCCCATGTTCCAATGTAGACCCAAAGTTTTAATCATACCTTCAAATTTAATGTCAATTTTTACATGAGAACTTCGTTGTGATGGACTAAATTCTTTTAGAAATCGTTTGTTATTTGATGCCCACTTTTGTAATTTGAATCCACCCTTTTGTAGTATCATGCTTACATCTTTTGCGACCTGTATTGCCTGTTCTACTGTATCCTGTGCAGATAAGAGATCGTCCATGTAGAAATCTCCTTTTATAGTTTCAGCTGCAAGTGGATGCTCGCTTCCCTCATCTTCTGCCACTTGCTGCAATGTCCTTACTGCTAGGTATGGTGCACAAGCCGTGCCGAAAGTTACACGCAACATTCGATAGTCTTTGGGCTCATCATCTGAATTAGAGCGCCATAAAATCCTCTGACAGTCTGTATCTTTGCGTGCAACAAGTATTTGTCGATACATTTTGTTTATGTCCGCCACAAAAGCTATACGTTTCAGTCGCCAGCGTAAAACTATTGATCTCATGTCATCTTGTAGTTGAGGTCCGACAAGTAGTTCATCATTGAGTGAAATGTTATTGGTACCCTTGAAGGATGCGTCGAAAACAGGTCTAACCTTGGTAGTTTCACTCTCCTCCTTAATTACAGCGTGATGTGGTAGATAGACTGCTGCATTATTAATCTCTTTCGGTGCAACCTTTTCCATATGATTTAGTGCGATGTATTCTTCCATGACGGTTGTATATTCATTCTTCAAATAATTGTTCTTTTTAAATCGTCTTTCTAACTGTTGTAATCTCTTCATAGCTCCTTCTTTTGTGTTTCCGTCGATTGACTGTAGGTTATCTGTCCTAATTGGAAGTTTGACGATGTATCGCTCTGTCTCATCTCTTGTCGTTGTTTCTCTATAAATTGTTTCGCATATCTCTTCTTCTTTAGTTAGTTTTTGTTTTGTGTCAGTTTCTACTTCCCATAATGTTTTCAACATCTCATCTATGTCGAATTGATGATGCATAACCATAATTTTCTCCTCTAAAGTTTCAGCCTGTATATTTCCAAACAGTATCCAGCCTAGCATTGTATTTTGTGCACAGGGGGAGCCAGGTGAACCTTTTAGAATCTCCGGTTTTATGATTTGGGCGTAAACTTCAACTCCTAGCAACATGTCTATTCGCCCTGGTGAGTAAAACTGTGGATCAGCCAGAGAGATACCTTCTAAGTGTTGCCAAGTGGTTTGATTGTTTGGTATTGTCTTCGATGGTAATTGCGACGTCAATTTTGTTGACATAATATATGCCCGGATATCGAGTCTGAAATTATTATCGCAATTTGAATGAATTTCCAGTTGCGTGACATACTTGATTGTTGTCTTCGTAGTTCCCACCCCAGTGATAATTCCATTGAACGATGACTTCTTCGATCTTAACAATTGCGCTGCTCGTTCGCTGATAAAATTGGCTTGGGAACCCTGATCGATGAGAGCCCGCATCACTATCATTCGCCCGCTAGTATCTTTGACTGGAACTAAAGCGGTAGCTAGTAAAGCTGTTGATCTTCGTGACGCGAAATGAGTAGAAATTTCAACTGGTTGCTGACTATAATCTTGATTTTCACTATGTTCTGTTACTTCAGTTTCGTTTTGTTGAATTTGATTGTGATGAATTGCTAGTGAACTTGATTGACCGTCTCCATTGGATTGATGTAACAAAGTGTGATGGCGACGGTTGCATTTTCGACAGGACATTTGATTACGACATCTTGATACGGAATGTCCTGGCATAAAACAATTGAAACACAATCTATTCTTCTTTATGAACTCACTTCTTTCCCTCGGTTGGAGTTTACCGAAGTCCTTGCAGTGGCACAATGTGTGGTTGGCGTGACACATATCACAGTCATATACTTTCTCTTCGGATGAAGCATGAAATGTTTTTCCTTTGACAAAAACCTTTTCTTTTACAGCAACAGGGTTCACCATTTCCAGTGTTCGAAACTTCGTTTCCAAAAATCTTTTTAAATCACACCATGTGGCGAGTACGTCGGAATCTTCCCGGTATGAATATTCTTCCCATGCACGGTGAGTATCCACGTCTAACTTCTGCACTACAATATATATTATAAGTTGATCCCACGTTTCAATAGGTATGTCTTGGTTTTTCAGGTTATTCAAACACTGACAGGTAGTATCCAAAAGATTTTTCAGGTTAGTAGATGATGTAAAAGTAATTTTCTTCTGATCGAATAACTTTTTCAGGGATGAATTTACAATCAAACGTTTATTTCCGTACCGTTTAGTAAGTATATTCCATGCTTCTGTATAATTTTCTTCTGTAACGCTTACGTGTTTCAGTAATGAGTCACATTCACCAACGACACTAGACTTCAGGTACTGTAACTTCTGCACCTTGCTTAAAGACGTGTTGCTATGCACCAGTGATGTAAACAAATCTCGAAAAGTCGGCCAGTCTTCATAATTACCATTAAAAGTCGGCAGTTCAATCCGCGGCAATTTGACAAAAGAATCCTTAACTTGCGATGTATTGACACTCGAACATGAATTTTCACTCGAAGATGACTTTGAAGCCAACATATCCTTTAAATCAGCTTGTAAACATGTATACAAGTCTTCGACAAGAAAATAATCTTCGTTTAAAAAATACGGAATCTGTCCTCGCTTTTCCTTTGGAGTACACTTCGTTAATTGCTGGTGTGTCGCCTTAAAAGTATTCCAATAGTCTTCTATACATTGTGATTTGGTTTCTACATAACCCCGTGTCATTCTTTGTTTTGAACATTTCTTTAAGTTTGTTTGTGTCTTTTGTAATAACAGATATGTATCTTCTAATAAACTTACTAACTGTTGTTGCTCGGTGGTTAAACTCATTTTTTGTTATTGTATGCGTCTATGTTCAAATAAATTATAATCACAACGTATTGAGTAAAATCGGTGCAAGATGTAAGTTGTTTACTACGGACGGCCGATCGTTAACGAGCGCAAAAAATTGTCACTGATAAGAGTTCTTTTGTTCGCACTGGGTCGCCTATTGTATTGCTTCGGGAACTCGATCCGGCTCGATGTCGACCATATGTACGAGTGGATAAGGTTTGCTTTCGTATAGCTCACTAGGGAACGAATTAATACACGTCTTGACTCAATCGAGGTTTATTTGCCACTGCCTTACAAAATATTGACAATTTATTTAAATGCCTTCAACAATTATTATTATTTGTGAATCTCTCTTTCCTAATCCCTTGAACGAGTCTAAACCAAACGACCTTTGTCAATTCTTGTTACTAGGTCTTTTTTCAATGACGATGATTCAACTGAGAATATAAAGTCTACTTTGACCATTACTCTTGTTTACATTAATGCAGACAAATCGGACAGAAGTTGTCTGAAATCTGCGCGTGCTTGTCGGGAATAATGACTTGTCCATTTCTATTTTTATCGCGGGCAACATGAAAGTAAACGGGAAAGAGGTACCGCTGGTATTATTTTAGGAAACACAATAGTTACAGAAAGACTATTATAATTTATGAAATAATATCATTTTTACAAAGACATCTTTCGCAGCTAATGCATTACTTAGAATAAATTACAAAATTTATTCAAATTTATTACAAAAAAAGTATTATAGTGGGTCAACCTTAAAAGATAGACATATATTTCGGGGACTTTTTTTAGGCCTTTTAAAGAAGAACATTTCCCTGATACATAATTTTTGCGTAACTTTAACCGTTTAAGCAGCGCACGCAACGAAAGCTCTGAAATTTATTTATTTTTGTTTTTCATACAAAGAAACCATCAAACTCTTCAGCTTTATAATATTAATAAAGTATAAATTATGAACCAAAAATTAACACAACTTATTTTACGTTGACAATTGAAATTAACAAAAAGTACTTATATTTAAATTGATTTATTTGCATTCCTTGTAGTATATTTTAACAGAATATTAACAAATATTATTATAATATAAGTAAGACTGCAGTCATGGCAGGCGAGCGTCGTAGGTACCGGCAACGTTATTTAATTAGAGCAGGAAGATTAATATCTCCCTTCAAAGAGGTCAACCCGAGTAACAGTATAATATCATCCACATAAATGATGTGTTTTGCTTGAAATTAGTTTCCCGGGCAATATTCTGAAGTTCAACTTCGGCCGTTAAATTGTTTTGACCCAAATTCTTGGCCCAGCTTTCCAATTACACTCTTGATCACTCCAAGGGCCATCAACATGTTGTACATCTTTGTAGCTCAAGACCCAAGCCTCATTAGCGTATTAGGTTTCAGTCGACAAGACGCTGTTTGTAATTAATTAGTGATTCAGTGTAAGCTGATGTCGAAGGTTCACATTTAATTCCGTAAATTATTTAATGTTAAACCTAATGTTCTTTCAAGCTTGAAGGAAATGGACGCAAAATGCTCAAATGTTTCTATATTATTCTCTAAATATCTATGACTATAATAGACCCCGTTATCACGGTGCACTGGACATGATATGGGGTACGCCACACGGTGGTATGGTAATGGTTGTAAATGTCATATTATTTTATAACAACATATATTTAGTAGAGGATACTACTGATCAATAATAATGGTACAAAAATGAAAATATGGCAAATTTTAACTTATCCATTTAAACACTGTTTAACCAAGAGTAACGCTACCGGAGTTAACGTCGCAGCAATAATTCGTGTCAAATATAGCAATTGAAAGAATTTAAACCGATCTTGATTGCAGTTATAGAAAAATATGACATTTACAGCAATGACTACTGTTTGCCATTTTGCCCCATTTTACCCGATCGTGACGTCAGTGCAAGCACCGACATAACGGGGTCTATCTATGACATCTGTCGTCTAAAAAGGGAATCCATATCAATGTCAAATGAAAACCTTTATCACGAAAGGGTTATTTCGCAGAATTATCTGTCACATAAGCTTTTGCTGCTTTTGTAGCTTGAAACCATGAGATTAAAAGAAACTTAGCACACCCTTGCCGTTAAGCATTGGATGAATGCTTTACACTAATTTCTCTAAGCTCCCAATAAATTTTGTCGTGTTTTATTTATGTAATTAACACCTGTATAATAGAAAAGTTTGTTGGTAAACTATACACTTAGAGGTAATAATATAGTATGCCTTTAGACTGATTACTATTCTTATAGAATGTCCAACAGTTTTTGTAAAAAGGTCAAACAAACTATGTTGTGTATTAATTAGTGGCCCTCTTCATTCTGTAATTTTCCCATCTTATTTGAAATCGGTGCAATGTATTTTTTTTATCTATTTTTTTCTTTGGTCATCCTCCATTTTGACGAATCATCCACCATCACTATTATTATAGTCACACACATTTCACCTTGTCCAATAATCAATATAAGCAATAATAATAATTAATTAATATGTTTGCCTTTTTAAATACATTGTTGAATGTATTTAAAAAGGCAAACAGATTTCACTACGAGAATACAATAAATTGTACTCTTTAGCTCTTAATTTTGAAAGTTAGTGCTGACTGTTTGTAACAAGCTTAGACTGTAATACTGTGTTGAACTGAAGTTAGCAATCTCTATGAAAAGAAAACACGAATCCAAAACAAACTCGCAGCTCGTCAAATTGATATGGGTAGAGAACTGTGGTAAAATAAGGCGCTATAGAGCAGGAGTATGGTTAAATATAAAATAAAAGTTATAATGCACGTGTAAACAGGAAAGTATATTGTTTTAAGAAGTACGTCAAAAAGTTTACAACAAATATGTACAAAATTCCAACATCAACTTTAAACATAGAACTTTGACTGTACTAACCAGTACTACGACAAGAACTTTCTATCTTTAATGACAATATCAAATCGAAACCACCAGACGATGAAATTCGGAAACAGTTTCCGTCGTTGAAACAATAAGCTTGTAAATCTATTTGAGCTCTGACAACGCCGCAAATAATCCAGAGATATCGTTCCAAGTTGAATGAGAATCAATCAAGTTACACCGAGAATCGCTTCCAGCTGTCGAGATTACTCGAGCGCATTTGAGGCACTTGGGGTGGTAAATTTTTATTTCTGCAAATGAACCAACCGACGCTCTGTGGAATACTTATCTGGGTTTTGCAACGCTGCCTCTGAGTGGCGCAAGACAGCGGGAGTTGGATTATCGGAAAATGTAGCTCTGTATACCTGCCTACAGTGGGGGCACTGTAACAAGTATTCGGTTGCCGTAAATAGATTCCAGAATTTTGTTGTTCAACTGTGAATATCGTCGATGAGTTTTACACGCATTGTTGGGGTGCTTAGCCAAGTGTGTAACTAAAATAATACAATGCATGAAACTGACGTATTTCTGAAGAAAAACGCCATGGCGACCGTAATATAGATAGTGTCGAATGTAATGGGCTTCAAGTACTTACAAGTATTTGGGACTTCCCTGAAAGATACCAGCTGTTTAATTGCCAGGATATCTACTTTCAAAATCAAACTCCGGAATCACTAAGATTTTCCCCTTCCCTAAAAATATATACCACAATCACAAACTAGGCCATTAAATAGTACAGTTCCATATCAGTGCCATAGCATCCTCATTAAGCTCCAAGAAATTCCGTGCCCAAGCAAATTTTTTTGCCTGCAATACGAGGTGCCTAAGAAATAATTGTTATATTCTAGATTCCAGAATCACTTGGCCCAGTGCCAGAACGGTGTAAGACTGAACTTATAGCGTAGAATACCTAAGCGATTCTCCAAAGCGTCGAGATCGAATACACGAATATTTATTAGTGTTAGAACATTTGTGATGACCGCATTCCGTTAGGATTCCATTCTTATGCCATAGCATAATTATACGAGGGCGGGTCAATAAGTCCGTGACTTTATGAATTTTTTGAACCTCGACAAATCATATTTTTTGGAAGGGATAAAAAATTGGAGGAGCGTTGGACAAAGTGTATAGAGCTCAAGGGTTAATCAAGGTCAATGATTTATTTATCAAAAAATCTGTGTTTTATTCCAAAAGTCACGGACTTATTGACCCGCCCTCGTAATGATGAGCGTTCCGAATTACGATTCATAACTGCTAATGTCATATCTAATCCAGGAACTATATGGGACGACACTTTGACACCCTGGATGCGCAACCAAAATGTACTACCTGACTGCAGTTGGTCCAGGCAAAGGTAAATAAAGGTTTAGGGCCAGCCTGGTTGGCCCACTCTACCTAAAATACATGAAAAAGATTTTTCCTTTCAGCTTAGTTGACTAAAGAGCCAACGTATGAACCGTAAAGCTAGACGTTGAAAGTCTAATGCAGTCTGATCAATTTCCGCGCTGCCTGGATGAGCAATTTTATTATCTGCAGGCATCGCATGATTGCAACCTTTCAAAGATATTGAAGGAAGGAACGTGTAAACAGTCTGTTCAAAGCATGACTTTCAGGATACATTTTTCAATAACGAGATGAAAGCTTTTAGCTGATTAAATTTAGAAATAACCCATTTTTAGATAAAACTATTTATTCTACACATCAAAAGATTGTTAGCCAAATATGTATTATTCTTCCATCCATAGAGAAGGCCTGGCCCAGCAGTGGGGACATTTAAAGGCTGGTGATGGTGATGTAAAAGGTTACGGGAAAATTAATTGGTGGTGCACTATGAATGCTTCTCGCTATTTCTGGAAGAGATGCTGTACCAACTACCACACCAGTTAACAGAATCGGAAGACGAACACAGTTCTTGGTATCAATTCTTATCTCGCGTCGTTTTACCATCTGCAGTCAGAATACCAGCGACGCTGTGTGTGGATCTATTGACACTGTAGCATAATATATGCATTCTTTTTTTATTCCTTCCTAAATATGTTAATAATTTTTGGATTTTTTTGATTTGTCAGGGTCTATGCTTGCTTTGATACCTCGCTATGAAGGGGTAACCTACACTTGGGTCACAAGTCCCAAGCGCTGCCACCGATTTCTCTCACTGCCACACTAAGGACCGGTGAATCCATTGCCAAGGGTTATCGTCTCATAAATATGTTTTGTCACCTACTTACGAACATTATGGCATTACATGTCTCGAGTTTTAATCTAGGGCTTTTGTTGTAATTTATTTTATTGTTTATGTTTTTTACGTTACCTTTAAGGCCAATAAATATATCTCTTTCTTTCACGCTTTGATCAATCATTTTCTATGTTATCTTCTTCTCCGTGCCCTGTTCCCAGTCTATCTGGGGTCGGCGCCGTATGTTTCCTCTTCCATTCATATCGGTCGGACGTCATCAAGCCATCCACTCCCTTTTGATTCATATCATCCATCACACCGTAAAGGTACTAGCGATGAATTAATGTATAGAAAAGAGACGGAACGGACCATGTCGAGAGACCGATGAACGAAGAGAGTGATTGGAATGACAACATTCCAATCCATACTGCTCAAAGTTTTGGCTTAGGTTTTACAGCCGGCCGCCTGCCTGACACCAACCCTCTTTGGGTATGCTGCTGTTGGTGGTTTGCCCTCCACCATTCGGGTGCCCTAAGGTGCTTAATGGTCTACACCGGGCAATCTCCCTTAGTCGGCTTATACGACACCCATGGGATGAGTCGGGGCTGGCCTATTTTACGTTATTTGTTCGCTCCCAGGCCAGCATAGAAGACCATGCTGGCCTGGCCATCATTTTCTATGTTATATGAGGTCAATAAATGTTTTCCTTTCTTTACATCTTTTGTCATTTGGTCTGAAATGTGTTGTAAATAAATCATTTTGGACCGTTCAACATTATCTCCGCTTGCTCGTGACCACTTTCGGTTTTCGCCGGCTTGGCTGTGGTCCAAGCCGTGGCCATTTGCACAAGTTCACCGATCTCGAGACAGAGATCAAAGCCTTCAGCACAAACGGCTGTGTTAACCTACTTTTGCCACGGAAGTTTTTAATGCAGAAATAGTAGCGATTTTCCGTTTAAGTGCGAGACGATTTCAGGATTTAAGTGCTGGTAGTTTTTCTGAAATAAAGTTTAGTCTCTTTTATTCTTTTTCTCTTTCACCTTACTAAAATGTAGACCATGTTTGCTTTTTCAATTTCAATGGTTTTTCTCCAGCTACAACTTTAGATATTTAACACAGTGGTTACGCAGTGATAACACAGTGGACTGTGTAGTCAACAGTATGCGTCTCTTGATTGAAATTATAAGATGAAAATGAGATTGAAACTCTTAGGATTTCATGGATTAAGCGTGCGGGTGCCGTCCTTTGGTGAGGCAAAGGGAGAAGTCAGTAGTAGCGCTTGGGACTTGTGACCCAAGTGTAGGTTTACGAGCCTTTTAGTAAGGTACATAGGAATTTAGCTGGTATACCACTCCCTCCCACCTCTATAGCTACTACTCACTAGGTCCCCCGTATTTACTGCCCTGTTTATTTTTACTCTTCCATTAATGTCGGTCAGAGGCCGTCAAGCCATCGCTTTGAATCATATCAGCCATCACATCGGAAAGGTGCCAGTGATAAATAAATATATAGAAAAGAGACGGACCATGTCAAGAGACCGATGAGCGGAGAGAGTGATTGGGACGAGAACATTCCAATCCATACCGCTCAAGGTTTTGGCTTAGGTTTTATAGCCAGCCGCCAGTCCAACCCTCTTTAAGTATTATTTAGCTAGCTACGCGGTATTTTGATCACATAATACTCTATGGTCGGCCGTGTGGTGACGGCAGAGTAAAATACAATTGTCACCACCCCAAATCTCTCCCGTGGGTGTCGTACAAGGCGACTAAGGATACATCAATGATGAGGAACGGGCAGCAGCGTTCCTCTTATACCACCTAGCAATAGCAGTGTACTGCGACTTTTGTGTCCGATAAATGGCAATAGGCTCGCCACCTATTACATGGGACCTAACGTAATTGGCGAAACGTGGGTGCTAGTTTCACCTCTGCCTACCCCTTCGGGGATATAGGCGTGATTTATGTATGTATGTATAATACTCTATTAGAAAGCAGTCTTCCGCCATACTACTGCCGCTGATTACTAAAACATTAGAAGGGTGGGAGCCCGACAACCTTAATAGTGAACTTGGAAGCGTGCCAACCGAACAATGCGCAATTTGAATGCTACCCTGATAGATTCCATACTGAATTGAAAAACTGATAGTGGGCCGTAGGGAGCATCTGGTACGAGGGACATTAATCATTTCCGTTGTGCTCCTAACTGCCGCACTCAGAGACGTCAAATAACGTTAATGAGTACTTAACGTCAAAAAATGACAATTCAAAACTAGTCGCTATTCTTGCAGGGTCTATGGTCTAGATTTGAATGAAAATTTGTGACATTAAATACTCATTAAAGTTGATTGTCGTCTCTGAGTGCGGCAGTAAGTGCATTATGTAACTATACTTACGCCTCCGAAAAAAACTGATGACCATATTTCTTTGATTGTGATTTAAGTTAATAAAATTCCAACAGTTAATAATCTAAAACTTGCTCTTAGGACAATTTGTGAGTACTACTGATGATGTTAAATTGAGGGCGAATCGGTTTTATCTCCGAAGCAAGAAAATAATATAATTATGCCAGGAAATATAACAGAAATTGCTTCCTTCCCACGCCCGCCCTCCAAAAGCCTCACTGGCTCAATTAATTAAACATTTTTTAACTAAATGGATGGAAAACTCAAAGACCTTCCCTTACTTAATTAGTTCTTTAACAACGCCGGTGTCATGGCGAAATCTTCTAATATTTTATTATTTGATACTTGGTTTTACCATTTTATATTATTGGCCTTTGTGAAAGATATGAATGGAATGGTTATTGTTATGTTTATGCATATAAGTATTTAATTTATATTATCACTTAATTATTTACTTCCGCACTCTGAGACGTCAATTAAATTTAAATAGTATTTAATGTCAAAAATTTTCATTCAAATCTAGACCATAGACCCGGCAAGAATAGCGACTAGATTTGAATTGTAATTTTTTGTAGTTAAGTAATCATTAAGGTTATTTGACGTCTCTGAGTGCGGCAGTTAAGTGTTCTAAACTTAATCCTTCTCCATTCTCTTAGCCAATATAGTTAATATCTAATAGTACCTAATTGTAAAATTTATTACTTTTGAAGCTACATCACTATTGATACGTAATATATTTATATTCTATTTTTAACTATCAACCTCTTCCTACAAGTGTGTAGGAAGTTCCAGTAGGAATTAAACTATAGTTCGACCGCTTTATTCAAACATCTCTTACGCAATGGTTAAGGCATTTTATTTACCGTCTTCGGTCAACTATTTTGAATTGAAATGTCAATAAACACAGACATAAGGGTCAATTCTGACAAGATTCTCGAAACGTAAATCTCCTCTTCATTCTGTATTGAGAATGAAAGAGAAACACTTGTCTTGTTGTCAAATTAATCTTAGGTTTAGAGAATCATTGTCAGAATCGACCCTATTTTATGATTTAATTTAATTTATATTAATAATCACAGACCTTGAACGAAGAAGAAAAATTGCTGTAAGCCACTCGTAGAAAGGTTTGAGATAAGTGGTCATACTATAGAAAAGTTCAGTTTTAGACTGCCTTACCCTAATTCTTCGTATCACATTCGCTGTAATTGCTTGCATTACCTTATCAGGAAATCACAATTTATCCCCATCGCCCGGGGAATACAAAAACGTCAAATGGGTAATTAGTGATTAATTACGACATCACGGTAAACCCTCGTCAGGCCAATCGGATAACACTCCCGTGCACAAAAAGTGTATAGGATCAATTCCCCGTACGGGTTCAATTGGGAATCGGAACGGTACCTTTCGCTTAAACGGGGTGAAGTCTGCTTTTCGTTATTTGTTTTGAATTTGAACGTTATTTATTTCGAATTCCCATGCTGGCTTGGGAGCGAAAAATAACGTAGAATGTGCCAGCCCCGACTCGTCCCATGGGTGTCGTAAAAGTCGACTAAGGGAGATTGCCCGGTGTAGACCAATAAGCACCTTGGAGCACCCGAATGGTGGAGGGCAAACCACCAACAACGCATACCCAAAGAGGGTTGGTGCCAGGCAGGCGACCGGCTGTAAAACCTAAGCCAAAACTTTGAGCAGTATGGATTGGAATGTTGTCTGTCATTCCAATCGCTCTGTCCGTTCATCGGTCTCTCGGTATGGTCCGTTCAGTCTCTTTTCTACACATATTAATTCATCACAAGCACCTTACCTGTGTGGTGGATGATATGAATCGAAAGGGAGATAACTTGATGACGTCTGACCAATACGGATGGAAGAGGAAACATCCTGGGCCGACCCCACATGACCTGGGAACAGAGCAGGGCGAAGAAGAAGAAGTATGTACTCTTAAATTTGACACGACAATCGCCATGTTGGTTTCTCAGTAATACGTCAGTTTCATACATTTTAATCCTATTCGAGTCGAAACTCGATAGGCCACTTGTATAGGCCCTAGAAGAGGGTTGTGTGAGAGTAAAGAGTATTAGAAGTTCAATGAATGAAGGTCTCTACATGCGTAACGGGAAAATACCCCGGACGGAACCTGGACAGGACGGGGACGAGGCCTCTCTCGTTCAAAACGCCCCGTGCACGTCCCGTGCGTGACTCCGTGACGTATGTCCTTCATGTACATTTTGTATGAAACGATATCTCTGCATTCTCGTCCACGTCCCGCCCACGTCCCGTCCGGGGTATTTTTCCGTTACGTATGCATCAGAGACCTTAAGTTGTTCAATGGTTGCTTCCAATATTATGTATTGAAATGATTGAAATGAGGAAGGGTGCAGACGACGGGTGGACGCCATTGCTTTGTGGCGATAGCGGCTTCCGGAGGCGCCCGAGATATCGCGCCAACTGAATGTGGGACACGTCTTATTAAAACAAAAGTTTCCTGTTGACGTACCTACTCATAGGAGTTTCCAATGCGACAAGAGCGGGGTAAAGCTTTGGTCTCTAGATCGGAACCGCTCCTGCACACGATTCAAAGATCGCACGTAACTAACTAGCAATGTATTACTAACAACAGTATGGTGGACCGGTAAAATTATGTGAATGACGCGTATCTATAGTGTCGTAAAAGTTAATTTCTTTTTTGCCAAAAGTTTATTTGGCAAAAAAGAAATTAACAATAATAAACTTGCTTTATCAAACTTCGTTATCTTTGTCGGTATGTTACTTTGTCTAGGCCCCCAGTAGTTTTTGATACGACGATTGTGTCCTACGCCGCATACCGTATACCGCAGCGTTGTGCGTTACGATCAAGAGACCAAAGCGTTTTAGTACATTTATTACATAACAAATTACATTAAAGACAGAACGTTTTTAACACGTACAGGAGACTTGGTACTAAGTAAATAATCTCAGCAGAGTCAAATAAAAACATTCTTAACCTTTTTCTTAACAAACTCTCTCTGGCTGACTGAAAGGAATTCGCTACAATAACACAAAAAACGCAATTTACAGACGCAATCCCTATGAAGCCTGGAGTCTGAGGAGGTTTATCTTGAGTCTTGAACGTCACAATACAAGGAGCAAATTGAGTAGTGCAACTTAACACTTGGCAAATCACTATCATATTGGTTTAGGCTTGCTTCTGTCGGCAAATGGTTGATATCTAATTATTGTAGTGCGGGATCATTTACACTATAGCCTATGCTCACCAACACATGAACAGGCGATTATTGCTTACACGTGCGATTTTTAATTAACCGTCAGTTTTTGACATATTCCGTTTGGGAGAACTGTCGAAAACAGAAGGTTATCTTTTAATGGCTTATTTACGTGCTGGTGAACTATGTAAATAGTTGGTGAAGTCATGTCTCACCCACGGGAGATATGAGGGTGGTGACAATAGGCATGATGACTAATTTTGAAAAACTACACCATTTTTTTCTTACGTGTCTACTTAACCCAAAATGAATTATATTTTTGTAAAAACTTTCGATTTTGATAGAAAAAACATGCTTTAAATAATGCAATTTTAAAATTTTGCCAAAATAGCAATGGCGTCTGTGTGACGCCACTATTCCGTAAAAAGGCCAGTTTCAATAATAAACTAGTGAATTTGGTTGGAAATATAAAATGTCAAAATGGAGATAACTGAATAATGACGTCACGCGGCGTTTAAGCAAATATGGCGGATTGCTTAGTTGTGTACTTTTATTTTTATTAAATAAATATCAATCACAAGTATATTCTGATAACAAGTGACTATTAACGAATCTCCTAATCCTAAATTATTATTATAATTCATTTCAACGGTGATTCTTTGTTAGTGTCATCATTCCTATTATTATATTCTGCTCTGCCAGCAAGTATTAATATCCAAAACACCTAATACAAACGAACGCGGGTGTCAAATCAAAAAACCCAGCCTTTCCATATCGGAGCGAACCGAGCGAAAGTAAATTAACTAGAGATCCAGCCCATTGTCTCAGTTTGTTCAAAGCTGAGGCAACCCGATATTGAGTACAGACAGCCGCGCGTCAAGTTTGACACAGGCAAGACGAAATTACACCTGCCACTTGGGCGTAAAGCGTATCACACACAACGAAGATACTATCAAATATATCTTATCGTCGATGTATCGCTCACCATACTGGTCAAGGGACCACCATACACAATGAATATAATATTTCACCTTACAGTATCTGAAGATACCGGCCGATATGCGAGCTACATCTTAAGATGCCGAAATATATCTATACTTATATAAAAAGCTGAAGAGTTTGAATGATTTTTTGGTTGGTTGGTTGGTTAAACGTCAGAAAAAGCTAATAAGACTCAAATTGAAAAATTCTTTTTGTGTTGGATAGTCCATTTATCGAGGAAGGCTATAAGCTATATAACAACCGATATCAACGCGAGCGAAGCTGCAGGCGACATCTAGTAATATATATTTTATCTTACACTATCTTAAGACACCGGCCGATTACGTGAGCGACATCTAAACATGCCAACTAAGATGTCGTTGGCAGCCAACGACATCTTAAGATGCCCAAATATATATTAAGATATGGATCGAATCAGGCGACTCGCAAAACGGCTTCCGCGGAATACCGGAGTTATTATAGTATCTTACTTGTTTCGCTTAAGATAATATAACTTGGGTCACAAGTCCCAAGCGCTGCCTCTGACTCCCCTCTCTGCCACATTATGGACCCGGCACCCGCACCGTGAATCTATCGAATGGTAAGAGTTTTCGTCTCTTCTTACATACATACATAAATCACGCCTATATCCCCGAAGGGGTAGGCAGAGGTGAGCTAGCACCCATGATTCTCCAATGATGTTAGGTCCCATACCATAGGTGGCGAGCCTATTGCCATTTATCGGGCACAAAAGTCGCAGTATATTGCTAGGTAGTATAAGAGGAACGCTGCTGCCCATTCCTCATCACTGATTTGTCCATAGTCGCCTTGTACGACACCGTTCGTTGTATTCTCTGCCGTCACCACACGGCCTCTTATTAGATGCTATAATTTATATTATATTTATATTATCGCTGTGTGTGGCACGCTTAACGCACTCAACGTCAACATTATGGCCTCGTCTCCGAGATCTGGGCAAATAGAGCTAGCGACTGCCAAAATACGCTTCGTGATGATATTAAATATTTGATTTCGTGGCCCGACACTCGGCAAACGGAGTGAGATGAAATCGCGCGACTGCTTACGGCGAGAGTTCCATTATGCATCCGAATTACTGTGGCCCGCTGTGTTTGTGACATGCTTTCTCTGATTCAGGGTTTTGAGAAAGACAATTTTCAAATGTTACCTGTGGTGACGGCAGAGTAGAATACAATTGTCACCACCCCAAATCTCTCCCGTGGGTGTGGTACAAGGCGACTAAGGTTAAATCAGTGATGAGGAATGGGCAGCAGCGTTCTTCTGCCACCTAGCAATGTACTGCGATTAACGTGCCCGATAAATGGCAATAGGCTCGCCACCTGGGACTTGACATAGTTGGCGAAACCTGGGTGTTCATCTCTGCCTACCCCTTCGGGGATACAGGCGTGATTTATGTATGTATGTATAATAGGTTCGCCACATATCATATATTACACATATTACATGGGACCTAACCTAATTGGTGAAACGTCGGTGTTAACTCACCTCTTCGGGGATGTGGGGCCTAAATAAATGGGCAATCTACTCGAACGAATAGAAAATTTTTGACAGGTTCCCTTACATTTGACACGACGGTCGCCATGTCGGTTTCTCTGTAATACGTCAGTTTCATACATTTGTATTCCATTCTTTCGAATGTATTTCCGACTTGTATAGAGGAGCTGTCCCAAATACCTACCACGGGTTGTACTCTTCACAGCTCTCAACGTGCCGGGATATAAAAACGGATTTAAATAAGCCGATTGACTAGAATTCAATCCAAAATAGAATTTGCGTGTACAACGCATTGCGCGGAGCGTGGCGAATAAATCACGTGCGGTGCGGCGGTGCACAAACAAATCAGGATTAACCCTACAAATGCGAGTTTGGCCGGCATTCGCACGAAATGGATGCGAATAATTTTATTCGCACGAAAACAAATATTGACTGTAAGGGAGACAAGAAATATATCAGAAAGTTGCGCAAATATCCTGTATTATAATAAACAAAGAAATACATAAAAAACTGCTGTGAATTTATTTTCATTTTATTTATCAGGACAACCAACAAGACAAACACAGATTATTAGGTATTAAAGCTTAATATTATTTTACCTATGCTAAAAAAGCTAAGTGATGTTGTATCAACTATAAGCTATAAGCCACGGCATACAACGTGGTCGTGGACTGTATTTACTATATTAGTAATACAATAAATAAATTGAGATAGTTTTGCAGTTTTGCCGCGGAAACGTTACAGACATATTATATTAAATAATGTTGGTTAAAACTATAAATCGAAATTCAAAGTCAAAATCGTTCATTGCAAAGGAAGGAAAGCAAAGGGACGAACGGACATGCAGCCAAAAATTATTCAGCTGTCATTCAAAAGTCTCTAACTTCGTTTAACATCGCTCTTAGCTCAGATCCCAACGCTGGTAATAATTATTGCCAAGAACACCGATTGAAGTAAACACAAGACGAATAAAACGCCCAAAACGGTGTCAGCTGAGCGACTCGTCAATTTTCACAAAATTACTTTCCAAAGTGCCGCTTGCCTCCTAATTGAATCCGAATTCCCCAAAGCCTGAGGAGCGGGGGCAAATGGCGTCAAATCAGCGGTGTTTGATGTAACTTACAGGGAACAAAAGAAATGTGGGTGTTTCGCGCCCTTTCAATGGCGGCAGTCTAATTTTTTTTTTACATACATAATAAATAATAAATAAATATTTTTATACTCACCCCTATCATCTAGCCCAAAGTAAGTAGCCTAAGCACTTGTGTTATGAATACTAGATGACGGACATATTTTTAATATAATTATGTATATAGATGTTGAAAATATACTACATAAACATATACACAACCACGACTCGGAAACAAACACTTGTGGTTATTACAAAGTTTGCCCCTACCAGGATTCGAACCCGGGATCTCTTGGCCAATACCCAGCAATCTGAGCATTCGACCAAGGCGGCCGTCAAAAATACATAAATCGCGCCAACATCCCCGAAGGCTACCCCTTCTACAGACGGGAATTAACTTTTTGCCAATTAAGTTAGGCCTCATGTAAAAGGTGGCGAGCCTATTCCCATCTACAGGGCACATAAATAGCAGTATATTGCTAGGTGGTATAAGAGTAACTCTGCTGCCCATTACTCATCGCATCGCTCTTTATTTACTGGTATATTGTACCTACTATTTTCATTAATTCAAAATTTATTTTATAGGGATTGTGCTATGAAAGGTTTGTTACTTTGTTATACGAGGATATCTGTTGACATTCAATTATGCGGAATCATTGAAAAAATTGTGAGGATGCGTTTGGCGTTGAGAATTTCGTAGTGGTTTTCACCACGTCCCAGCACTCCATAGATGCATTAAAATGTGTGCACATTTTAATATAAAACTCAAGAAAATAAAACTAAAGTCATGCCTGTAATGCTAAATCCCTTTGCCTTCCTTAAAAAGGGAGAATTAAAACAACAAGACCAGACCGCGAACTGTAAAAACTCAAGAATTGGCAGTATGGCTTAGACCTTCGCCTTTCCTATACAAAGGACGAATAAAAACTACTACTACTACTGTAAAATTTTCCAACGGATTTCGTGTGTACTTCATGCGAGTTCCAGTAGGTTCCTACCTATGCAAGTTTTTGTAACTTTGCTACAATTTTTTCGGTTTAGGAAATGTAGCGCGTTTCTGCCTTATAACTGACTCAGGGCTACTCAGCCTCTTTGTCGAGCAGAAAATCGTGTCTGTGCAAAGGTAAAACTGAACTGAATAAATAATGAGACCGAACGAAGGAGGCAGCCCAAATAAATATAAATGTTACTCTCAGAATCATTTTCGCATTTACCCTCCCAACAGGGCAGTTTGTCCACTTTGGGAGCGGCGAAGAGGCTTTTGGCTTAGAGGTCTGTCACGATAAATACGACTGTAAAGAGGAAAGTAGTTCTCTAAATAAACGTAAAGGAGGACTTAATATACGACGTATTATATAGGGAGGACCTACACACGCGCACACCCACAGAGACGCACACATACGCACAACCACACACGCATTTACACACGTGTACATGCACACGCACACACGCACTCGCAGGCACACGCGCATAACTCGTGCGCATACACACACGCAGGCACATGCGCGCGCGCACAACAATACACACGCACGCAACGCATGAACACATACACGAGCGCACATGAAAACCATGGCATTTAATTAATTAACAAAATTTTAAAATGTACATAATGTTCAAATAATAATTACTCGAGAACAAATAAATATCATAAATAGGTATTTGCCCCTGCCAGGATTCGAACCCGAGACCTTATATATAGTCGCGCATCTGCTAATTCGACCAAACATTTATAAACAATCGCAATTTAGAATCTGTTAGTTCGCTATATCATAATGCTCATCATGAAAATACAAACATAATAAATAAATTGTATCAAGAACCCGATAACCATTATTGCCGATACTAAGTAAATGTTGCTTTGCTATTTCAGTCCATCCGTGCCGGATACCGGGTTCCGGGCACCGGACGCCCGTCCGGATACGAAGGATCAGCTTTTAATTGCTCCGTTCATTGTCGTAGAACAACGTAATCCATACTCGTATTATTATTGACAAGAGTATACATACATACATACATACTATATACATTGGGGTAGGCAGAGGTGAACTATCACCCACGTTTCGCCAATTATGTTAGGTCCCATGTAATCAAGGGTATCACAAACTTAACAAAGATGGCTACGACGAATAGTGACGTGTGGTGACGGCAGAGTAGAATACAATTGTCACCACCCTTAATCTCTCCCGCGGGGGTCGTGCATGGCGACTAAGGGTTAAAACAGTGATGAGGAATGGGCAGCAGCGTTCCTGTTACCTAGCAATGTACTGCGACTTAGCTCTTGCACTTCATCTCACCTGATGGTAAGTGACGATAAGGGCTGAAGATGGAATCGAGCTTCATCTGGAACCCTCAACCACAGAGGGGCTGGCTATCTTATCACAATTGTCGGAACACAATAATGCTGTTAACATTATTATTATGGCGACAGATTTTGTTAAGATACCTAACCAGGTGACTTGGACTTAACATAATTAGCACCCGCGGTGCTAAAACATCTCTGCCTACCCCTCAGGGGTGAAAGACGTGATTTTTATCTGAATGTATGTTACACTTTCTCGCAGCTCCTTGTATATCAAATGCAATAACGGACATAAGCATTGCAAGAGAGGTTTTCACGACCCACCTCTCATATCAGACATACATTTTAAGCAGCTTCTATAAAAACATAAGTAACGCTTAATATATAAACAAGGGTGAACAAAGAGTTGCTGGCATTAACCCAATGATTTATGGAGCAGCTGCCTTGGGGTGAATTAACATAGGGGATTTTTGCATGAGAAAAAGTTCTATAAGATTTTCTAGTTTATGTACATACATACATAAATCACGCCTATATCCCCGAAGGGGTAGGCAAAGGGGAACTAGCACCCACGTTTCGCCAGTTATGTTAGGTCCTATGTAATAGGTGGCGAGCCTATTGCCATTTATCGGGCACAAAAGTCGCAGTAGGTACATAGCTAGATGGTATAAGAGGAACGCTGCTGCCCATTCCTCATCACTGATTTATCCTTAGTCGTCTTGTACGACACCCACGGGAGATATTTGGGGTGGTGACAATTATATTTTACTCTACCGTCACCACACGGCTTCTAGTTTATGTTGTATATTATATTATGTTACTATGTTGGACTGGCCAGATGTGTTTGCTATCACATAAAATTCCTGTTTTTACATTTACAGAAATGTTTCGGCAGGCACTGCGTTTTATAAAACATACAAAAATAAATGTTTCTCCCCTCAGGGGCAGGGGTCAATTAACACCTACGTTTCACTAATTATGTTAGGTGTCTAGGGTGCGAGCCTATTGCCGTCTATCGGGCACGGAATCAGCAGTTTATTGCTGGATGGTATAAAAGGAATACTGCTGCCCACGAATGCTATTGAAGGGAAAGTATTTTATAATTAGGTTATCTTTAAAAACACCTCATAAATGAGTAACAAAAAAATTGTGTGTTAAAATAAGTAAAAAATGGTACTTAGCATAAATAAAGTACTAATTTAGCGAAAAAGACCGAAGATAAGGGTACTCCGATAGAACTTTTCATTCAACAATCCTTTATCAATTAATTCAAAACTTTTCGTCTCGCTAAAACTCAACAATGGCATGAATTCCGAGCAATTAACTATTTGATGGCGATGACGCAACTTATCACAGAGATATTGTTTTAAAACTTTATTTCAGACGGCCGCCTTGGTCGAATGCTCAGATTGCTGGGTATTGGCCAAGAGGTCCCGGCTTCGAATCCTGGTAGGGGCAAACTTTGTGATGACCACAAATGTTTGTTTCCGAGTCATAGTTGTGTATATGTTTATCTAGTATATTTTCAACATCTATAAATACAATTATATTAAAAATATGTCCGTCATCTAGTATCCATAACACAAATGCTTAGGCTACTTACTTTTGGCTAGATGATAGGCGTGAGTGTAAAAAATATTTATTTATTATTTATTTCGATTCATCCTCCGGGAATATAATAATCTGTTCCATTTAGAAAGAAAAATGTTTCTGAATAAGTTCGAAAAATTATAGGTAATCTTTCCACATCTTCCCGCATCGAAACTAAAGTTAATTTGGAATTTTGTCTGACCTGTTTTACAGTGTAATATTTTTTCTAGCATTCATAACAAATAAAAAACATAATAACACTTTACTTAGTCCTTTTTTTATGCTAGACAAGGAAGCCCTTCATCTCACCTGATGGTAAGTAACGATACCTAAGGCCTGAAGATGGAATCGAGCTTCACCTGGACCCGCAACTGCAGAGGGGCTGGCTATCTTATCACAAATAATGCTGCTGTTAACATTATTATTATGGCGACAAATTTCGATAAGATGCCGGTAGCTAGCCAGGCGGACTTGAAAGAAGTCCTACCACCAACCAAACTGAGTACAAATTTGTACTCCCCTGGGGATCGAACCCGGGACGTCCAGATCTTAATTCCGATGGGTAAACCACTAGACCACGGAGGTGGTTAGTTCATCTATACATCCTCTTTAGGTCTGCCTCGGCTTCTCTACATGGTCCCATCCTGTGATTACCATTTGCGTAAGTTATCTTTGCTCATACTTGCGATATGGCCTGTCTTTTCCCATTTTAGTTGCCTGCCGTATATCAAATTGTGAATTTAAACTTCCTGCCTTGTTCCCAGCTTAGATGTCAAATGTTTTGGTTGGCCAAGTGGTACAAGGATTTCGGAAAACGCGGGTTCGATTCCCGCATCAAGACTATATTATTTTTCTAACGCCTTTTTCTGACCGACGGCCGCCTTGGTCGAATGCTCAGATTGCTGGGTATTGGCCAAGAGGTCCCGGGTTCGAATCCTGGTAGGGGCAAACTTTGAGATGACCACAAATGTTTGTTTCCGAGTCATGGTTGTCTATATGTTTATGTAGTATATTTTTCAACATTTATATACATAATTAAATTAAATATATGTCCGTCATCTAGTATCCATAACACAAGTGCTTAAGCTACTTACTTTGGGCTAGAGGATAAGTGTGAGTGTAAAAAAATATTTATTTATTATTTATTTATTTTCCTGTTGTGGTACTGAAATCCGCAACGAGTGGGAGTGATATGGAACTGAACATTGAAAGGTATTAATTTGACGCTCAACATTCCCACAGAGCGCTCAAATCAATAATGACCTACATTACATTGATGGAATACAAATAAACGGAATTTGTATATCCGCTAAGTCTCTCGGGTATCCAATATCGAATCAGTGAAGCAATTAAGAATGGCTATCAAAGCGGAGTTGACTCGGTGAGAATTGCATTTCATATTTTAGGTGTTTCAGTATAATGCATTCATTATTTTATGTGCCTCGGTGAGCACAGATAGCAATATTCTACAAGACAGGAAGACACAAAAGAAAAAAATAAAGAACAAGCAATATTTATTTATAACATACATAAATCACGCCTAGGTATATCCCCGAAGTGATAGGTAGAGGTGAATTAGCACCCAAGTTTCGCCAATTATGTCGCATATAATAGGTGGCGAGCCTATTGCCATTTATCGTGCACACACCCACGGGACGTACGACACCCACGGGAGAGATTTTGGTTGGTGACAATTGTATTCTACTCTGCCGTCAACACACAACCAACGGTTTTATAACATTGCTCTTCATTATTCTGATTTTATAACTTGCGGAAGACTGTTTCATGCTGGAGTGAAAAAATAACGTAGAATGTGCAAGCCCCGACTCACCCCATGGGTGTCGTAAGTGTCGACTAAGCGAGATTGCCCGGTGTAGACCAATAAGCACCTTGGTGCACCCGAATGGTGGAGGGCGAACCACCAACAACAGCATACCCAAAGAGGGTTGGTGTCAGGCAGGCGGCCGGCTGAACAACCTAAGCCAGAATCTTCAGCAGTATGGATTGGAATGTTGTCATCCCAATCACTGTCTCCGTTCATCGGTGATTCGACATGGTCTTTTCCATATTCTTTCATCACTAGCACCTTTCCGGTGGGATGGATGATATGAATCAAAAGGGAGTGGATAGCTTGATGACGCCTTACCTATATTAATGGAAGAGGAAACGGAAAGAAAACAGACATATCATGCAAAATTACTCCAACTGCTACATTTCACGATATGGAAATATGCGAAAGTAATGAGAGAACACAGACGCCTTAACAGTTAACCCGTAGACTCATTATCGACATGCTGAAAATATATCTCAGTAATGTTCATTCAATCGTACCACAATAATGTATAAAGAATAAATTACATCCATGATTTTGCGCGTTGCATAATTTCATTTTGATTGCTTAGTACAGACACCGCAAGGTCTGGCGTGTCACTGAAAAAATATTCCTTTTAAAAAGCCGAACAATTTTCTCTTTTAATTTTGCACCTTACACCACTCACAATAAAGCTGTGAATTAACACAAATGTCTACTGAGATGCCCATTATTATTGACAAACATTTGAAGCTGTTATCAGATTAAAAATAAATAAACTATAAACTGTTTGATAGTTGAATAATAAATATAAATATAGTTTGTTTGTCAAACAACAGAAACACACAGAAAATCAACGTGCTTGACCGTCTCGGAACCCCTTAAAACATGCCTATTTATCCCCGAAGGGTTGACCCATGAAATAGGGGTGAGCCTAACTGAACAGTCAATTTAAAATTGACTGTTCAGTCAATTTTATTTCGTCGAACGGTCAATTTTAAATACTGTTCAGTTCATTATTTTTCATCAAGGCTGTGTGTGTGTGTCTGAGTGTGTGCAACGTATGTACACCCCCTTCAGCGCCGACAACAACATTACGTTCGCACACGTGCGATCGCAGTGATAAAATAGTCGTTATCAGTGACAAAGGACTCACCGTGCCGCCTCCGCACAAGTCCTCTGCCATGGCGGGCGAATCACCCCCTCCACTACCATAACACGACAGCCTCACTACAAAAACGACTGCACACTACACTCATCACAACTGTAGCATACTTTATTTATTCAATGTCATGTCGGTATTCCCGCTAAAACGGAATTCGATTTTCGAATTTGGAACACGTCCGTCTGACGTGAGCCTCCGGTGGGGACTGGATGCGCGCGCTGCCCCGTCGCCATGGTTACCGAGTAGCCGAAGCCATGGAGCCCGTACACAGTCAATCTGGATCGCGATCCGCGAGTCAGAAAAGGAGCTCGCTAGCGCAGTGTTGTTGGATGGGTGACCAATAATTTATTATGTCGAGTTCCTCCGCATCTGCCCCCAAAATTCTGTAAAAACTAAGCCAAAACCTTGAGCGGTCCGGATTGGTATGTTGTCATCCCAATCGCTCTCTACGTTCATCGGTCCTTTCCGTCTCTTTTCTATACATTCATTCATCACTAGCACCTTTACGGTGTGATGGATAATATAATTCAAAAGGGAGTGGCTGGCTTGATGACGTCTGAGCGATATAAATGGAAGAGCAAACATATTGCGCCGACTCCAGATGGACTGGGAACAGGGCAGGGAGAAGAAGTCGTTTCCTCCGCATCTGCAGTCGATATTATCCACAAACCCTCACTGGGCCAGTGTGGTGGGTTATGGCTCAATCTCCCTATATCATAGGCCTTCCCTATAGGAAAGGCCTGTGCCTGTGTGGTGATGATGATGACACAAACAATCTGTATCAAGATCATTTGATCGCGAATCGCGATCGCAATTGACTGTGTAGGGGCCGCCTTAAATTGTATTGGGAAAAGAAAATTGCACGACAAATTGTTCAGTAACTTAGTTAATATGTCCAATGAGCTTTTCATTGGCTTTAAGTTCTGCGGCGGATAATGCTATAAGGGTTGTGTTGTGGTGTGTTTAACCTAGAGAGCTCGCTAGCGCAGTGGCATAGCGCGCTTGGCCTGCGATTGCGTAAACTAAGCAATGTTCGCTAAGGCCGGTCATCGGATGGGTGACCAAAAATTGTTTACTTTGAGTTTTCCCGTGCTTCGGAAGGCACGTTAAGCTGGTAGTCCCGGCTGTATCTGCAGTCGTCAATACCCACCAACCCGCATTGGGCCAGCGTGGTGGGTTGTGGCCCAATCGCCCTATATTATTCCATCCATAGGGAAGGCCCGTGCCCCAGCAGTGGGGATACTAAAAGGCTGGTGATGATGATCTGTATAGTCCAAATCTATTGAAAAATACTCCAGCCACAATGGAGAGATATAACATGCAAACAATCTTCATGTGTCTTTTAATACAAAATACGAAAATATTTATGTGTAAAACTTATTTTCTCTAAGCCGCTTATCGTTTTGATATTATAAGGTGGATAGTGTATTTCAAATTACTTCTTATTTAAATTCTTTCTTATTTTCATCTTCAAATGCAATTTCGTAGATAAATAATACGTACAATAATACAATAATACGTGTCTCTGTTTATAATAGCTGGAGTATAAATACTTGTTGATATTCTCATATTGAATCAAAATCAAATCAAATTGAATAAACATAAGTACTTATTTAAAACATGCGGGAATCGAACCCGTCTTGGTTGGCCGAGTGGTATAGACATCTGCCCGGATTGCAGAGGGCGTGGGTTCGATTCCCGCTTGAAGACTATTATTTTTCGAACTGTTTCTAACTGCAATTTACTTTGTAATATTTTTTGTAACATTGATATTTAAAATAATAAAAATATGACAAATCTAACGTAATACTATGTGTTATTTTTGTGAAAATTTTTCCTGAAAAGTGTGCCGTTGGAATGACTTACATTTTGAAATGAAAATATTAATCGATATTAAATTTATTATTATTGATATAATAATTGATATTTGCCGTGTGGTGACGGCAGAGTAAAATAATAACAAGGCGACTAAGGATAAATCAGTGATGAGGAATGGGCAGCAGCGTTCCTCTTATACCACCTAGCAATAGTACTGCGACTTTTGTGCCCGATAAATGGCAATAGGCTGGCCACCTATTAAATGGGACTTGACATAGTTGGTGAAATGTGGGTGCTAGTTCACCTCTGCCTACCCCTTCGGGGATGTTTGTATGTAAATTTATTATAATAGAGCCCTTATGCCACCTACGTGCCCTATAGACGGAAATAGGTTCACCCTCTGTACGGGAGCCCGTACATATAATGAAGAATGTAAGATAAAATCTGGAATACTGTAAAAAATAGTATGTTGTAAAACTGAATGATTTTAATGTAATAAGAGAACTCGTGGTACTCTTGACGACCGATTGCGAACTGACCTGAATAATTAAATTACATTATAAGATAATTACAATATTCTGGTAAAGACAATAATTACTGATATGACAGTGTACGCGCGGAGCTCGTATGTACACCCTCTATTACATGGAAGTGGCGAAGCTTGGGTAGTAATTCACCTCTGCCTACCCCTTCGGGGATAAATAGGCGTGATTTGCTCTACCGTATCCATATTGCCAGGTGTTTCCACAGCCCTACCTTGAGCTGTGCCGACGCGGCGGCAATAAACTGTGGATCGAGATAAGATAAGATAAGGTGAGGAAACAACTCAGCAATTTTTTGCCAATTACTTACCGAGGATATACGAAACTAGGGGTGGATGTTTCAGAATGCGATCGCGTGCGTGTCAATAAATATCCGTAAGGGAACCTGTCGTAATTGGTAGTGACGTCATAGAATAGTAAACAAAGAATTATTGGACGAAGGTAGTAGCGGAGTGTAGGGTGAGTAAGCCAAAAGCGGACAGTCTTGTGGATAACCTTAATAATAATAAAATAAATAACAATTCTTACACACCTATCGTCTAGCCAAAAGTAAGTAATTTATTAATTAATATTTTGCTTGGACTCTCTTTCATAAGATGAGAATGAATGCACATGGAACCCATCTACAAATTATTCGTGCTGTCTCTTGGCCCTATATATTTTGTTATTATAAATTTTTTTTAGAGCAACATTTGCTAAACACCTTTCTAGTTACTTTGCAAAGTCTTCTTATACAGGAGTTTCGTAGCAGATAAAATATAATTTACAAACTTCCGTAAAATATACCCACACAATACATTACTAGGTATCTATTTATAGACAATGATCACCGCACCTATTACCTAACATAAATAGAGAAACGTGGGTGTTAATTCATCTCGCCTAACCCCTCGGGGAGTAATGTCGTGATATAATATGTAAGGATGTATTAATTATGTATGTAACTAAAGTGTTTTAAAACTAAGGGACTAAAAGCTAAATTAAAGGTAGAAAACCTCGCCTAGGTCTTCTGAGACAGGAAGTGTACCAATAACGCTGGCTGCATTACCTCGCTGAATGGCGAGACTAAAGTGTATTTAGTAGGCTCATCTAGCATTATTATTATTATGTACTTCGATGAAATATTGAAACTGACCGTTAAACCTACGGAAAGTCTATCTGCAGCACTCAGAGACGTCAAATAACGTTAATGATTACTTAACGTCAAAAAATGACAATTCAAAACTAGTCGCTACTCTTGCCGGGTCTATGGTCTAGATTTGAATAAAAAAATTTGACATTAAATACTCATTAAAGTTAATTGACGTCTCTGAGTGCGGCAGTAAGACTGCTAAGTGAAATCGTTACCTAGTCAGTTTGTCTCATAAGTGCAGCACCAGGAAGCGAAAAGAACTGAAACGTATATAAAAAACCGGCCAAGTGTGAGACGGACTCGCGAACGAAGGGTTCCGTACCATAATCAATATAAAAATAAACAGCAAAAAAATCATATTACTAAAACTTACCTGTCATGCTAGTTTTCATTACCTCATAAGTTGCCATCATGGACTCTGTTGCCATTCAATTTGCGCCAAGCACTCCCGAGATGCAATAAAAAGTGTGACACCCATATTTTGATGTTAAATTGAACAAAAATAATACTAAAGGCATGGGTGTATTGGTTAGATATCTTTCCTAAAAGTAACGGAGTCTTAGTAATGGGGTCCCGTTTTTCCAATTGGGTACGCAACCCTATAAACTAGCTATGTGTCATAATAAACCCACGCCTGTTCCGGTTGATGACATTTTTTTGTGGTTTAACACCCAAAGACACAATGCATTTTTGACCTCCGCATACTTCAGGAGTGACACATAACGCGCGCTGCACGTAAAACCCGACACATTCCGGTAGGCGGGCACACTTTAAGTTGGCAATGTGTGTGGGGGGATGGAGCCCAAAGCGGACACAAAGCATTTGATGAAACTGGCTCGGGTGTAGATATAAGAATTATTTTGAAAATGTACATACATGCATACATACATAAATCACGCCTATATCCCCGAAAGGGGTAGGCAGAGGTGAACAAGCACCCACGTTTCGCCAATTATGTTAGGTCCCATGTAATAGGTGGCGAGCCTATTGCCATATAACGGATACAAAAGTCGCAGTACATTGCTAGGTGGTATAAGAGGAACGCTGCTGCCCATTTACTCATCCCTGTTTTATCCTTAGTCGCCTTATACGACACCCACGGGAGAGACTTGAGGTGGTGACAATTGTATTCTACTCTGCCGTCACCACACGGCTAACTCTAGTTTAGATTTACAGCTATCGCGCAGTTGATGAGACTGACGGCTGTATTAGAATTTATTTACAAAATGTACACATGCATCAATGCGCCCATTTATCCCCAAAAGGGGTAGGCAGAGGTGAGTAAACACCCACGTTTCGCCAATTTTGTTAGGTTCCATGTAATAGGGGGCGAGCCTGTTGCCATCTATGGGGCACGTAAATCGCAGTATATTGCTAGGTGATATATAATAATAATGATTGGCCGTGTGGTGACGGCAGAGTAGAATACAATTGTCACCACTCCAAATCTCTCCCGTGGGTGTGGTACAAGGCGACTAAGGATAAATCAGTGATGAGGAATGGGCAGCAGCGTTCCTCTTATACCTACCACCTAGCAAAGTACTGCGACTTTTGAGCCCGATAAATGTAAAAAGGCTCGCCACTTATTACCTAGCATAATTGGCGAAACGTGGGTGCTAGTTCACCTCTGCCTACCTCTTCGGGCATATAGGCGTGAATTATGTATGTATGATATAATAATTAGAATATATGATATAAGAGGAACGCTGCTGCCCATTACTCATTCTTCACTGCTTAATTCTTAGTCACCTGGTACTACACCCACGGGTGTGATGGGGGCGGTGTTGTTTTAAGCTAGACAGGGAAGCTCTTGCCCTTCATCTCACCTGATGGTAAGTGACGATAAGGGCCAAAGATGGAATCGAGCTTCACCTGGAACCCTCAAGGACAGAGGGGCTGGCTATCTTATCACAACTCTCGGAACACAATAATGCTTCTAATATTATTATTATGTCGACAGATTTTGATAAAATGGTGGTAGCTAGCCAGGCGGACTTGAAGAAAGTACAACCACCAACCAGACAAATTTGTACTCTCCTAGGGATCGAACCCGGGACCTCGGGATCTTAATTCCGGTGCGCGAATCAAAAGACCACGCCGGGTGCTTAAACACATTAGCCTTTCGGACAAACACACACTTGAATTATAATATCTTGCCCGTTCTTCTCAGGACAAGGCCTCCTGTTAGTTTAAGAACGGATGGTGCAGCTTTAACTTTAACTGCCGCACTCAGAGACGTCATATTAAATACTCATTAAAGTTAATCGACGTCTCTGAGTGCGGCAGTAAATATTGGAAACCGTTTTCTTTGACACACACGTTTCCAATATTTAACGTTATTTCTTTGACGATTCATGAGTATGGAATGACTTTGTACCTTATATGAATAAACCATATTTTCATTTCAAAATGTGTAAGTGATATGATATGATGATAATGATAGATAGAGGTTACAATACCAGGCCTATGAAACTGGTATTCGTAGGCTTTTTGCACGAAGGGACGCGGTTCTGACTCAGCGGCGCCTGCGCAGCGTATAAAATGCCGCCGGAACTATCCTTCGCGAGTAGTTCCTCGCTTGAACTTGAACCTTTTTGCGTCGGCAAAAACCCGCATCTTCAACAAGGCGATGGTCTGTGACGGATTTGTTTAAATTAGTTAGTTTTATTTTTGGCAACACCACCGATTGCCGTGTCGCGGGCGTGGTGACAAATGGCCGTGGCGCTAGCTCTGGTGTTTGTTGTAAGTGCGGGTTTTCGTTATTTAATTAATGCTTTTAATGTTCATACGTCCACAAATTACGCCTGTTTGTCTCGAAGGCGTAGGGAGTGATGAATTAAAATTATCATCGCCAGCCTTTTTAATGTCCTGACTGCTGGAGCACAGGCCTTTCTATGGATGGGAGAATGGAATAGAACATTATTAGGCTTTATTGTACATCAACATTTTGAATTCAAAACTAAAGACATTAAGTTTAACGATTGTACAATGGGCGGTCTTATCGCTATGAGCGATCTCTTTCAGACAACCTTTGGAAGGACAGGAAAGAGAGAATACAAAAATATAGGGAGAATGGGCCATAACCCACCACGCTGACCCAGTGTGGGTTGGTGGGTATTAACGACGGCAGGTGCAGCCGGGACCAACGGCCTAACGTGCCTTCCGAAGCACAGAGGAACTCGAGATAGTCATCCAATGACCGGCCTTAGTGACTGTTGCTTAGTTTACCAATCGCAGGCCAAGCGAGCTATGCCACTGCGCTAGCGAACTTCTAAGAAACTTCTAAGTATACAATTATTCGGATGCCGAAAATGCTTGTGACTCGGAAAAATAGACTGAAAATAAATTATAAGTAACGAAACTAAACTAGGTCTTCCACAATCCTGCTTCATAGCAAATATTGGGAAGTTTGTATCACTTTTTCTTCTTTGTGAAAGTCAGTAACGTAGATAATTAAAAGCGAAGTCGTACTTTAATATTATTATCTCAATAAGTTTTAAAATTGCGCATCTCTCTCTATCTCCCTAGCTTTTGGAGCGTCTTATTAAACTATTCGATTTAAATTTCAACACTATATAAATGTTAGAAAAATAAGTACAAAGATTTTGGTAGTTAGAAAAAGAATTTCGAAAAATTATGGTCTTGATGCGGGAATCGAACCCGCGTCCGCTGCTATCCGGGCAGGTGCCTGTTTGAAACATTCCAAAGCAGATATTTTTACAAATACCGTGCGTTCGGTTAAGCTTGGGTTTGCTTTATAAACTATTCGATTTTAATTTCAACATTATATAAATGTTAGAAATTTTTTTACAAATAGTTGTGATAAGAAAAAGAATAATTCGAAATTATTTTTCGAACCACCAAAATCTTTGTACGTCTCATTAAAGTTTTGTCGACCATTAATTGAAGAGACCAAAAATACTGTGTTGCTCAGCGAAACGAACGAATGGGCGGTTGAGATATCGTCTCAGACATATTAGCTAGCTATGCTCGATAAGCATTTTGCTTGTCATCTGTCTCTATTCAAAATTCATCATTCTTTTGTGCTTAAATTCGATTCTTAAGTTGTGAGAGTTGCATCTGAATCTCTTCTAAATTAATGAATATTATTTAATATTGTATGTAAAAATTTAGCATTGAAGACAGTTCAACGAAGACCAAGGTTTTAGGTATGTCACGTATATTATTCCACCAGAATTGAAGATAACCTTAACAATTTACAATGTTTTGTTGCAGGTGCTTTGCATAAACGTTGGTTCAGGCTACCATCGCTACCATAAACAACAGATCCATGAAGATTCCAACGACGAATACGCTGATTACTACAGTAGCGACGACACCGAAGACAAAGACCAATACAAAGACAACACAAGACCCTTAAATGATGAGGAGCCAACTAACCCAAACGTCAATCTAGCACCCGATGTTGCACCACGATACGAAGTCACAGAAAAAGTTGACGACATACCAAATATCATGGAATTCAAGCCTATAGTTTCAAACTACTCTATCGCTAAACCGATTAATCTTGCAACTGGCAATTCTACTAATATTAATAATTCTTCTAACGTAAACAACACAGCTAATTCACCTTCTAATTCGCCGATAAATATTGTTAGTGTAGTTAACAAGAATGGTCAGCAGAATACGCATCAAGATATTTTTAATTTTAATGACGTACTAAAGGTGACTTGGGACGATTTGCAAAAGGGTCTAGTCAGTGGTTTCAAGAAACTTGGTAAGGAGTTGGCGGATGTACCGGTTTTTTTGATAGACAACGTCCAAAGCAAAGCTAAGGGCGTGGTGAACAAAGTGCACAGTTACTTCAGCCATGACCATGAAGATGAAGATTTCGATGATTACTGATGATGACTTTGATATAGCTTGACTTGAAATCGGACTCATGAATTACAAAACAGATGCAATGTGAAAGAAATATAGGAACAATTTAACACTAAGAACAAATGATAGGAAAAACTGATTAACGAACCAGTCCGGCTAGCATGACCATCGAAACACTATATGATATGGCAATTTATCGCTTTGAACTATCAAAAATCATTGGATTTTTGACAATTTAAAACGATAATGGCTTCTGGCTTGAAGCGATAATGAATCTATATAATAAGGCTTTATTATTTACCCATTTATCGCTTTAAACTGTCAAATATTCAATGATTTTTAATAGTTCAAAGCGATAAATGGCTATATCATATCGTGTTTA
This sequence comes from Cataclysta lemnata, assembly GCA_963931975.1. NCBI lineage: Eukaryota > Metazoa > Arthropoda > Insecta > Lepidoptera > Crambidae > Cataclysta > Cataclysta lemnata. Next base: position 334,558 of record OZ008357.1, read on the forward strand.
GGCGGTCATGCTAGCCAGGCTAGTGTGAAATACTTTAAAAGACAATTTATATACCATACGTACATACATAAAACATGTCTAATTTTATCCTCGAAGGGATAGGCAGAGGTGTATTAACGTTTATGTATTAATTTATGTAAAGTGTTGTGCCTATTGCTATTTATCTGGCACATAAATCGCAGTATATCGCTAGGTGATATGATAGGAACGCTGCTGCTCATTACTTCCTATTGCAGTATTAACTCTTAGATTAAGCCGATTTCACCGCAGAATTAAACGCGATCAGTTGAAGTTGAACTCGGTTTATGCTCTAAACTGAGTTCCGGTACATAGTTTGCAATAAACAAAACCAAGTTTTATTAAACTCAGTTCCTATGAGAAACGGTGAAATCGGCCCTTAGTCGCCATGTACAACGTGAGTTCGGGGGTGGTACACAATTGTATTTGGCATTACTTTTTTGACAAACTATATTCGTGATTTATTTAATATGAGTCACAACACCTAATTCACCCACGGGAGTTCTAGAAGTGACCAAGATTTTAAATATAGTGAGGAATGGATTGCTTGAATGGCTTCCTGATACAGGTACACCTCTTAGCAATACTGTGGTCTAAGTTCCCGTCCATAGTACACGGCTCACCCCTTATCACATGGGATCTAACATAACTGGGTGGAAGTCAATATCAGAAACCTATGTCATTTTTTTACAGGAACAAGGAAAAGTAGGATGCTTAGTGTAACTGTAATAATAAAAAATTAAGAATAATCACAGTGTAAATTTTTTAGTGTTCTTAAAAGCGTTAGTTGGTTGAGTCCTTGGATCCGCTGGCTACCGGTCAAGACGTCGATAGGATCGAATCCTAGAAGATGCAACTGTTTTTTTGCTGGACACGACTGTCAGTATCAAGCCATGGTAGTTTTGACATATTATGTTTAATTTACACTTCTATGCTGGCCTGGGAGCGAACAAATAACGTAGAATGTGCCAGCCCCAGCTCACAGGAGTGTCGTGAGAGTCGACTGAGGAAGATTGCCCGGTGTAGACCAATGAGCACCTTGGGGCACCCGAATGGTGGAGGGCAAACCACCAACAACAGCTTACCCAAAGAGGGTTGAGGTCAGGCTGCGGCCAGCTGTAAACTCTAAGGCAAAACCTTGAGCAGTGTTCGTGGGATTATTATCGTCCCAATCGCTCTCTAAATTAATTTGTCTCTGGACATGGTTCTTTCCCTTAGAATATAGAGTCCTTACCATTACTTCTCTATACAATTATTCATCATACCGATTGTTATGGATGATATTAACCATAAGGGAGTGGATAACTTGATGACTTCTGACCGTTATTAATGGAAGAGGAAACATACTGCATGACTCAGGGCCAGTTTCACAATCGACAAGTAAGTTCTGAGTAGCTTAGGTACTTGGCAGATCATTTGACAGTTGTAATATGAAATATATGTCAATTGAACTTCTAAGTGAGCTACTCAGGACTTACTTGTCGATTGTGAAACAGGCCCTTATACATTCAGTTTACACTATAGTTTACATTACAAAAACCAGCTATTTGACGTTACTTTTGGGCTAGATGACAGATGTTAGTATTAGAAATCTTTATTTGATTATTGGTTGCAGAATATACGCAGTAGTTCTACCAAAAACACTAATCAATTAACAAAAACCAGTCCACGCGTGTTTCGAGTTCGTTCATCGCCAAAATCCCTTCATTCCGCGTTTATGTCAAGACCGTAACTCCTCCAAAGCCTCTAAATAAATAATATCGGATCATCGGACAGGTTCACAGAGGCCTCTCTCCCACAGACATAAGGACGTATAAATTTTACCTGTAAATGCCAATACTTTGCATTGGCCAATGAACTAAGTGTTTATCCTGATTTGGGAGTCGCTAGAGCTGATAATACCACCGAAATATCAAAATTCACCGGGTTGCAGTAAAAGGAATCCTCATCAATAAAAACATCAATAACTTCCGAAATATTGGAGATTTCTCTCCCACATATAAACTAAATAAAAATGTCTTTTAGGACAATAAATACACACTACTTGTACACTTGCAAGATCACTTTTGATTTTTTATGATAACATGATAACAATAAATATCATTGTCTTAGTACAGTTTTTAGATAAACGCACTGCAAAATATATTTTTTTTTTTGTATTGAAAATGTAACGTAAGTATTATAGGTTTCTTAGGACCTGTTTCACAATCGACAAGTAAGTTCGAAGTAACTTACTTTGAAGTTCAATTGACATATATTTCATATTACAACTGTCAAATGATCTGCGAACTAAGCTACTTCGAACTTACTTTTCGATTGTGAAACAGGCCCTTAGAATATTGTTACGTCGGATTAATCAATACTGCAGTATGGGCGGAGCTGAAGATAGGAGAGCTATATTAAAAAGAAGCTATCAATGGATTGTATTAAAAATGATATAAAATATAAAGTCCTACCCTATAAGAAGTATCTATCTAATTGGCTTGCGGTAACCTGGCAATACGTATCATAAATCCTCTTGCCCTTATCCAATTTCATTTCGGGTCGGCGCAGTATTCTTTTTCTTCCTTCCTATAATGTAAGCTCCCATTCACTCCATTACATTAATGTCATTTCTCACGCAATCCATCCATCTCTTCTGCGGTCCTTGTCTTCCGCTCCATCTCGCAACATGTTCAACAAACTAGGAAAAGTATGTGTTTCAAAAAATATACCAGCTGACCTAGCAAAGGTTTTTTTCTCTTATCACCTAGGGGTTGCCGTGTGGTGACGGCAGAGTAGAATACAATTGTCACCACCCCAAATCTCTCCCGTGGGTGTCGTACAAGGCGACTAAGGATAAATCGATGATGAGAAATGGGCAGCAGCGTTCCTCTTGTACCACTTAGCAATAGCAATGTACTGCAACTTTTGTGCCCAATAAATGGCAATAGGCTGGCCACCTATTATATGGGACCTAACATAATTGGCGAAACGTGGGTTAGTTAGGCTAGTTCACCTCTGCCTACCCCTTCGGGGATATAGGAGTGATTTATGAATGAATTAATGAACCTAGGGGTATAAAAATAGCCTACAACCTATACCTACCAAATATCCACAAAAAATTAATTAAAATTGGTCATGCCGTTTCGAAGAAGTTTGATAACAAACACTGTGACACGAGATTTTTATATGTATATTAGATCTATGCTACAGTCAATAGGAATGGGTAGTTTCTAAGCACAGCTAAACAGGTTATAGCCACTCTATGTAAGTGGTCGGCGCGGGGTCACTGATCGGGGATGCTGCGAGTCAGTGTTTGGCGGGCGCGCGAGCGACGCACGCGCACAGAGTTTTGAGCGAGAATTTGGTGAGTCAAAAAGCTTTTTTTTATTAAAAAAATAATAAAAATACTGGAATACTTGGATTGTTACGCATTAGTATTTTGTACGTTGTGTTAGGAAGTTACCCAATAAAACGTTTTAATAATATTTAGTTTCCGGTGTCATTCTTTGGGGCCTAAGGTGTTTAGAATATTTTCTGAATTAAAATCTACAAAAAAGCGATAAGATAGTCAAAAAAAAATTATTGAACAGACACAACAATATTAACTATTCGATTTTAATTTCAACTTTATGTTATTATAAATGTTAGAAAATTAGAACAAAGATTTTGCTGCTCGGAAGCAGCGGACGCGGGTTCGATTCCCGCATCAAGACCATAATTTTTCGAAATTCTTTTTCTAACCACCTAAATCTTCGTACAACAATATTAGTTATAATATATTAATGTATCGTAGTCATTATTGTATATGTCCTCAATCACACTCAGAAATTCATCCTGTTAATGTGGTAGAACAGCATACAGCCTAAGATTACGGTCACCCATCTTCCATTTAGCACAGGGCTTTGTGCTGGAAATCGAAAATAGTGCTAGCTCATAGAGACTCTAGTACAATATTCCAATTGATGATTGTTGAAACCTAATTATTTTAACGATTAAAAAATAGATATAATATATATAGATAGGTATAAGATCTAATTACAAATCACATTAAAGTTTTAATCATAGATATATATATATGAAGACCTAGATGAAACAGTGGCTAGTCCACTCAGTCTGCGATTGCGTAAATCCTATGTTAATTAGAATTGAAATTTAGATGTAATTAAAAATAAAGATGCGTAAATTTTATCCCATTTTATATTGCATAAATTCTAAGTAATTGTGCTTCAGAAGGCTTGTTAAGTCGTTGGTCCCGCCTTCTGTGGTCGCTAAAACGCACCAATCCGCCCGTGGCCAGCATGGTCAGCTATGGCCCATTATCTCTATATTCTTCCGTCATTAGTGAAGGCCTATACTGCAGTAGTGGGGACATTCAAGGGCTGCTGATGTGAGACACGTTAAGAGCGTAAAATTTAAATTTCAAGCATATTATTTTCAATTCATTGATAAGGGTAATTACATACATACATACATAAATCACGCCTGTATCCCCGAAGGGGTAGGCAAAGGTGAACTAGCACCCACGTTTCGCCAAATAAGTCAAGTCCCATGTGATAGGTGGCGAGCCTATTGCCATTTATCGGGCACAAAAGTCGCAGTACATTGCTAGCCTAGGTGGTATAAGAGGAACGCTGCTGCCCATTCCTAATCATATTCAGATTTCTCCTTAGTCGCCTTGTACGATACCCACGGGAAAGATTTGGGGTGGTGACAATTGTATTCTACTCTGCCGTCACCACGTGGCTGATTTGATTTGATATGGCGCGGCGGCAGAGTGACCAATCGTAGGTCGTAAAAGGCGACTAAGGGTTGAGATAGCGATGAATAATGGGCAGCAGCATTCCTCTCATACCACCTAGCAATATACTGCGATCAATGTGCCTGATAGATGGCAATTGGCTCGCCACCTTCATGGGACGTAACAAAATTTTCGAAAATTATGTGGTAATTTTGGTTTTGCCTCTGCCTAACTATTTAGGGATGAATAGGACTGATGTATTTAAGTAAGTATTACCTAGGTATGTATCAAAAACTGCCATATAATAAGCATTTTCATTTTGCATAATTATTATTGATACACATCATAACATTAGTTGACCTCCAATAATATTGCAACTCAGTAAATCGAAAATCGTAATTTACGATGTTTTCGGCGCTCGAATGAAAACCTTTAAATTGCAAAGAGAATATTGCGACGCAAGAAACGTAGCAAGAAACCAATCACAGGATTAAGAAGACAACATTAAAATTGATTGTTTTTTTTACCTAACATAAGTTATTTCCATTTAAAACTTGTAAACCAATTAATTGAATCGCGACTTAGTCACAAACGTGTGTGCTATCGACCTGAGATGTTCGTTTAGTGAAAAAATTACACCGTAAATCTGACAGCATTACGATATTAGTTATCATAATATACATTAAATATTATACATAATTTATTACCTATATTAATTAAGGTAATAAAGTAAAAAAATTGTAGCCGTGAGCCAATTCATTTGTAACTATCATAACAAAACAACATACAGAAATAACTCAGACCTTGAATACTACCGATGCTAAATAAAATAGTCTTATAAATACATACATACATAAATCACGCCTATATCCCCGAAGGGGTAGGCAGAGGTGAACTAGCACCCACGTTTCGCTAGTTATGTTAGGTCCCATGTAATAGGTGGCGAGCCTATTGCCATTTATCGGGCACAAAAGTCGCAGTAGGTACATAGCCAGATGGTATAAGAGGAACGCTGCTGCCCATTCTTCATCACTGATTTATCCTTAGTCGCCTTGTACGACACCCACGGGAGAGATTTGGGGTGGTGACAATTGTATTCTACTTTGCCGTCACCACACGGCAGCTATAAATACTATTATAATTTTTTTTCTTCCCCCATTTAAATTGTTCGGTCGGTATAGTAAAATGTATGGAAAATTCTAAAATTAATTGTACAATTTATAACTTTTTAAATGACTATAATAGCCTTGATATATGACAAAGTTAGCATAGGTGTTCGGGTGTACGTTTTTTCCGTTATATGATGTCTAGATTTTATGCATTTGTAATATTGAAGTAATTAACTAAGTAAACAATTACTTTAACCCTTATTCACTAGGTACTATGGGGTATTTTTGTGCACTCAATAGCAAAAATATCAAGGAATTTTGGGATTTTTTGTTTGTTTCGAAGTGGTGCTAACATAAATAAATGTGGTGTTACTTTGTGATTTTACTGCCTGCGTTTTAATGCACTATAAATTGGGTCCCGAATTATGTCGCCATAACTTTGGATTTATTTAGGGCCAATAAAAACTTATTGGCCGTATGGTGACGGCAGAGTAGAATACAATTGTCACCACCCCAAATCTCTCCCGTGGGTGTCGTACAAGGCGACTAAGGATAAATCAATGATGAAGAATGGGCAGCAGCGTTCCTCTTATACCACCTAGCAATAGCAATTTACTGCGACTTTTGTGCCCGATAAATGGCAATAGGCTCGCCACCTATTACATGGGACCTAACATAATTGGCGAAACGTGGGTGCTAGTTCACCTCTGCCTACCCCTTCGGGGATATAGGCGTGATTTATGTATGTATGTATGTATGTAAAAACTTATTGGCAAACATTACTCCTGACGACCATACCACAGAGATGACATACATACATAAATCAGGCCAATATCCCGAAGGGGTAGGCAGGGATAGATCACGTAGCCTTTCCAAACGAGAGACGAAATAAAGAAAAACAAGTATAAAAAGGTAGAGTAGGAAGGAGGTACCTACCTATTTGCTATGGGTTTCCGAGACATTCAATCAAAAAGATCAAACAGACATAAAAAAGATTTATTTGACCGAGCAACAGAACAGAACCACACAGAAAATGAACGAGCTTGACTCAAGCTGATTGACCGTCTTGGAAGCCCAAAATTACTTCAATAAAAAGATGCGGGAATCGAACCCGCGTCCACTGCAAACCGGACAGATGTAAAACCATTCGGCCAACCAAGGCGTTAAGGCAACTTATTATATTTTTGGTTACTTGGTCAGTTTACGAAATCGCCCTCGCGTGCTAGTTTCTGCTCAATTTATATGCCATTATTGTCAAGTGTGAAGGTTCTAGTTCAGTTGGAATACCAGTTCCGTTCCGACTAACGGTAATACAGGCTGGATCGGCCCTATTGTGGACCGAGCGAGCTGAGAGCATTGCGAGTTAGGACACGGAAAATCTAGATTAGATTGGACGGAATAATTTACCTCGTTTATCGCCCCTTCGGGAGGCAAACGCAGCGGGATTTCTTGGGTGTGTTATTTTATAGCGCGGCTATGATCGACTAAAAGCACTTAAATCACGTAACGGTATCTATTGCGCGTTTTGTTTGTGTTTAGCCTGAATCATTGGGCCGCAATGGAAATTTATTATATTTGATAAAGGTCTTCTATGCTGGCCTGTTTTGGTATTCTATAGAATAATTGAAGTGAGATGAGATGTGAAATCTGTAGATTTTGACATAATATTGGGACAGTTTCTCTACTTTCTTAGCATGGCATCACTATATATTTCCACATTTGTCATTTCACCGCGGATTCCGCAGTGAAAATTCATTTTGTGATTACAGAATAGCATAGCTGGGAGCAAACACATTACGTAGAATACGCCAGTCTCATCCCATGGGTGTCGTAAAAGTCGACTAAAAGATATTGGCCGGTGTAGACCAATAAGCACCTTGGGGCACGCGAATGGTGGAGGACAAACCACCAACAACAGCACACCCAAAGAGGGTTGGTGTCAGGCAGGCGGCCGGCTGTAAAACCTAAGCCAAAACCTTGAGGAGTATGGATTGGAATGTTGTCATTCCAATCACTCTCTCTGTTCATCGTTCTCTCGACATGGTCCGTTCCGTCTCTTTTCTATACATTCATTCATCACTAGCACCTTTACGGTGTGATGGATGATATGAATCAAAAGGGAGTGGATGGCTTGATGACGTCTGACCGATATGAATGGAAGAGGAAATATACTGCGCCGACCCCAGATGGACTGGGAACAGGGCAGGGAGAAGAAGGAGATATAGGGCTTGTTGTGGTCTAAACTGGGAGGCCCCGGGAAGAGACTGGTGAATTGCCTCGAGGTAGATCCCATACTCTCTCCGCTTAAAGGCTTCGCAGGAACACTGGAGTGGTTTATTCCTGACTCGGTCATGAGAGTCGAGATAGTCCCACATACGCCAGTCTCCTAGGTAGAGGCTGGTATGGTGCGTAAAAGCATTCGCTTCCGACAAAAAAAAATGGAGTTGCTGTGGTTGTCCATGTGGTGACGGCAGAGTAGAATACAATTTTCATACATGCATAAATCACGCCTATATCCCCGATGGGGTAGGCAGAGGTGAACTAGCACCCACGTTTCACCAAATATGTCAAGTCCCATGCAATAGGTGGTGAGCCTATTGCCATTTATCGGGCACAAAAGTCGCAGTACATTGCTAGCCTAGGTGGTATAAGAGGAACACTGCTGCCCATTCCTAATCATATTCAGATTTATCCTTAGTCACCTTGTACTACACCCACGGGAAAGATTTGTGGTGGTGACAATTGTATTCTACTCTGCCGTCACCACGCGGCTCACAATACAATTTTCACCACCCCAAATCTCTCCCGCGGGTGTCGTACAAGGCGACTAAGCGTAAAGACAGCGATGAGTAATGGGCAGCAGCATTCCTCTCACACCACGTAGCAATGCGATTTTTGTGCCCGGTAAATGGCAATAGGCTCGCCACGTATTACATGACACCTAACCTAATTGGCGAAGGTGTTAAATCACCATTGCCTACTTCTTCCTCTAGGATATAGACGTGATTTACATATATGATCTGATCATTCCAACCCCGTTTTATGTAAAGAATCCTTTACTTACCAGTCCGTGTCTAACGGGCTAACTTACTAAAGTTTAGTAAACGAAGTCTCTAGACTAAAAGTAAATTCTGTGGGGAAATTTATTTGCCAAATTTAACGGAAGCCACACGCTGGAACCGACACATTGGGTGATTTATGTCGGAAGCGCACAGCGGTGTGCTCGCTTACAGTACTTTTCTTCTAAAACAACGTAAATCAGGCCTCCCTCCCCTAAGGGGCAGGCAGAGGCTTTTTTTAAGGACCTAGGCTGTTGGCCGAGAGGCCTTTACAGCATCTACCGGGTTTCCAGAAAGAGGTGTTCTAATGCCCGCGTTTCGCCAGCTTATTTCATGATCATCACCAGCCTTTTAATGTCCCCTATGGCTGGAAGAATATAGGGAGATTGGTCCATAACCCACCACGCTGGCCCAGGGCGGATTGGTGGGTACTAATGACCGCATGTGTAGCAGGGACCAACGGATTAACGTGCTCCTCCTTGTTATTTTTTGGTTTAAGTGAATAAGATTATTTCCACGTTTTGTTTCAGAAACAACAAGATGATTCGACAAGTCATACTCTTCGGGATATTGCTGCAACTAACCACAAATACTTTGGTAAGCAACATGTTTTTCATGCCTTCATCTTCACCTGATGGTAAGTGTCGATAAGGTGACTCATATCGTCACTTACATCTATTATCCCCTGGGGATCGGGTTATATCCCTAGGGGAGTACATATTTCTACTACGACCTCGGGATGTTAATTCCGGTGGGCGAACACAGCGCGGAGGCGGTTACAAATTTTTTAGCCATTGTCATCTTCACTCCTAGGGGCGCACTCCTAGAGTGAAGATGGCGCGGATTGGTGGAGGGAAAACCACTGACAAGAGCATACCCAATGGGGGTTGATGTCAGGCAGAAGACCGGCTGTAAAACCGTAGTAAGACAAAACCTTGAGTATTTTAACAAATGACATATATATTATTAATCACTAGCACCTTTACGGTGTGATGGATGATATGAATCAAAAGGGAGTGGATGGCTTGATGACGTCTGACCGATATGAATGGAAGATGAACATAGTGCGCCGACTCCAGATATACTGGGAGCAGGGCAGGGAGAAGAAGACATATATATTATTATCACACCAATCCTAATAATTTGGGATCAGGGGGCCTACCGCCTAACTCGATTGCTGATGATAGCGATATACCAATGCACTGCTTACGGCTATAGCAGCCATCCTGAATTTTAAGGCAGGACGGATTTTGTGCCAAATTCATACAAAATCATTCGGTGATCATTCCTTCAAAGCTATCGCTAATGGTTTAGGTACATTTGGTGCGAAATGACAGCATGACGTCATAAACTATAGCTTTTGCTTTAGCAATCGACTTAGGCGGTAGGCCCCCAGGTACAGCTTGGCTTAACCGTTGAATTGAAGCTAATAAATTAAAATACAAATAAATCGCAAAGTTACAGGGAAAATTAAAAATTTAACTACCAGAGTTCAAGATCAAATCTGTTTTAAATTAGTTCCATCTGTCATCGCATCAAACTCTTTTTCGCCAAGCTGTAAGAAGGAATTATCCTAAATAACATCACTGCAATAATATATTATGTACAGTGATGTCGATCGATATTGAACATGATCATATAGTTGCGTCACTCTCAAAAAATGAAAAGAATCGTGCCTATATCTTGAAATACCTTATTTTGTATTTTATTTCTTTATTTATCTTATCACTATTACCTTATCTCAACAACACGGTAAACGCTAACCTACACTACTTCGCAAGTGTCATTGGATTTTTAACCTTAAGCGATAATTCTCAAAAATGATTTTCCATTAGGTTTGTATTAAAACAATTGGATTAATTGCTAAAATCATCACCAGCTATTTGGGACGCCGGGTCAATTTTTTTTTCCTTGCGCCTAATCGCCATCTTCTATTACACTAATGGATTACTAACCGATCGAGGACAACAAACGGACAGTTAACAGAAGAGAAATATTGTAACACGCCAAACTTGAAAACGATGTATTTTTTTTTATTAACCTATTTACAAAGTATTTACAAAGAGAAATAGGTTTTTTTTGGGGTAGGATTGAGTGTTCGTCTGTGATTTGAAATCTGCGGTGCGGCAAGGCGAAAGCGAATCCATTCGCAAGTTCTGGCGATGCGGCGTGCAAGCTCGCATTTTCGTGTACAGGGCCTTAAGGAATATATATACAAAGAACATTGCGTTTAGGACAAGTTCAAAAAATTACAGTTACAGTAAATTCCCGCGTTAAGACTGTAATTATTCGTTCTTTTTCTAATCACACATCGGCCGTGTGATGACGGCAGAGTAGAATACAATAGTCACCACCCCAAATCTCTCCCATGGGTGTCGTACAAGGCGGCTAAGGATAAATCATTATGAGGAATGGGCAGCAGCGTTCCTCTTATACCACCTAGCAATGTACTGCGACTTTTGTGCCCGATAAATGGCAATAGGCTCGCCATCTATTACCTACATGGGACTTAACATTATTGGCGAAACGTGGGTGCCAGTTCACCTCTGCCTACCCCTTCGGGGATATAGGCGTGATTTATGTATGTATTTCTAATCACAATTTTCTTTTTAGGTTCCTATGTGTGTAATCAAATGGCCAATGAGTCAAGTTCCAATCCCATGAATAACGATTCCTATCAGAAAAGTAATTTCAGGCCGCTTTTCCAGGCCTACCTATGCATCCCAAACTTTCTCCGCAAACAACATTTACAACTAAAGCGATTGCTCAAGTATGACACCTCATCGGTACATTCCACGCTTTATTCCGTAATCATCACCAGCCTTTTAACGTCCCTTCTGTTCCCCAGCCTTCCCTATGGATGAAAGTGTATAGGGAGAATGTGCCATAACCCACCACGCTGGCCCAGTGCGCGTTGCTGGGTATTAACGACTGCAGATACAGCTGGGACCGACGGTTTAACGTGCCTTCCGAAGCACGGAGGAGCTCGCGATGATAAATTTTTGGTCACCCATCCAATGACCGGCCTCAGCGAGCATTGATAGTTTACGCTATGCCACTGCGCTAGCGAGCTCTTCACATTCCACACGTTTTTCCGTAATCATCCACGCTCTCACAGCGATTGAAAATCGAGCGTGAACGCAGGCATTGTCATGAAAATGGACACCTATTAGGAATTTTGCTCAACTTTCAACATTGGCACTAAACCATGTCCGTTTCGTACGACGATATTTTAGGTTTTCGCTTGCTTTCTTTTTTCTGAGAGTACACATACTTACATAAATCTCACTCGCCAGTTAAGTTAGGTCCAATGTAATAGGTGGCGAGCCTATTGCCATATATCACATAAATCGCAGTATATCGATAGGTGGTAGAGGAATGCTGCTGCCTTTTACCTACCCATCGCTGTCTTTAACCCTTGTCTTTCTTACCCTCAGTCGCCTTGTACGACGACACCCACGAGAGAGGGGATGGGGTGTTGACTATTGTATTCTGCTCTGCGGTATTTCTGAGAGTCTTTTTGATTATTTATTTATTAATACACAAGACAAAGGGCGTAGCCAAGTGGCTTATCTATTCGAACGCATAGAAAACAAAAGTATGAAACTGACGGATTGTTTTCTCTGTAATACGTCAGTTTCAAACATTTTGTATTCTATGAGTTCGATAGATTGGCCACCCTGAATTTTCTTTATATTAATCTCTTAATTTAAACTCACTTCCAGGTGTATACTGCAAAACAGCATGTCCAGTTGTCCGACTCCTACCTGCCGGTGGCCATGCAGGTCATAGCCCATCTCACCGACCAAATGGCGTACGAGATCAACGAGGACCCACCCGTCAACCCTGCCCCCCCGAAACCAGTGACGAACCCCCCCAAGCCTGTGACGAAACCCCCAAAACCCGTCACCAGACCTCCCCCGGTCACCTTCAAGCCAACGAACAAACCACAGTATGTTACTGGACTGAGTCAGCCTGGGAGCTTCCAAGTCGGGCCTAACGGATGGAGTATGGGTTACAGGACTTTTAACAATAGGTGAAGGGTGCTTTCTTCTTACTTCTTCTTTCTGGTCTCTTAACGAAAATCTATCTGAAACTAACATTACATTAACTACCCAAATAAAAGAGCCTGTAAAGCCTGTAAAACCTAAGCAACTTTGAGCAGTATGGAATTGAATGATGTCTCTTCGTTCATCGGTCTCTCGACATGTCCTTTCTGTCTCTTTTCGATACATTCATTCATCACTAGTACCTTTACGGTACGATGGATTATGAATCAAAAGGAAGTGGATAGCTTGATGACTTCCTATAAATCTTGTCTAGATATTGAAAAGGCACAGCTGATAAAGTAGATCTTTGAAGATTCTCCTAAACAAATAAATGTCGCTTTACAAAAAAAGGCTACCAAATAAATATTCAAAAGACTACGTCTAAGTCTTTTATTAATATAAAACACCAAATTTTTTTGTCATTTAACTACTAAATTCAGCCCACGGATATATATCAAACTTTTTACTAACTGTTAAAAAAGCAAAGGCAGAGAAATTGCCAGAGCCCTTAATTGACGACGTATTCAAGTTTGATCTCAAAAATATGACACTGGTTGTTAATTACAAAACCAGATTGAAAGTATCTTTTAATTTACGATAACATCGATTTGATTAATGTTTTTCAGAAAGGATTTCTATTTACAGATTTTGGTAACATGATTTTTAAATTCATAAGTCGGTAGTACAGTCACGAACAGAAATATATGACTGTAAACAGCCCTGCTAAATTATCTAAAAAAAAAAACATCGTTTTATTATGCTAGGACATAGCATAAAAATAGAATTTTGACTAGGTAAAAAGTCAACCCCAAATCTCTCCCGTGGGTGTCGTACAAGGCGACTAAGAATAAATCAGTGATGAGGAATGGGCAGCAGCGTTCCTCTTATCCCACCTAGCAATAGTACTGCGACTTTTGTGCCCGATAAATGGCAATAGGCTCGCCACCTATTACATGGGATCTAACATAATTGGCGAAACGTGTGTGCTAGTTCACCTTTGCCTACCTCTTCGGGGATAAAGGCGTGATTTATGTATGTATGTATGTATGTAAAATGTCAAATGCGCTGGCTTCTCAGGAAAATATCGTCACGATCACGATGATTAGATATTTTTTCCAGGGCTGGCGCCCACAGTCATATATTTATTTTGGTGACTGTACCTATATCAAATTTAAATGAGAGATTCGAGATGGGCCGATGTTCTGCATTACAGAATGGCCGGGAAGTATAGTATATCAATTATTCATTGGAGACAATGGAATGGAAATGAGAGACAATAATCTGTGAACAACGGCACCTCAGGCTTTGATATTCGGGTGTCACTTAGTCCCATCTCAGGGTTTTATGGTACTAATGCGAGGCCTAATGTTTTATGGACTAAATGATGAGGTGTAAAAGACTAATTCCATAATTTATTAAATGAATCTGATATAATTGAATCAGATGCGGTTGATGCATTAATTATATATGCTTGACCTTCAATTACTACACGGTAATATCATTTTACTGTAGCACGGTGCCATTTTTTAATTATAAATTTAAAGGTTATATTTCTGCGTTTAGCTACGATCTGTGGCCAATCTAACTTTTGCTGGTTTATGGCATCCAAACATATGTTTTTTATTTAAAATGTGAAATTCCTCTCAGACCGTAGCTTATGAACGCAGTGAATTTTTAAATAACAAGTTTTTGGTAGTAGTAACTATATATTATAAAAGTATAACGAAAATAAGTATAAACAATATTTTGAATAACCATTTCAAAACAAATGAGTGATTATATTATTATAATGTAGTCCATAATAAATGACTTTAGAGATAACATAAAACCAATCTGAAATAAATTTGAACTGAAGTTATTATTATTCATAAACTATACTTTATTTATTTGTTAACTTATAAATACTTCTAATGGACAAGTAAGTGCTATGAAAATTAATATTAAACAAAATCTGTCTTCAAAACTTTCTCTGAAATTAGTTTCCCTTTCATTGCATCACTAAGTTCTTCGTAGTACCTACCTAATAACTTGCTTAGAATTTTGAGTGTAATTGCCTCTCTGCTTAGCCTGCTTAACTTAAATTGGAATCTCGTAAGCCGTTTCAACTTTGGGCGAATTCACCACAATGACTGAAAAGTGCGTTGTAGTTAAGAGGACATTTAATATTTCATCTGTATACAATATCCAATTTAAATCTTCTCAACAAAACTTCGGCTTTAATAGTTTAATAGAAATTTAATAATGATAAGGCCCTTTTATTGTTAAATATAATTCTATTATTAACACAAGAAAGCTAGACATAAACGATTGAAATGAAAGAAAGTTTGTATATTTTTATAATTCTAGATGGCTTCTGGAATCTTATATGTTTTACAGTATTCCTCATTTAATAATATATTTCTGTTATTTCTTTGCACGATTTACTTTCAAGTCATCCTTTCTACCTATCAAAACGAACTCAAAAGCAAACTAATAACTGTAATTTAATTTGAATACTCAATTACTAACGATGCCGAATAACCTAAGCCAGACGAATTAGATGCATTAAAAATTATTTTTGAAGAGATTAATTGAAATTGTGACATTCTATTAATAAGAAGTAAATGCTGTTCCAGGGTTGAGGTGACAACTCCATTCCACAAGCCAGGTCTCTACGCTCCGTTCGCACCTCCAAGGTCTGTCGAGAGACCTAAAAGTCATTTTGTTTTACTACCTGTTGAGCACTACCCAGAATACACCGTCATAAAGCCACTTGAAAGGAAGACACAAGAACCTCTCCTATCAATCCATGATGAAGGAGTCAAGCCTTTAGTGGAACCAAGTCCTGAAGAGGCTCCGCTGCTCCCACCACATTTCGATTCAGATAAGATATCCAGCAGATCAGACATCCTTAATATAGATGAAGAACTTAACGATGACAGTCTGCAGTACTTATCGCAGAATGTCAGGGAGATGATCAGGATGGCGAACGACGCTACAGATGATAAGGTGGTGGACATCTGGGAAGGTTTGAGGGTGGGGCCGGAGCCGTCGCAGAAGGTCAAGATGTCCTCGTCTAATTTGAGGTTGCTGCTTCTGTACGACCTGCTGAGCAGAGAGGCGAAGAGGCAGAGGCTGTCGGATTATGGGGTGAGTAGAAAATATGGATATTCTCACACAATTATGCTGGCCAAGGCCGTGTGGTGACGGCAGAGTAGAATACAATTGTCACCACCCCAAATCTCTCCCGTGGGTGTCGTAGAAGGCGACTAAAGATAAATCAATGATGGGGAATGGGCAGCAGCGTTCCTCTTATATCACCTAACAATAGCAATGTACTGCGACTTTTGCGCCCGATAAATGGCAATAGGCTCGCCACCTATTACATGGGACCTAACATAATTGGCGAAACGTGGGTGCTAGTTCACCTCTGCCTACCCCTTCGGGGATATAGCTGTGATTTATGTATGTGCTCACACAATTTTTAATCTTTTAAAGCTTCGTTTACCGAATTCATGAGTTATTAATAGAATTATTCAGTCTCCCATGCGCCATCGTACATTGCTACAACGGT
Source organism: Cataclysta lemnata (assembly GCA_963931975.1). NCBI lineage: Eukaryota > Metazoa > Arthropoda > Insecta > Lepidoptera > Crambidae > Cataclysta > Cataclysta lemnata. The sequence continues at coordinate 351,069 of OZ008357.1, forward strand.
TTATAGATTACAAACCGTCCGTCATGGAAATATATATTTTACTATGAGTACCTACTTGTCTGTCTTCCAGTTTCCATATCACAAATGCTTAGTTTACGTTAAGCTAGGTTATGTCAAACGTCTAGTCTAGCTATGCCTAGATATACTTGTTAAAGTATACTTTGTTATTAAAGTCTTCTTTTTCATTGCAATATTTTCTTGAATATTTATTTGGTGGTTCTTTAATATTCATCAGCATCAACGGCGTCTACCAAACTAATTTATATCACGCGAATACAAAACGAGGTACAGTTAACCACACATCAAGACAGTAATCTTTCAGGGTCATAGAGACCTTAACACTGTGTATTAAGAGTCCTTTTTGAAGCTACGTGGGCGTCACGTGGCTTATTTGCTTTCCACTCGATTAAGCATTCCGCACACACTACGTTGGTGGTGCAAAACGAAAAAATTTACTCCTTTATCTAAACATAATTGTGGCAAAAATATCTCTCGTATAAACTCCAGTTCCTCGGTGCTTCGAAAGGCGGAAATAGTAGTAGGGACCGCGGTAGTAGGTTATGTCCACTTCTTTCTTTATTCTTTAATCCATAGAAAACGTTTGATCCCGCAGTGGAGACTTAAAAAGTCTGGTGATGATGCTGTCAAATAAAGTCTAAAATTTGTTATATCTAATATTATAAAGCTGGAGAGTTTGTTTGTTTGGTTGAACGTGCTAATCTTAGGAACTGCTCACTCAAATTTAAAAATTATTTTTGTGTTGGATAGTCCATTTGTATAGGCTATAATAACCGACTTTAATGCGAGCGAAGCCGCGGGCTACCACTAGTCCACTAGTCTGCTATATTATGCTCGTATAAACACTTTTTAATCTATTATTAGATTGACATTCATGGCCATATTCTTGAAAGGTCGTGTCGTGTTCTAAGAAAAAAAATGTCTCTTCTGTAACTGAATAAGAATCGAGTCCTAAACGTACCCAAGGCAGACTGGAATTGGAATCGATTGGAATAATGCAAATTTTATAAGGAATGTCGAATTTGGGCTTTGGAGGGGTTCGTTAGGGGAGACTGCTAATTCGTATTCCGTTCGGGAAAAATGTTTTGTCGCATTATGTGAATATTTCAACGCACCTGCAAGAGCCTGAGGAGCTCGAAAGCGGCTTACTGCGCTCGCTTGCGATTGCGTAAGCTAATAAATGTTCGCTAAAACTGGTAATTGGATGGGTGACCAGACACCATATTATCTAGAGGTCCATTGTTCTTCGTATAGCACGTTTTTTGTACTTTGTACATACTAATTCGATTCTGTAACCGATTATAAGCAAAGTACCTACTTACTGAGGTTTTGTGCCCCAATCATAGGCACTGCTGATGTTATGTTAGTAATTATTTTATATAGATATTTAGAACACCTAATAAAGAGTAGTAGACCTCAAAACACTGCTTTTTTTTAGATACGGACAAAAAGTTTAATGGATTCTCAATGCTGACTTACAGTGCCAACTACATTTTGGGTAGTTTCAAGATGCGGATTCTAATAATCGTAATTACTCGGTTAGTATTTTCGAGTTGTGTTACCCTCTATCTGAGGGTCCGATTTGTAAATTAGGAATATCCGAATGGCATCAAACCTCCGTCCAGCTGTCCTCTCATAGAAAGCAGCAAGTACCTTGATCTGTCTCGATTTACATCCGTCAAAGGGCAGACATGAATTATTAAAGTACGAACGCGGCATCGGAGGGTCTAAGACAAAGTTATTTCTCTGCGGTCACCCTTTGAGGGCTGGCAAAGGATTAGGTTGGGGTGGCGAACTTTTGGCAATTGACGCATTAAGGTGATTCAGAATTTATTTTTATTTTTATGCCAGACAGGGAAGCACTAGCACTTCATCTCACCTGATGGTAAGTGACGATTAGGGCCGAAGATGGAATCGAGCTTCACCTGGAACCCTCAACCACAGAAGGGCTGGCTATCTTATCACAAATTATCGGAACGAAATAATGCTGTAAACATTATTATTATGGTGACAGATTTTGATAAGATGGCGGTAGCTAGCCAGGCGGACTTGTTAGAAGCCCTGCCACCAACCAAACCGACTACAAATTTATACCCCGCTGGGGATCAAACCTGGGCCTCGGCATCTTAATTCCGGTGGGCGAACCACTAGACCAGGAAGGCATTGAAAATTAATACCCATTGGAAAATTCACCGAATTCTGGTCTATGGAATCTATGGAGCTGGCATGGGAGCGAAAAAATTACGTAGCATGTCCCGCATGTCCCAGGGGTGTCATAAAAGTCGACTAAGGGAGATTGCCCGGTGGAGACCAATAAGCACCTTGGGGCACCGGAATGGTGGAGGGCAAACCACCAACAACAGCATACCCAAAGAGGGTTGGTGTCAGCCAGGCTGTAAAACCTTGAGCAGTATGAATTGGAATGTTGTCATCCCAATCAATGTTCATAGGTTTCTCAGCATGGTCCGTTCCGTCTATTTTATATCCGGTGTGATGGATGATATGAACCAAAACCGGGTAGATGGCTTGATGACGTCTGACTGATATGAATGGAAGGGACCTTATTGCGCTCAGACCTCACCTCAGTCAGATAGACTGAGAACAGGGCGATGGGAGATGAAGAAGGAAGAGTGACCAATTTTTCAACTATCTAACTTCGGTATCTCTTCTGTCAGCTTTCACGGTATCGATCTAGCGTTTTTATGAGGCCTCTAAATACTTCCATTAAAATAAACAAAAACCGTTATTGTCCATAAAATGAAGTGTACCTAAAAGCTCTGTGTGAAATACCTAGGCGTTCTGGAAACGTCGAAATCACCAAAACTTTCGCTTTGTTTGTAGATAAATAAAATATTTACAACGTTGTATCGTAAAACATTTTTGTGCCCGGTCCGTGCGATCTAATAAAAACTCTATCTTCTCACGCAGACGTCTCAGGGTTGATGCATAGCACACTTAATCCGTTAGTACATACATACATAAATCACGCCTATATCCCCAAAGGGCTAGGCAGAGGTGAATTAACACCCACTCCACTTTCGCCAATTACTTTAGGTACTATGTAACAGGTGGCGAGCCTTTTGCCATCTATTGGGCACCTCAAATCGCTGAGTATAGGTATATTGCTAGCTGGTATAAGAGAAACGGAAGAATAATCGGATCGATATGCCACTGCGCTAGCGACCAACATAAGAAACGATCTCATTTATGTTTCATGAAACGCATGCTTCAGAACGATGGTAATTTACTGCAGCTGACAGCCCTATGTCATGAAGCGTTTTCATTTCGACAAGTGTAGTGATAAACTGACCCTCCTAACTATGGGTATGGATACCGAATTCCAGTTTTATGAGCTATAACGTTCCTTACATCATTGTCGATGACCGGGCCCTTTGTTAGGGCCAATCTTGTTACAACTGTAATGAAAGGGGGTGTTTTGATCAGTACACACACATGAAATAAAATCGAAATGTATATTTCTTTATTTGTGCCTCTCTGTTAGTGGGTTTTTTTAGATTGCTAGTTTGATTTGTGTGAGTTGCAGAATCGTCAACATACACTTAAGTAAGCGGTATCATCATCATCATGTTTTAATGTCCTTAAAAGTCCCCACTGCCTTTCCTATGGTTAGAAGAATATAGGGAGAGTGGCATAGCCCACCACGCTGGCCCAGTACGGGTTGGTGGGTATTAACGATTGCAGATACAGCCGTAAAGGCGTGATTAATGTATTGTAAAAAATAATAGTTTGTCTTTCTCTTTTTATTTCCCTAATATTGTTTTCTTATCTCCTTCCTCCTTCATTCCAGGGTTTCTCCCCTGATGTGATGAAGTCCCTGGTGGACTCCTCGAGCGGTGGTGCCAGGGAGCAGCTCAAGATGGCTTTGTCCAAGATGCTGGATAGGCGCGACTGCGAACACGACTACGCGAACAACCGAGCCCGGGAGATGGTCACCGAGCTAGGCAAGGACGAGTCCAAACTGTCCTCGGAGCTGAGATACTTGCAGCCGCTGCCTTATGCTTACTAAAAAGACCCCGTTCCTAATTTGTTTTGCGACGTACTGTTAAGCGTTATTTCTGAACCTAACACTTTTGCAGAACTCAACACTTTTGTAAAAGTCAATAAACTCAACACTTTTGTTAAACTCAACACTTTTGTTAAACTCAACACTTTTGTTAAACTCAAAACTTTTGCAAGACTCAAAGATTTGTAAAACATCTTTTAATGTAATGTTAAATTACATTAAATAGTCATTGGAGAGATTGTTGATTGATAATAACAGCGATGAGAAGTCATAAGATAAAAGCTGTGCCCGATTTTGAATCTCTTTCTATGGCTCTGCCAATATTTTATGTGATGTTTCTTTCAAGGGATCTTATTTTATTCCCAGCGACGCGAAGACGCATACATTTTGGCATACATTTTTTGGTATCAACATTGTTTATAATCTTCTTTTACGAATAGCCATAGTACTCAATATCTTTGCTGCAATAGAACTAACCATGTAATCTTTCGAAGGTAAGACTGACAAGCATATTTGTTGAATAAGTTAGCATACGTGCTTAACAGAACATCAGACTGAACAAAACTGTGAAATGTCTCCAATCGGTTGTCAACATTAACGTGTTTGAAGTAAAGCATAAAATCAATAATAATTGAGGTTTGATGTATTTTGGTGTCCTGACTTTCTGTAGAAACGATGTTTTAACTTTTAAGGACTAACTGCCGCACTCAGAGACGTCAAATAACGTTAATGAGTACTTAACGTCAAAAAATGACAATTCAAAACTAGTCGCTATTCTTGCCGAATCTACGGTCTAGATTTGAATGAAAATTTTTGATATTAAATACTCATTAAAGTTAATTGACGTCTCTGAGTGCGGCAGTAGGTCGTCTAGCCCATAAAACGGAGACTATTTGTCTAGACATAACCAACTATAGGTTCAGATGAGATGAGATAAAGATAATCCGACCATAATTCCCAAATGCCAATTTTCGAAAACCTTTACTCAGGCGGATGCCAAATGACTGCGTTACTTTTTGGAGGTAGTCAAAGTCATAATGCTAGATTAATCGAGATAGATTGACCACAATGAAAAATGTCTGTGACTTACTGTCCGGTTGCCATCAGAAATCAGGAAACCTAGAATTTTGTTTTGTGTAGTTTATTCTTCTATACATTTAAATTGTATAATCTACACGTATTATTTGAAATGACAGCAAGATGAAATGGTCTTCTTGGACTCTGTGCCGAGGTTGATTAGGGTTTACTGTAAGATTATTTTATTATATCTAATATTAAGTTTTGTATTAAAACAGAAGTATTTTTATATTTAAATTGTGAATTGGTTTTTCTTTCTCCCTTTTTTCCTTCCTGCTATGATTCCTTGATAATTTACTGGATACACATCACTTTTACATCCACGCCACCCCTTTTCAGTAATTTTTAGGACACATTGCTAATTTAAAAATAATTTTGTTTAATCTAGAGAAGGTTGTTACGTAATATCTTGATATTCTGGCCAACATTGTAGAGGCAGTCATCATAATCTTCATGCCCTGTTCCAAGTTTATCTGAGGTTGGCGCAGTATGTTCCCTCTTCCATTCTTATCAGTAAGACGTCATTAGCCACCCACTCCCTTCTGATTCACGTCATCCATCACACCGGAAAGGTACTATTATTTAAAATGATTGAAAGGACCATGTCAAGAGACTGATAAACGGAGATAGTGATTAGGATGACGACATAGGTACTAATTCATACTGCTCAAGGTTTTATCTTAGATTTTACAACAGGCTCTCTGCCTGACACCAATCCCCTTTGTGTATTGTTTATTTCTAGAGCAGTATAATAACATGACATGACAGAGTAAATAACATGGCGACCATCGCGTCAAATGTAAGAGTAGTTGTAAAAAAATCACATTTGTTTTCTATAAGTCCGAATAGATAGGCCACTTCTCCAGAAGGGCAGGAAGCTATAAAAGTGTAATGTATATTTTATGGGAAAGTGGCTACTTACTCTATTTTCTTCCCAAACAACATTCTTTGTGTCTCGCAAATAAAACTGGGAACTTATACATTATTTTGCCGGCTACCAAAACACGCCGGAACACAATATTTACAATGGCGTGCCACGCGAAGCGGACACAAATATTTTACTTGCGAATTCCATTCATAGAGAAATAAATAGGGAAACTATTATTTTTCGCAGCACAGTATATCCGGAACAGTAATAGATAAATAAATCACGCCTACATCCCCGAATGGGTTAGGCAGAGGTGAATTAGCACCCACGTTTCGCCAATTATGTTAAGTCCCATGTAGGTAATAGATGGCGAGCCCATTGCCATTAATCGGGCACAAAAGTCGCAGTACATTGCTGGGTGGTACAAGAGGAACGCTGCTGCCCATTCCTCATCACCGTTTGTTTCTTAGTCGCCTTGTACGACACCCACGGGAGATTTGGGGTGGTGACAATTGTATTCGACTCTGCCTTCACCACACGGCAGAGTAGTACGTCTACAGTAACAGTAATACGTCTTCATGCAAACTGGTCGCTGCCCATTAGAATGTGTGCTTTCGTACTCGGCGCCGTGTAGGCACGCACTGTGACGCACACATTGACATAAAATACGGGGGCATAAGGGGGCAGCGTGATCGCGCGTGTACAGTGTGACGTTCGCTCGCTGCTCGTTCGCGCCGGGCACATTCGCGCTCGCAGCCGCCGCTTTAGTTACAACCCAGCTTCACGCAGAGTAGGCTAATAACCCGCTGACAGACCGCAGATAAACTACTGTTCTGGGTATACTGTGGTCGCAGCGAGGCAGTCGGTCAAAAAACAACGGGGGCGCCTGGGTAATCTGAACGAGCTTTATTGTATCCAAAACAATGGTTAAGTAGTTCTATGAAAGGCATACAGTGCCTTACATAATAATATTGATAGCGCTGACCCCCGATTAACTAGGAGCAGGGCAGGGTGAAGAAGATCAATAGATTAACTTTCATTACTTATGTGGTAACGGCATAGCAGTTAAAATTGTCACCACCCCCATGTCTCCCGCCGGTCGCGCATGGCGACTAAGTATTACAACAGAAATGAGTATAGGCTCTAGTTCCTCTTTTGACGCCTAGCAATGTACTGCGACTTTCGTGCCCGATAAATGGCAATAGGCTCGCCACTTATTACACGGGACCTAACTTAATTGGTGAAAAGTGAGTGTTTATTCACCTCTGCCTACCCCTTCTGAGATAAAGGCGTGATTTATGTATGTTAAAGATTTTTGGTGGTTAGAAAAAGAATTTGGAAAAATTACGATCTGGATGCGGGAAATTTTCGAAATTCTTTTTTTGACCACCAAAAATCTTTGTACTAATTTTTCTAACATTTATATAATGTTAAAATTAAAATCGAATAGTGTATGTATGTTATTCCTTTAACTGAAATATTTCTAGATTTTTCTCTCGCAAAGTCTAGCCAGACACCTTCACAACGTAGACGATCATAAAGACAGGCGTCTGCACCGGATCCTGTGAGTCTAGGCTATCAGACGAAGCTATGAAAAAATACTATTAAATGCTACTTGAACGTAACTATCCATTTGTTTTACAATTATTAGTCTTGAAACTAAAGAGAACTGTTTTTTTTTAAATCACTCAGACTTTAGGTTGTGTCTAGCAGAAGATCGTAGATTTAGATAGTGATGTGATTTAACTAATCATTCATCTGATAATCTCAATTCTAAAGATAGATGATGGTAAGCGTTGTACGCGCATGTGATGGGTAGGGATGAATGTTACGTGCCTAGAGATAATGTCAAGTGGAGAAAGACTGAAGAATCGATGGAGGGATTGTGTGAAAGATGAAAGGAGTTCTTGCTGAGGTCACGTCTAATAGAGAAAGACATGTTGTGCCGACCCCCTTTGAGTGGGATAAGGAAGGATAAGGAAAGAAAAGAAGAAGAAGATATTAGAGACACAATGGGACGTTCCAACTCCTAAGTCTCCACCAGCTTCCAGCTTCCAGCGACTATTGGTATTCATTCTTATAACGAGGTTTTTTATCACAAAGAATAATTTTACAATACTTTTTATTTCAAATAAGTATATAAATAAAAATTTCAACTTTCAGTTTTACTCAAGGAAAGGCATGATGGAAAGGCTGAAAGATGTCCATAAAGTTTAAAAAGATTTTATTAAAATCTAAATTATTGTTTTATTCACATGAAACAATCCGTAAGTATCATATTTACAATAAAATTTCAAAATTGTATAACACAGTGTGACTAATTTATAACCGATGGCACATGATGAGTATAAAATGATATATATATATATAATATACATTACACTTTAAACAACTTGTTTTCTTTTCCCACTATTTCTGTCAAAATTGTTCACTTCTTCTGTCGCCATGTAATCATGTTAATATAATTTAGCGTCAACTACCTTTTTGTAGTCTTCTACGTCTGCTCCTTATTAAAAATCCATATAAATTCTTAGTTATTATTTAATTAGTTAAGAATTTTTTTTTACAATAAAGTCTATATACAACTATAATTAAGTATAATTTTATACAACTATAATTAAGTAAGTTTCCTATTTCACGATACCACCATAACTTTGAACGTATCGGAATTGGTTTATTATCTAATATTGTATTTATTTGTTATCACAAATAGTTTGTTGCAAAAGTTATATTTGCCAATAAAACACTGCTCAATTCTATTTAAAAATTGAATACTTCGTTTTCATTTTCCTGGCTTACGAAATTGATTTATTTACTGCTTTGAAACTAAAGATAGGCCTATTGTGGTCCTATTCGACGTTCCTACGTTCCCTTAGCACCAGAGGAATTACCACTACTAGATTTAAATAGGGCCGTTAGTCCACCCCAAGCTAGTTGTACTATGCTGCTCAGTATCTCGAAAAAGTATCCAAAAGAACCCTGTTCTTCATCGTCATTTTCGTCTACATCGTCTAAAGTAAAAGTGTCATCGTCATCATCGTTCTTGCTTTCATCATCATTGCTCTTATCACCACTGGCTGTGCTGTCGACTTCATTAACTGTTTCATTAGCTCCCAAGTTCTCCAAATTACTTTTGACCGGCAAGTAACTGGAGTAAAGAGTGACTTTTTCAGGCCTATTGTCAGTTTTCTTCAGAGCTTCAACTGACAGTTCTTCCACGTCCCTATCCTCTGATATGTCGTTGTCCACCGGTAGATATGAGGGTTTGGTGACCTCTTCTGAATTATCGTCAAGTATCTCTATCTTCTCCCAGGACTTTTTAGTGGTTTTTTCTTCCTCTGTCCTATTTCTCGTAATGCCTAGGAATCTGGAAAGAGAGGAAATACTTAAACTTTTAAAACAACCTGTACACGTCAATTTCGATTATACCTACTTAGCATTAATATGTTTTATTTGTCTATGTAACGCAGACATAGTTATAACATTGTAACACTTACATAAGGAATGATTTCCTCCAGTTATGTCATTTTAATTATTTTATCAGTCTTTTGACTTGATATCGAGTGACCTAGTGAGTGATGCAAAGTTTAGAATTACCTATATTAGTTTGTATAAGTAGATCTACTTCCCGCTGCTCAGACATCATCCCGCTATCCACTCCCTTGACAACAACGCTCTTTGGGTATGCTGTTGTTGATTTGCCCTTCACTATTTGGATTCCCAAGGCGCTTATTGGTCTACACCGGGCAATTCCTGGGCTGAGTCAGGGCTTGCGCATTGTACTTAATTTTTTTGCTCCCAGGCCATGGAAGACTTTCTTAAGGTGAATGAAGGAGAAAACAACTTACCTATAAATCGGCGAGGTGATCCGGTCAGCAATATTGTTCGCGATCTGGTGGTAGACGTCCAGAGGGGGGTGTGGCCCGCTGGTGGTCGGCTGCGTGGTGTACACGCTCACCACCGAATCCTCTTCCACGGCTCGGCCGCTGCATTGTTCTTGGACCTGGAAAGGTAAAGATCAAATTTATTTAGGTATAAGTTTTTATCCACCTCCTTTAAACCACCCCATGGTCTAGTGGTTGGCGAACTGAATTAATATTCAGAGGTCCAGAATCCAGAAGTCCTTACTTTAAGGGGAGATAGAGCCAAGAGCTTTTCTATCTACCATAAAAATAATGGGAGCTTTGACCTTTGACTCCTTAGACTAGAAAGGCATGACTTATGCTATGAATGAATATTGACGAATTTCGCCGATGCTATATAAGTGGTCGACCTGACCCCACATTGCTTTATAAAAACGTTTTCTGCAAACACTCCAGCGTGTCACGTAGTTTCGTGTCAAAGTGAGTTACTGTGTGGAACGTGCAAATAAAAAATGACGACGTGAGACGACTGTAGAAGCTGGGAATGCGTCTGCGAACTGACGCGAAGTCATGTTTAAAAGCGACAATCAATAGACAGAATACGATATGGGAATTAGTGACAGCGCTGTCAGGAGTCTCCTCTGAATGACATTATTAGTATATTTAGGGATATACCATAAATTTACAATGAAATCGAACATGAAATTTTATGGTAAATGATGGGACCCATTTACATCTAGACGCTGAACAAAGGTGCAAAGTCCTCGTGCATATTTTCAAATAATGTCTCGCATTCCAGCAACCATTTTTTTATAAGAGAGAAAGACAAAACCAATGTGGTTTGAAATTCTAGTCAGCCGAGAGACTGTTGGGCCTCCCCCAAGGATCTCAACACCGATCGTTCCTGTGCTGCTCGCATCTAGCGGCTCCCCGCGATCATCCCCAGATCGTGGATCTACTTGTGAGGGGCCTAACCAACGCCATTTGAGGACCTTTCCGCCCCTACGGCCGTCCGTCCTCCTCGCAGTCTGCCCTGCCTTCTTTATTCTACTTTATTCCCTCTATTGAGGCCCATTGTAAGCGGCCACGTTTCAGTACCATATTTTTAGTGAAATTCTAAGCCTGATAAATCCAAAATCGTTTAGATACAAAGTGAAAATTGATAGTTTCTATCGATAACATAACAAAAAACAAACTTCGTAATAAAAATTAGTGATCATAATAAAAATATTGAGGTATTAGTTGGGCAATTCGTTCTGAAAGCAGCTTTGCTAATAAAGTTACGAATGCAACTTCCATTTAATTATAAGGACCACACTAGATGCGCTGTATGTTACGCTGCAAGCTTAATAAAAGTCATATTATGTTTCCGTTTCGTTGAACTTCAAGTTTTGCATAGCCTGTTTCCGGACTGTTTTAAGTTCTTAAGTCTTGGGTTGTAATTGTCTTGTTTATTTCTTCGGAGTTGCAAATTCTAATGGCTTTTGTGATGACAGGGTTGTCCATCCTAACTAGTTTTTGTCTTCAGTTTTTTTTAATTATCAACACTTTCATATATTACATTAATTTGAAAGAGAAAGGGGGAGTCTTAAAAGTGGCGCCAGAGGCATAAATGTTGAAAGAGAGCCATTTAACTTGGTATGGACATGTTACGAGACGGGATGCCATGCATGGAACTAAAAAAGTTATGGACATGGATGGATAAATAAATATTTCTTACTAAAGTAGCGTATTAAGCTCTTGTGCTAAATCTAGCCCAAATCCCCTCCGCAGGCGTCACACAAAGCGACTAAAAAGACAGGGATGAGTAATGGGCAGCAGAATTCCTCTTATACTAGCTATCACTATACTGCGATTAATGTGCCCGATAGAATGGCAATAGGCTTGCCACCATTTGACCCAACATGGTTAGCGAAGCGTGTATGTTGACGCAGTCATACAATTATAGCTACCACTTCGAGGATAAATATAATTAGCGTGATTTATGTATGTATCTCGTTGACACCTGACTGATATGAATGGAACATGATAATTATAAGGTTCATCATTGCACCTGTCAGCCCTGTGAACAGACGAGGAAGTTTGTATAGGATTTGCATTTAGCTCTGGTGACTGCTTAGCTTCCAGACGATACTTGTTATTTCACGAAACATCTCAAGATGAATCGCAGCGGACTAAATACGGTTTGAATACTTCATAAGAAGTCAACGCTGAGGGTACTTAGTAGTACTGACAAGATGAACATTTATGGAAACCAATATTGAAATAATTTTAATTTATTATAGAGGAGTTTGGAACTCATCATCATTATCATAACTAGCCCTTTAATGTCCCTACTGCTGGCGCACATGCCTTTATTATGAATGGAAGAATATAGGGAGAATGACCCATAACCCACCACGGCATCGCAGGATTGGTGGCAGATGCAGTCAGGATCCACGGCTTAACATGCCATGCCGGGGGAACTTGAGATAAATTTTTGTTCACCCATCCAATGACCGGCCTCAGCGAACATGCTTAGATTACGCAATCGCAGGTCAAGCACGCTAAGTCACGTGCAATCAAGCTCCTCAGATACAGCTTATTACCTATCGTCTATAGGCCGACTTTAGAAATTTTTATGCGAGGCGCAGAAAAACGTTCGATGTGTATCTGTAACAATAGCAATGTAGGGATACCCACTTCTGTGCGTTCAAAATTTTGTTTAGACACTTTTCCTTCTATTATAACTGCGCAGACGACCGTCACTCTGCTTCCACTTACGTGCCGGGAACTAATTATGTTTATCTATGTTTGATAGGTTCGATTTGAACCTCTTCACTCCCCGCCTATTTTGTTCGTGCCGAAACCGCATCGACCATGCACCTTGGTCCTTGGCGGCAATGCCGCCACGTTGTACGCCGATCACGTAACTTGATCCTTACACGCGCCACAATGGCTTTTTTGATGAGCTCATTGTTTTGTCCTGTTCATTGGGCAGGTTGTGTAAATATTTAGTTGTCTCAATAAATCCCACTATCACTGACTTCGTTGTAAACGACTAAATTAAGAAGCAAAAAGTCTATTCGCTTCACAGGTCCAGAAAACAAATCTTAGTTTAATAATCCTATCACGGGCATGCTAATACAACATCTAGGGTTACTTTTGGACTGTTTATGGATATAGAATTTATACAAGCTAATTTAATACTTACCATTGAGTACAAAGCTCTCAAAACTTCTTGTGATATAATAATTATGCTAGGTCATCATGTGTCGCCTGCGCAGTTCCCAAATTATTTGGGGTCGGCGCAGTCAGAATATATACTTCCATACATCTTGGTCAGTTGCCATAAAACCATCCCCCTCCCTTGTCATCTATGCCATCTTTCACTAGATGCTAGATAACCAACAGATATACACCTATGTATACAATATATTATCACAGAACCAGGTATTCTTGATATAATGACAACAATATAATTAAAGAGATAACCAATAGTTAATTATCCATAACTTATTTCAAATTTCAATTCTTTGGTTTCTGTTTGTGTTCATTTAGCTACCACGGGTCAAGAGAGAATGAAACTAACTAATTCAGTTCCTTTGTTCATATTATGAGACCAGATATATCAAGAAATAGCAAATTCAACAATCTAACCACCACATACTTGGCACAACCGATCTAGTTAGTAAAAGGAGGAAGCAATTGTAGAATTGCATGTACGATCTCAAACAAGGACTCCCGGTATACTTTTAAAAGGGTTTTGAATTGGCTTAAAATGTCATTTGCTTTTAAAAGAAAGAAAGAATAACATTTATTGACCTCTCAGACGCAGATGAATTATTCAGCTACCGAGTACTTTTGAGGGTACAAATAAAAATATTAGACATGATTCGCTTTTAAGACTGAAAGTCTTCTTAAGCATTACGCATCAGTTTCGCCTTATTTCAAATTGGAACATTTGATTTTAAGAATATTGAATAAAATATTACATAAAAATAGGTAAGAAAAACCTTGAAAACGGCGCATTGGTACAAAATTTTTCAAAGTTGTTTTTCTAAGTTCTTTTTTGTTGCGCTGTCTCTATTATTTGCTTTATCGTCATCGTTATCTATAACAATGGAATAAGGTCTTCTTTGATGAGACTTAAGTTTTTGGTACTGGCGGAGTAATTGTATGATGAAACTTGAATGATGGAATAAATAGACAAACATTGTATGCTTATTGATGCATATATATTGATATATACATCAATAAGCATATTGATTTACTTCAAAAAGACTTAAAAACTTTACATAACATATTATAAATAATGATAAAATATAATGTTATTAAAACTGAGTTATGAAATAATTTGATGATAATTCGAGTAGTAACCATTCGACTTCTGTGTTTATCAGAAGATACATAGAATTATGTGGGCACTTGAATCTAGCATAAACTACTCAAAATAACTAATGCATAATAACCACGAGTACCTGTCTTACATATATTTACCCCTAGTTGAACCTAATTAGAAGCCTTATAGAAATGCCTCGTGTCATTATATCATGCCGAATCATTGATAAGCTTAATGGCCTTCATCATTGACCGAGATTTGGAAGCAATGATGCGAAAACGGAATTTACGTTACTACTACGACTTCTTATATCTAGCAATGTCCATTATAGTATCAGTAACAGTATTAGGCATTTCTTTTAAAGGTGTTATAACTTCATATCGCAATACCATTAACTTTGTTGATTTGCCTAGGCAAGTCAGGCCAGAGGGCCTAGCCAAGTCTTATCTATTCGAACGCATAGATAACAAAACTGTGAAACTGACGAATTGTTTTATCTGTAATACGTCAGTTTCATACATTTTATATTCTATGCGTTAGACTGGCCACTTGGCTAGGGGGGCTGCTCTTTTCTCGTTACTACGTTACTGTATTTTACGTTAATTACATACATACATAAATCACGCCTATATCCCAGAAGGGTAGGCAGAGGTGAACTAGCACCCACGTTTCGCCAATTATGTTAAGTCCCATGTAATAGGTGGCGAGCCTATTGCCATTTATCGGGCACAAAAGTCGCAGTGCATTGCTGGGTGGTATAAGAGGAACGCTGCTGCCCATTCCTCATCACTGATTTATCCTTAGTCGCCTCGTACGACGCCCACGGGAGAGATTTGGGGTGGTGACAATTGTATTCTATTCTGCCGTCACCACACGGCATTAATTAATTTTACAATTTTAAAGTTTTGATATTACTCACAGTTTTTATGTGACTAAGTTAGCATGGGTACAGGCCTACCAGAATCTCATGGCAAATTGGAAAATAAAAAAATCGCCCTTGCCATATCAAAATCCTAATTAAAAAAAAAAACAAATAATGCCATGAGATTCTGGTAGACCTATAGGTAGTGTTCAGGATGTGCGTTATTTATATTACTGTTGTATTATATGTACCTAGGTCATTTCTGAGTTCCATTGTAATAGAAAACGATCTGGCATGTGGCCCAAGGAATGCTACCGCTGCTGACTCACGAGCTAATATTTTACATATATTTTACATTAAATGTATAGTGTAATGGCACTAAAAAAGGATTTTTAGTAAATCTACCGATAAGGGGCTGAAATATGGGGCTGAAAGTTTGCATAGAAGTCCCTCAGTTTTCTAGTAATAATAAAAAAAGAGTTAGTTAAATTCACGCGAACGAAGTCTTGGGCAAAAGCTAGTATAGTACTATAGTACATTATATACCGAGGGCGATAAAACAAATAAATGTCTCATATCGCAAGTAATTGACAACAAATATGAAAAAATATGTATATAAATTTTTATAGCCCCAGGTAAGATCATAGTTTTATGTCACCCCATGACAAGGAAGTGGAATTTTCCGTACGCATAGCGAGTGAATAAGTCCACTTTATGGTCAGTTGTGACATAAAAAATTATATGGCACTATGACTAAATATTTATTGTTAATGTTGATTTTATTTTATTAATTATGTTTTTTTTTAATTATCAATGTTTATGTTGAGTATATTAGGTCTATGTAGCCTGACAATAAATGATTATTATTATTAATGTTCACTCACCAAAACGAACACTAATAACACAGCCACCTTCATGTTAGCGCCACAGCCGTCTCAGTATCTTGAACTTCTTACTGCGCTTCAGCCTCCAAAAGCGATACAGGTGAGTTGCGCGCGCGCACATCTGGAGCCGAGTGCGAATCTTGCGCGCGCTATGATCACTCGTCTGGAAGGAGACTCAAGGAGCTGTGGGGGGTGCACATTTACGGTTTTACATAGGATATTGTTGTGTAGTTTGAACTGTAAAAAAAAATATCAGCCATTATTTTGATTGTTTATTTCGACATTCAGTTGGAAAAATTTTCAAAAGAAATTTGTGGTTAGTAAAAGTTCGAAAAATTATAGATCAAAACTATAATGTTATAATCAACTATAATCATTCGACTATAATCCAGACTCGCATCAAGACCATAATTTTTCGAACTTTTTCTTACCACGAATTTCTTTGTAATATATTCTTCAGTCTTTATAATTATGATATCCCAACGGATGACCCTGGATGGCTGCTATATGTAGTGTGCCTTGGCTGGATCCCGGAGAGGATGTTCAGTGGGTATTTGGGAAATGCCTCTACCCTGAGTCCCACATACATCTGTATAGGCACTGCACTGCAGAGAAGATATGTAAATATTGCATTAGACCTCTCCAAAAAAAGTAATAGTAAAGACAGCGATGAGTAATGGGCAGAAACGTTCCTCGAACGAACCATATTAAAATTATTGTAGCGTTTACTCAAACGAAAATGTCGACTTGATCACCAGCATTACATACATACATACATAAATCAAGCATTTATCCTCAAAGGGGTGGGTAAAGCTGAATTAACACCCGCGTTTCGCCAATTATGTTGTGTCCCATGTAATAAAGAACGAGCCAATTAATTGTCATCTAACATGCACGTAAATCGCAGTATTTTTCGGGGCAGTTTAAGACGAACTATGCTGACGATTACTGATCGCTGACTTTGACATTAGTCGCCGACATCCGCGGAAGAAATGGTGGGTGGTGACAATTGTATTCTGCTTTGCTCTCACCACACCGCTTTTTTTATATGTCATTTGATATGTCCTATAGTGTAATGATCCATGGAGTCACTAGCGACCTCTGCGCGTGCGCAGCTCCGTGATTCGACAATCAATTAGTTTCGGTAAGTATTACTGGCCATAGGGATTGAGATTTGTTTTACCCCAAAATCACAAACAATACATTAAACTGATGTACTATCTGATCCCCCGTAGCAAAGAACGAGGAGAAAATCTCCTCGGGGAAAAGAGAATATTTTCACCTCGCTGAAACTCCCACTAAATCCGGAGACAAAACACTGTCAAGTGGTAGAGAGATTTTGTCCACGTCACGTGCTAGGCGTTTAAATTGGGGTGTAGGAGATATTTTCAAGGAGGCTACAGAGGAAACTGTTTGCAATAAGCACTCGAGGAAAAACATCAATGAAATTAGAAGCAGTCAAAAGAAAAAGACTAGCCACAAGAATGGTTTGATTTTTATTTGAATATTGGCTGTAATATGAACGTTAGAAATAAAAGTGGGAACGGAACGTAATTGTGTGAGTGAAAGCGTGAGGAAAGAGCGGGATAGCATCTGTATGACAGGAGAGGGGTAGAGGGGTGTATGGAAGAGGAAGATGGCGGATTTGAGCTAACGAAGTGTAACGGTGCGTGCATAAAATTTAACGAAAAATAAAACAAAGTGTATTTCCTAAAAGATTTATTTATTTCTCGCCACACGACCTCCCACATAAATATTACAAAGAATATAGAGTCGGAATATTTTTTCGAAATTAAAGCGCAGTTCGCTAAGCTCGATTCGCTAAGGTAAAGTATTGGAAGGGTGACGAAAAAATTTACTATCTCGTATTCCTCTGTGTGGTTCCAGCAGTGAGGACGTTAAGGGCTAGTGATGGTGATGATGATGATACGAAAATCGTTTTGCCTATACCACTACGATAACCAGTACGTTATTTATTTATTGTTCTGTGTTGTTCATTTTTAACCGACGAAAAAACGGAGGAGGTTATTCAATTCGTACCCTTATGTTTAGTTTTATGTTTGTGCCCGCGAAAGTCCGTCGTTTATTGACTGATTTCGATCATTCTTTTTTTTGTCTTTGTAGAACTTCGATAATTATTTATTATTCCCAAAAATGTATGTCAGAATAATTGGGGAAATATTGTGTTCTAATGTGGACAACAAGCACGCGTCTTACGAAACACTTAAGCCAGTCAACCAACTAGGACATATATTTTCCTATACCCCATCATTGAGGACATTAAAGGACTGGTGATGATGATAAAGAAAGACGACAACTCTTAGCATTCCATGGATTCACCGTGCCTGGTCCATAGTGTGACTAAGAGAAGTCAGCGGCAGCGCCTGGAACTTGCGACCCAAGTATAGGTTAAGGGATCCCTTGACAATTAAAACTCTACAGTCTACACACAAGGCGCTTTACCAGGTACACTCGTGTCCCTGGGCGCTTCTCGCCCCCTCTCCCCACTACACGGCACGCCTGAGCCGAGGTCCGGGCCTTTAGAGGCTCTCCGCGGCAGTATAGCTCCCATGGGATATGCCATCCACCCATGCACTCCCTTACAGGGAGTGCTCGACTGCAAGGCTTGAGGACACGTTTGGCTTTAGGTCAAGGTCTTCGCCTTCCCCCAAAAACCCGCTAGATGCTGTAAAGGCCTCTCGGCCAACAGCCTTGGTCCTTCAAAAAAAAACCAATTAAAATCTGATGAATTGTGAAAATTTATAAAACAAAAACACAGAATTTGATGATTCCCTGAATAGCCGTGTGGTGATGGTAGAGCAGAATACAATTGCCACCACCCCCGTCTCTGCGGGTGCCGTACAAGGTGACTAAGGGTTGAAGTTAGTGATGAGTAATGGGCAGCAGCGTTCCTTTTGTACCACCTAGTAATATACTGCGATTAACGTACCTGATAGATGGCAATAGGCTAGTCCCATAATTATTACATGGGACCTGAGATACCGAATTGGTGAAACGTGGGTGTCAATTCACCTCTGCTCTACGTCTGATTATTAGAGTAAGGGCCTGTTTCACAATCGACACGTAAGTTCGAAGTAGCTTACTTCGCAGATCAAATTAGGTTAATTGACTGACTTGCTATCAATTGTATACACCGTGACGTTGCAAAAAATATCTTTATTACTATGCTGACTATAGCATAAAATAATTATCACTTTTCAACTTCAATAAAGCTCAAAGAGCCATCTTAACAGCTCAAAGTAAATTACAAACTCAAAATAAAGCATCGTTCCGCAAAACGCATCTACATCAACAACTGTTTTTAATTAAGCACCTCGACACTAGATGGCGCGGTAAACAATCTTTAACAATAACAATTTATTATAAAAATAAGATTTTAAAGGACAGCGTAATTTAGACAATATTTTTTCGAATTACAATATTGTAATTTGTTTCGTAATAATATGTGCTAATTTTACATAATTGTCATCATTGCAATCGTCCCTCAACCCAAAGCGAAAGGTAAAAAAAATAAGTTGATTGACACAGCGAGTGCGTTGCTTAGCAACGGATTGTTTAACGTGTGATGACCAAACTAATACGTATTTTTAAAAGTTGTTGATGTTAAATATTGTTAAAGTGAATGTAGATATCGGTTTGGTTTTACATTATGCCTTGTAATGCACAATTTAAGACTCCTTGTGACTATGTTAGCAGACATACAGTAACCTCTAAATCTGCTAAATGTGCTAAACGAACAGCACCGAAAAAAGTTGTGCCTTCCAAAGTATTGGCATATTGCTCGGCAAAGGCCAAAAGTGTCTCAACCGGCACCATCCAGACATGTAAAAGTCCAAGACAACAATGTACCAAATCAGATTTCACATTCAACAAGACTGATCGTAAGGAAAAGGACCCTATAGATTTTTGCAAGAAGTGTGGGGACCATATTAATAAACAAGACAAAATTGCCAGCTCTGACTTTGACCAAGCCCACGGATGTAAATCGATACCCAGCCTCAAAACCTCAGCGTCTAAATCACGAGAAAATAGACAAGTAATCCAAACTTACGGTAAGAATGTAAGAGTAAACGGTGTGAAGCAATATTATAGAAACGAAAATTTCCAATCCACGGACTCTATCCAAGATGCCGAATTGGAATTTAAAAAGTTGTCTCTAGACACTATTAAGGAAGTGCCTGACCTATCTGAAAGTGGAGTCAATATTTACAATGTTGAATCTGATTCAGAAGAAGTAGGCTTTATGGATACAAGCGATGCAGACAATATTAGCAAAATCAAGAAGTTTAGAGAAGACAATTACTTCGAGTGCCACTCGGCTAAGTCCAGATTAGACTACAAGGCTAGCGCTACCAAACAAAGAGCTCATAGATGCGTATATCGATTCTATTTAAACGATCGATTGTTTCCCGTGCCTCTGAGTACTGATTATAATGGCACTGTGAGATGTGTTGAATGCCATCTTCCAATCGATTTAAAGTACGATTCCTTTTCAAATATACCCAATGGGACAATACAAGCTAAAGTGAAAATCAACGATGGAACACAAGATTTAATAATGATGCTTCCTGTCAAGAAGAATTTAATTATAAAAGAAAGAAGGAAGCAGATTAAGAAAGAGGACGAAGTGTTTTACTTCGGCGTGATCAAACTTGATTCCTATGGAAATTCCGTTTTTAAATCAACACTGCCGAGTGATTCGTTAGCGCTGAAATATCAGAAAGGTTACAGACAGTACAGTGCTAATGAAAATTTGGAATACAAAAGCGTAGAAGACAATGATTTAATAGTCATATGATGCAATGTTGGTAAGTATTTATTTATGTTTTAGTTTTTTTTTGTAATTGAAATAAAGAATCTTTGAAGATATAATTTCCAATTATTTTTTGGAGAGAGACTAAAACTTTTTGACATGGCGTCTTGTATCCCAGGGGTATTTTAATTTCGACACTGGGGTGTGTGGAAAAAATTGTTTTTTTTATCTAATTCAAAAAAAAAACGGAAAGTCAGAACCACTTCAAAAACGTGTCTATCACATAAACATTTAATTTTGTCCTTACCAGAATTGGTACCCGGGACCTTTTGTCCATCGCTTCGACTGAACCGGTCTTCAACAATTGAAGTGACTTTAGCCTCAATCTTCATGAGTTTACTTCACCTTTGTTTTGGAGATGTAGTCATGTTCTAATCTCCGATTACCAATGATTAGCCTGTGTTGTCTTTCTGGCCGATAATTACAAAAATCAAACACAAAACCTGTACCGTCTTGCACGCCGAGATGCAAGGTATTGCACACCGGCGCACGCGCATATATACGCGGCTTGGGGTGCGCGCGCGCCAGTCCACGCGCTAACTTTCGCGCGCAAACCCGTAGAGTGAAGCAAGTTAGTGCGAGCAAGATGAGAAACGGTGCGATATTGTTTGCGATGATGCTGAGCGGGCTGAAGGCGGAGCACAGTCTGCGTAAGTTGTTGTTCTGATGATTATAATCATCAAATGTTTTGTGGAAATCGAAGTTGGTTAGAAAATAATGTTTACTTCCTAAAGATTGTAATATTATAAGTTCGTTAGAAAATAATGTTTACTCACTGTTAGCTAGATTTAGGCGAATATCCTATTTCAAGTGCTCTTCAGAAAACTTTACGTAGGTACACAAGGGTTTAATATACTTGGTGAAAACTAATAAGAAAATATAGTTATATTCAATAATGTTTCGAATGTTTGGAAGTTGTCCTCATAAAAATTAATGATCTTTAATATACACATTACATACATAAATCACGCCTATATCCCCAAAGAGGTAGGCAGAGGTGAACCAGCACCCCCGTTTCGCCAATTATGTTAGGTCCCATGTAATAAGTGGCGGGCCTATTGCCATTTATCGGGCACAAAAGTCGCAGTACATTGCTAGGTGGTATAAGAGGAACGCTGCTGCCCATTCCTCATTACTGATTTATCCTTAGTCGCCTTGTACGACACCCACGTGAGAGATTTGGAGTGGTGACAATTGTATTCTACTCTGCCGTCACCACACGGCTAAATGATCTAAGCTTAGGAAAATCCACTTTGCCTGTGATTTGGTCCCATGTTTAAGAAATTGATTAGTATAGAGCAGCAATGCTCCTCTTATACCACCTAGCAATTTAGTGCGATTTACGGACCTGATCAATGGCAGACATAGGATCTGGATTCGATTCCCGCAACAAGACTATAATAACTTCCAAACTTTTTCTTACCACAATTTTCTATTATATCATCTATCTTTCTAATTTTCATCTCTGCCTATTACTTAGGCGTAATTTATATATGTGTGTCCAATATATTCCGACTCCAGCTGACAGAGATCAAAATACAGTTTTGCTACCCCAATTGCAACTGTGTGTTTTAGTGCCTGTTGTAACAGTGACCAAGGGAGTTATCTGACTGTAGATATCATCGCTCCAAGGTTTCTTTCTAGAGCGGTGGCCATCCATACCAGCATTCCTTAAGAGAGCTGGTAAAAATCTTGCAAAATCCCAGAGCAAACACGAGAACTCACTCATAGCATTTCGTGGAATCACAGAGGGTGAGGGTTCCGAGTCTAGTGACCCAAATAGTAGTAGGTTTGTTTGGTTTTACTAACCAACGTTTACGTGGTTTCACAATATCATTCAATCACCTTCACCACCGCCGCGTCTCTCTCTGCCCAGCCACATTTGGGAAGAGTTTTTGAGAACGGCCTTCCTTACACATGTTTGATATAAACATAAATAAATACGGTTTACTCAATTGCTATCACGGAGATGTTAGATGTGGAATATGCTATTTCCAGTACTGAACTTGTATGATATGTCATCAAGGATAGTAATAACAATTCAACTACACACATTGTTTGAAGTCAATTGATTCATATACTATATATGGAATTCAATCAGTATCATACCATGTTCCAAAATAATTAGGGGTCGGCTTACATGGCGCTGTAATCATATTCACAAACCAGAAAACTCCCTTTGGCGCTTCTACGTCACCGAAGGCACCCACCCTGCCTGGGTGGGTGCCCACAGCGAACATTGTTTGAAAACAAACGAAAGTTTAGATTTAAATGAACGACAATATGATTAAATGTAGATCGTCTGTTTGTCTGGCTGGTCATATTCATCCACTCTACAATCTTGGAATCAAACTTACCTTATTAGTCGAGAAACCTTGTGAGGCCATCAGCAAATCCTCTTTTTAAAAGCTCATTTCATCGAAACAGATTTCCATAGATACGTCACGCTTGCTCCCACGGGGGTAGGCAGAGATCACTTATTTCCACTTGCTACGATCCGTACATACCTACTTCTTTCGCTTCATCGAATCTTATTAATGTCCTCTTGACCTGGACCTCTTTATAGTTTTTTTTATAAATTTATCGATATCAAAGATTTTAGTGGTTAGAAAAAGAATTTCGAAAAATTATGATCTTGAGGCGGGAATCGAACCCGCGTCCGCTGCTATCCGGGCAGGTGCCTGACCGCTCGGCCACCCAAGATACTTATTAACTTGCCGAAATTCTTCTAACCTTTACACTTCACGTTGTAAGCCAACGGGTACCCTCGCAATGTAGAAATAAATTTCAAACATTCCAAAGCAGATATTTTTACAAATACCGTGCGTTCGGTTAAGCTCGGGTTTGCTTTATAAACTATTTGATTTTAATTTTTTTAATTTTAACATTATATAAATGTTAGAAAAATTAGTACAAAGATTTTAGTGGTTAGAAAAAGAATTTCGAAAAATTATGATCTTGAGGCGGGAATCGAACCCGCGTCCGCTGCTATCCGGGCAGGTGCCTGACCGCTCGGCCACCCAAGATACTAATTAACTTGCTGAAATTCTTCTAACCTTTACACTTCACGTTGTAAGCCAACGGGTACCCTCGCAATGTAGAAATAAATTTCAAACATTCCAAAGCAGATATTTTTACAAATACCGTGCGTTCGGTTAAGCTAAAAACCACTAAAATCTTTGTACTAATTTTTCTAACATTTATATAATGTTAAAATTAAAAAAATTAAAATCAAATAGTTTATAAAGCAAACCCGAGCTTAACCGAACGCACGGTATTTGTAAAAATATCTGCTTTGGAATGTTTGAAATTTATTTCTACATTGCGAGGGTACCCGTTGGCTTACAACGTGAAGTGTAAAGGTTAGAAGAATTTCGGCAAGTTAATAAGTATCTTGGGTGGCCGAGCGGTCAGGCACCTGCCCGGATAGCAGCGGACGCGGGTTCGATTCCCGCCTCAAGATCATAATTTTTCGAAATTCTTTTTCTAATCACTAAAATCTTTGTACTAATTTTTCTAACATTTATATAATGTTAAAATTAAAAAAATTAAAATCAAATAGTTTATCGATATCATTATTAAGGTGACATTTGACCATCTAAACGAGCCTAATTCACTTTAACATAGGCAAGAAAGAAAGATTTTTTTATACTAGACAGGGAACCTCTTGGCCTTAATCTCTCCTAATGGCAAGTGACGCTAAGGGCCGAAGATCGAATCTAGCTTCTCCTGGAACCCTCAACCGCAGAGGGCTGGCTATCTTATCACAAATTGTCGGAACACAATGATTATTATGGGGACAGATTTTAATAAGATGGTGGTAGCTAGCCAGGCGGACTTGAAAATAGTCCTACTATCAACCAAACCGAGTACAATTTTGTACTCTTCTGGGGATCCAACCCCGGTACCTCGCAGATCTATTCCGGTTAGCAAAGTAGGGCAAACCACTGGACCACGGAGGTGGTTCAAACATGCCAAGGTAAACTTGTGGCACCTTATATTGTTAGCTTAGCCTGTATTGTATGCCCGATTTGGGATACCTTCTCCTAAATATCGTTTTAACAGTTTTGGTAATCTCTTATTAATACGTTATTTCTTTGACGATTCATGAGTGTACGTAATCATACCTTATATGAATAAACCATATTTTCATTTCATTTTCTTAGATATTCTGAAGACAAGGCGAAATTAAAATATAAAACGATTTGTTATGATTTGATTGCTTTAATCATTCTACTGTACCTACTAATTGTTTTACTACTACTCGCATCACACCTGCTCCAGTGGCTGTGAACTATTTCCACGCAACGTTCGTGCCTATAGTCTTAAATAATATCTGTTGTGGTAAACAGTAGTCGACCGATCAGATATCTGACGCAACGGTTTTAATGCCCAGTATTACGTGCGTCCGCGTAATATTATCTAACGGACGGTAACTGAGCACTTTCTTCTGCTAGATGCTTGCCGATTCACTTGTAACCTACAAAAGCCCTTTCTAGCAACTGTCTACATACCCGGAACATAAGTTGGCCTATGCGCAGCGCAGTAAAACGTTTTAAGGATAAATTAATGATGAGGAATGGGCAGCAGCGTTCCTCTTATACCATCCAGGAATAGCAGTGTATTGCGATTTTTGTGCCCGATAAATGGCAATAGGCTCGCCACATGGGAACCTAACATAATTGGCGAAACGTGGGTGCTAGTTCGCCTCTGCCTACCCCTTCGGGGATAAAGGCGTGATTTATGTATTATGTATGTATGTAGTAAAACGTTTTCAGGTATTAAGGTCTCAGCATACGTTATGGGAAAATACCCCGGACGGGACGTAGACTGGACGGGGACGGGGCCTCTCTCGTACAAAATGCCCCGTATAAAATGCCCCGTACACGTCCCGTCTTTGACTCCGTGGCATATGTCCTTCATGGTACATTTTGTATGAAACGATATTTCTGCAGCCCCGTCCCCGTCCCGTCCGGGATATTTTCCCGTTATGTATGTAGAGACATTTAGTTGACATATGGGCAGCGCAGTAAAAAGTTTCCAGGAATTAATTATTGAGGTTCTATGTGGGGTGCGACGTGTGTCTAGCAGCGTAGGGATACTCACTTCGGCGGGTTCAAAATTTAGTTTAGACACTTTTACTTCCAATAAACCTGCGCAGACAACCATCATTTTGGTTCAACTTACGTGCCGGGATCTATACATGGTTGTCACAAGTTAGGCAGATGTCTATTCGACGGGGCATTTTGCGATTTTGAGCAGCGTTCTGGAATTTTGCAAAGTGGCTTGAAACGTTCTTTCTTCTTCCTGTCCTGTTCCCAGTTTATGTGGGGTGTCGTCTATTAAAATCGATCAGACGTCACTGTACCTCGCACTCCCTTTTAATTCATGTCATCCATCACACCGTAAAAGTGTGTACACTAGTGATGAATGAATGTATATAAAAGAGACGGAACGGACAATCACAAAAAATACTAATAAACTACTTACTTACTACTTACATGTTTCTAGCTTGATGCACAAAAAATGTGCAATTTGCATGTAACTATGTATTCACAATATATCGTCCAGAATTCACAATTGGGCAAACACTCCAAGTTTCCGTTCATATCGACCGATGACAAGGTATGGTGCCACTGATAATGGCTATTGTATTTTAATTAAAATGGTCACTTTGGCTTGCACATCTACTCATCACCAGCCTTTTGATGTCCGCACTTCTGGGGCAAAAACCTTCCGAATGGATTGAAGAATATAGGGAGAATGGGCCATAATCCACCACGCTGGACCAGTGCGGATTGATCGGTATTAACGACTGCAGATGCAGCCGAGACCAACGGGTTAACGTCCCTCTGAAGCACGGAGGTGCTCAAGATAAAACCAGAAAATAAACAAATCGGAAAATTGTTTTAGGGGTTTTATCGGGTTGGTTATGACCCGTTCTTCCCTTTTTTTTCCACCTAGATCAACGACAGATGACACTTTTGTTGCTTTGCGAAGAAGGTCCTTAATCAGCCCTGAAAATATTTACGATTTATACATCATCTTCTGCGGTCTTCTTCTTCGTCTCCATTCCTCACTTTCATGTTCATCAGTATTTTAGTCACTTACTACTACACACTACTATATTTGTCTAAAAATTATTATTGTTCGTATGTTTTCTAACAAAGTTATTTCTTCCAATTTCTTCGTACGACCTTAAAGCTGCGACTTACAAACCGATGCCCATAAATTATTTTTCCTCATCTCACTTCTAAAGCTCATAAAAAGGTCAATCATCTCATTACGCTACCCGCGGTCAGTGGGACCGCGCAGGCAGGTCAAGGGTTCTGTGCCGGCGCATATAAATAGGTGCATTGTCCACTAAAGATGGCCCGCGCTTACAATGCCGGTCAGGTGGACCGGTGACCTTGGAGGTCGTATTATGAATTGGATTGCTCGCGAATTCTCCGATTCGTTTTCGGGTGTCCGGGTGGTTTTTTGTTTGGTCTACAAATTTAAATTAAAAATTATCTGAATTCAAGAATTATATACTGTTGTTTCATTAATCTTTCGTGTGTCGCATCGTAGCTTTTGATTCGTTTTTTTATGATCTTGCAGATCAGTTTGCCAATTTTGTTTTATTAATTCATGCTTAACTATCCATTTAAGGTCGGACTATGTTTGGACTCACCCTACAATACCAGTGCATCTTCAAAATTATACATTGATTGTCAATTGTAGAAAAAGTAAAGTAGAATTCCACACTCAGTTTAACTCCCTGGAACAGAGAAATATATTATCTCGAGTTCCTCTTCTAGATCTACATCTGCAGTCGTTACTACCCACCGATACGTGCTAGCTCGGATTGATGTATTATGGACCATTCCCCTTATATTTTTTCTTCCAATATCTGTAGCCCAACAGAATTTACAGTGCTGACGCGCTAATTGGGTATTGCATTTGGTCAGTGCCACAGGCAAATAGCTTATAAGGTAGACGATAAATAATAGCCATCTACGTCTTTGAAGAACTCGATGGCACCAAAACTCCGAATTATTGAATTGAGGGGCCTTTACAGCATCTACCGTCTTTTTGGGTGAATTCGCCTTCTCTTGACTGGCATTCGAGCACTGTCTGAAACGGATTATCAACGGCAGCCATCTCCCGGAGGAGTCCTACTTCCGTAGATAACCTTGCAGGACGTGCGAACCGTAGCGATACTTCAATGAATTAGTATAACATATGAATAAGGCAATAATGATCAACCAATTTCTCTTACATAACATACTAACAGACACTTTCTCAAAAGCAATAAGTTTGTTAGAAATATGAACACATAAAACGATGTGTGACACAAAGAATCCTAAAGTCATGCTATGAATATGCCGGATACGCAGTCGAAATAACTTCTAAAGCGTAACGCAATATCATCATTAATCTTGATGGCGAAGCAGCTTTCTCCGTGCTGCGAATAATTTGTTGCTTTCAGTACGTAACAACTGAGGTGCGTGGTCGCAGCAGACCACAACTTAATACAACTGCTACCATACCATACCTTACCTATGGGGACAACCCGACGACCAGACCAGACTAGACGACGACGAATACAAATGTATTAAACTGACGTATTACATGGCGACCGTCATGTCAAATGTAAGAGTAGGTGTAATTGAAATGGACGTTTCTATCGAATAAATTATATCGCATTGCCACTTGGCTGGGTGAACCATTCGCCAACGCTCTTCAATAAAAAGCAAAATTATTATAAAGACGATTGTGGTTAGAAGAAGGTCGAAAAATCTGAGAAGATCATTACTTTTATTTTAATTCGTTTTGGCTTTCATTTGTTTTGCACCGAGCACGTGGTCGTCAGCTGACAATTATATTCCGTGTGGTCGTGACGTCAGAAGCGGTTTATGCGCGCGCGCACGCTCAGTCTCGCACTGGCCGTTAGCAATGACATTTGAGAAGTGCGTAACATCCGAAATGCTCTTTCTGTTTGTCAATACAAAGAAATGTGACCTTGGCGACGGGTGAAATGAGAATTATTATCGAGACTGTATTCTCAAGTTTGGCTGGTCAGTTTGAAGTGTTAATAGAAGAATTCGGTGCTAACCACCCTTTTACGACCCATGTGTGTCATAATATGACACCTAGAAGTCAGTTAGTGCCAAATATTGACTTAATACTGTATTCTTCCGGGTCCATCGCCAGCCCTTTAATGTTACCTATAGATGGAAGAATATAGGCAGAATGGGCCATAATCCCCCACGCTGGTGCAGTGCGGTTAGTGGGTCTGGTGGGTCATTGTGGGCCGTACAGAAAGGTTTCGTTCCTGGGTTAGCGTGTAAACATCCAAATTACCCATCACCCCAAATAAGTTGGGGTGGTTGGTCCCTAGGTGGCGAGCCTATTGCCATATATCGGGCGCGTAAATCACAGTATATTGCTACATGAGAGGAATGCTGCTGCCCATTACTCATCGCTGTCTTTACCCTTACCCCCCGAATACAGAAACGCTACTCAAAGTTTGAGCCTCGCTTATTATTAAAGAATTGTCAAAATTTACGTTTTTCCATACAAATTCTCACAGTTAACACACTTAACTTTATAAGCAGTGCTAAACATTTGAGGAGCGTTTCTGTATTCGGGGGTTATTCGCCTTATAGACTCACGGAAGAGATTTTCACGGGTGACAATTGTATTCTGCTCTGCCGTCACCACACGTTTATTAGCTACCTGTCCCTAAAATCCTGTTACTTTTGCATTCACAAATCGAGCTATCAAGTGAAAGATGCAATTCGGCCTTATAGCAAACTCTGAAAGTTCACATTCACGCCGAAACTTTTATTAAAACCTTGAACTTCCTCTTCTGTAGAAACATCCAGATACCCTTGATTCGTCGATGGCTACTCCAGTGGATGATGACGCAAACACTCATCGGTTATTTCTCAATGACTACTCAACCAATAAAGAGCCTTATAGTGTTTTATTAAAGTTCCAATTCCACCAGCGTCCAGCTGGTTGTCAAAATATGTGGTTACTGGTGACCACTCCGTCTGGGTCCTTCGACTTTCAAACTTGCGACATACTGGTTAGGACTTGAATTTCCTTGCTCGCCAAGTTTAAGTGAACAATGTGTGAATTTTTTATGTTATTATTTGGACATTCAATCTTTCCATTTATATCAGATTACTAAGATCATACTATGATGTATGATGACTGACACCAAGAGATAATTATTTAAATTTAGGTCGGTTAATTTTTGTAAGCAACTACATAGTTCTTTGTTTTAAGACTTTATTATACGTTATTGACAAATGTAATAACTTACCATGTGGTGACAGCAAGGCAGAATACAATGGTCACCACCATAGTACATTACATAGTTGGCGAATGGTGGGTGTTAATACATCTATGCCTAAATATTCGCCTAAACTTGTCATTTTTTCATGCTAGACAGGGAAGCTCTCGCCCTTCATCTCACCTGATGGTAAGTGGCGATAAGGGCTGAAGATGGAATCGAGCTTCATCTGGAACCCTCAACCACAGAGGGGCTGACTATGGTATCACAATTTGTTGGAACAAAATAATGATGTTAACATTATTATTATGGCGACAGATTTTGAAAAGATGGTGGTAGCTAGCCAGTCGGACTTGAAAGAAGTCCTACCACCAACCAAACCGAGTACCAAGTTGTACCCCCCTGGGGATCGAACTCGTTTCTCTGGATCTCAATACCAGTGGGTGAACCACTAAACCATGGGGGTGGTTAGAATTGTATTTTTGTATGTTTCGGTTTACCTATGGGGTGTGATTGTATTAAGTGCATAATTTATAATGTACCAGCAATGTCATAACTCTTTGAAAATGATGGGTTTCTCTACAGCCTATTTGCGTGCCGTTTTGCTAGCGGGGCGTTGGGCTCTGGCGCGTTTAATATCAGCTTTGGTATTAAACGCGTCGCGGTCGGCGTTTCGTTGCCAATCGGGTCGTGTGTGGGTGGGTTGTGGAGACCTATCGTTACAGACTGAGGCATGCTGCGCACTACCCTATCTCCCCTTGGACACACCTAACCTAGCGTCTTGACGATTCATAAGTCATACCAGATAATTATGAATAAATGAATTTTTACTTTGACTTTGTAGGCCACCTAGCAAATATAGTGCTTAGGCTTAGAAGTGGCAAATAAACCGCTTATACCGCGAAAGTCTCATCAGCCTATTGCTCCATAAAGCCTGAACAACCTCCGCGCGCCTGCCAAATGGCTTCGAGTGCAGTCTTGTGCAAAAGCCGGCGCCTGCGCGGCCTTCGCGGCTGCCTTTGAGCAATTCGCCCGCGCCGGTCCGGCCGGGCTTACGACACGGTCGAGTGTCAAGTGGTTGAGGGGTCTAGGCACTGGATTCTGTGTTATTAATTTTAACACATCTGCCAATGCCAACCCCTTTGGAGATATACAATAGTCGTGATTTATGATGACTGTGGTGAGTCTCCTATGCTGGCCTGGGAGCGAACAAATAACGTAGAATGTGCCAGCCCCGACTTATCTCATGGGTAAAAGTCGACTAAGGGAGATTGCCTGGTGTAGACCTTGGGGCACCCGAATGGTGGAGGGCAAACCACCAACAAAAGCATACCGAAAGGGGGTTGGTGTCAGGCAGGCGGCCGGCTGTAAAACCTAAGCCAAAACTATGGATTGGACTGTTGTCATTCCAATCACTCTTTCCGTTCATCGGTCTCTCGACATGTTCTGTTCCGTCTCCTTTCTATACATTCATTCATTACACAACTTTACAGTGTGATGGATGATATGAATCAAAAGGGAGTGACTGTCTGACCGATATGAATGGAAACGTACTGCGCCGACCCCAAATAGATTAGAAACAGAAGAAGAAGAAGTATTGACTATGATGAATTAGTCATGGTTTGACCATTCCCCTTTAGGGATTCCATTTCACTGAGTCTAAGATAAATATTTAGATGATTTTTCGACCACAGATGACCTTCAGGACCGGTTCCGTTGGCCTTGAGCTGCATATCTTCGCTGTTGAGGAAACCGGTGGATTTTATGTAATGGTGTAGGTAAACATGGATTCAGTATGTTTTAAGCGAATGGGCTAAAAGTAAAGACTAGGACCACGGATCACCTGTAATAATATAACAAAGAAAATTAGGTAACAATCTGGCCGCAATATACCACACATATATATAACACGCCTATATCCCCAAAAGGGTAGGCAGATATGAACTAGCACCCACGTTTCGCCAATTATGTTAGGCCCATGTAATAGGTGGCGAGCCTATTGCCATTTATCGGGCACAAAAGTCGCAGTACATTGCTTGGTGGTATAAGAGGAACGCTGCTGCCCATTCCTCATGACTGATTTATCCTTAGTCGCCTTGTACGACACCCACGGGAAAGATTTGGGGTGGTGACAATTGTATTCTACTCTGCCGTCACCACACAGCTTGGAATTTAACAAAGAAAAATATAGTACAAAGAATATTTTGGTTAAAAAAAAAGTTCGAAAAATTAAAATCTTGATGCGGGAATCCAGCCACTCGGCTAACCAAGATGAAGCGTCATGGTTGGTCGAGTGGTTTTTAAGCACCTGCCCGGATTACGGACGACGCGGGTTCAATTCCAGCATCAAGCCTAGCCTATATTAAAATTAAAATCCAAAATATTAAAGAAAAATGGGATCGAAATAGTCAGAAAAGATTATAGTCCGCAACCCGGCCGCAATATACCACTCCTAGGTATATGTTGTTCATATCGTATATTCGTTTGCGTTTTTAAAAAATTTGTTTTTTGCCTATGCCCTAACCTATGGTTTTTTTTAATTACAGCTGAGGACTTCCTGAAATGTCGGCAGAAGGACCCGAAACTGAACGACTGCCTGCGCTCTGCCGTGCCTGACGCTCTCAGGAAAATGAAAGAAGGTAAACTAAGCGCCATTTTAAAACCGAATAGAATGGGCCTAGCAAAATTGAAATGATGTGATCATAACACTGGTCTCCTAACGTTCATTCGTTCGTTCATTTATTTTTGTGTTATAGGGAATAACACACGAATACAGAAAGCTACTCAAAGTTTGAGTCCTGCTTACCATCTCTGACAGGTATTGTCCATACTTAACTTTTGAAGCAGTGTTTAAAATTTAAACAGTAGCGTTTCTGTACTCGGCGTTAAGTTTCTTCTACATGAAACCTAATACGTACCTAATAGTAAGGGATCCATACAACATTACCCATTGTTCTTTCCTGGTCACATTCTTTTGGACCTTGTTGCAATGCAATAGTGTCCATTAGTGCTCGACTAGGAACCTCAAGTTGTATATTTTCTTTATTGACCACTGTCCAAGCAAATAGGTACTTTTATTTATTTGCAAATATGAATACAAGCGTCACGTTCAATATTGACAAAGTTACATTTGTTTTGTCTGTACAAGCTTTATGGTGATGTGAATTGGCCATAACATCTCGCTATTGTATGCCAGCTTCAATATTTGTCCATTAAACATGACTGTGTGAAGTTATTTAAGCGACAAATAAGCGCAAATGGGGTTTTTCTGTCGGTTTTTTTATGCTAGACTCCTTACCTTCATCTCACCTTTTTTATTTTTCTTTCGTTATTTTTAATTTTTTCTCGTGAAAAACTTCACAATAGTTCGATTAGCGTGTTCAGTAGAAGGCAATAGGTTTGCCCCTTACTATCTGGGCAAGACCCTTACCTTCGGGGATGATTTTTTTTATTCTAGACAGGGAAGCTCTTGACCTTCATCTTACCTGAAGCTAAAATGATAAGAGGGCATAAGAGGGAATCAGGCTTCAGCTGGAATCCTCAACCGCAGTGGCTGTCGTATCATAAATTGTCAGAGCACAATTATGATGGTGGTAGCTAGCCAGGCGGACTTGAGAGATGTCCTACCACCAAACCGAGAATAAATGTGTACCCACACCCCTGGGGATCGATACCAGGACCTCTGGATCTTAATTTCGGTGGGCATACCACTAGACCACGGAGACAGTTAAATGCATGGTATGCTAAGATTAATCCTCATAGCAGATCATTCAATTTCAGGCGTATGTCTTCCCGGAGACAGTTTAAATGCATGGTATGCTAAGATTAATCCTCATAGCAGATCATTCAATTTCAGGCGTATGTCTTCCCGGAGACAGTTAAAATGCATGGTATGCTAAGATTAATCCTCATAGCAGATCATTCAATTTCAGGCGTATGTCTTCCCGGAGACAGTTAAAATGCATGGTATGCTAAGATTAATCCTCATAGTAGATCATTCAATTTCAGGCGTATGTCTTCCCGGAGACAGTTAAAATGCTTGGAATACTATGGCTCAAGTGCACCAACACGTAAATCAAACAATTAAAAGATAACCGGCAATTTTTGACAGTTCTTCCATTCTGTTCGATTTTAATTTTAACATTATATAAATGTTAGAAAAATGAGTACAAAGATTTTGGTGGTTAGAAAAAGAATTTCGAAAATTTATGATCTTGAGGCGGGAATCGAACCCGCGTCCGCTGCTATCCGGGCAGGTGCCTGACCGCTCGGCCACCCAAGACACTGGATTCGATTCCTTCGGCCGAAATCTTTGTAAATAATATATAAAATAATATTTTTTTTGGTCACCCATCCAATGACCGGCCTTAGCGAACTTTGCTTAGTTAACGCAATCGCAGGCCAAGCGCGCTATGCCACTGCGCTAGCGAGCTCCTCGGTTAGCGTCTCACAGCAGGTCATTTGATTCCAGGCGTGCCTTCGCTGGGTGTGCCGCGCATGGAGCCCCTGCACGTATCGGCCATCAACATCGACTCGGGCGCGGGCCCCGTGGTCCTCACGCAGAACTACAGAAACATCAAACTCCACGGCCTCACCAGCACCGTTCTCACCACTTACAAGTAAGGAAGACCTTAAAAAGATCTTTGCAAAGCTTCCAATGCTATTCGCATATAGAGGATGTCCGTTTTAGTCAGTCAGTCAGCCGAGCCGAGAGACGATTATGTTTACCTGGGACAAAAAGTTCGACTTGCTAAGTTTAACTTCCAAAAAGAACAAAGATTTTGGTGGTTAGAAAAAGAATTTCGAAAAATTATGCTCTTGAGGCGGGGATCGAACCCGCGTCCGCTGCTATCCGGACAGGTGCCTGACCGCTCGGCTACCCAAGACACTGGATTCGATTCCTTCACTTCGATTCTCGCCTCAAGATCATAATTTTTCGAAATTCTTTTTCTAACCACCAAAATCTTTGTACTAATTTTTCTAACATTTATATAATGTAAAAATTAAAATTTAATAGTTTCCAAAAAGAATTTATCACTAGCAATACAGACGTTAAAGACGTTCTTCTTCAGCTGTCTATCAATTTGGCCTGAATGAATTCAAGGGAACCGACAACGTCATATAGATATTTGATATTTCTCTTGCTAAAACTAATCTTGGTCGTCGGTCACCTTCTTCCTCTTTTTCTACCTGCCCTGTTCCCAGTGCCCTGCCCTGTGCTCGCGATGAATGAATTTAAAGAAAAGAGACGGAACGGACCATTTCGAGAGACCGATGAACGGATAGAGTGATTGGAATGACAACATTCCAATCCATACCGCTCAAGGGCGGCCGCCTGTCTGAAACCAACCCTCTTTGGGTTGGTGGTTTTCCCTCCACCATTCGGGTGCCCCAAGGTGCTTATTGGTCTATACCGGCCAATCTTCCTTAGTCGACTTTTACGACACCCATGGGAGCGAAAAAATAACGTAGAATTGGCCAGTCCCCAACTGGCCAATTCTACGTTATTTTTTCGCTCCCAGGCCAGTATGAAAAACGGGTTCCGAGCACATTGCATTGCATTACATTGCATTGTTGGTTTTCTGTGTTTCTGTTCTGTTACGAAGTCAAACAAACCAAACAGACACATAAAAAGCTCATAAATGCCATCATGACTCAAGCATCAAGCAACCGCTGTAGACGGTCAAAATGCTAAAATACAATAAAATGCTAAAAACAAGCTAAAATCTACGTGCTTGACCGATCCATTCTCGGACAAAACGTGTTGTGTGTCACCTATGCTTACTTAATTTATTCTTACCTGGAATTTCCAAATTAAATAAATATACATACTTAGGTACTTTTAGAACATCATCGGTCAATATTGAGTATTTAATGTAGTAATAGGATAAGCACGTGAATCACCCCCTGAAGCAGGAAATGGGATTTTCCGTACGCGTAGCGGGCGGAAAAGTACACTTTATGGTCAGGTCTGTGTGTGACATAAACGTTTTTCGACGCTTATCAATACATACAATAAAGGATATTATTATTAAAGATCTCAATGGTATGCTATGTCATTTCCAGGGCCGACCTGAATCACTACAGGCTCCGTACCGATTCCTTGACACCCAAGATGGAGTTCGTGGCAGATTACGTCATGAAGGGCAGGATCCTCGTGCTGCCTATTCAAGGGAAAGGGATAGCTAACATTACCATGTGTAAGTACAGCTTGAGGTCATGCTCATACAGCAGCACACTATTAAAATTTCCGCGAAGTCTTTACTGCGGAACAAAAGAGAACTATACTTATGTAGTTTTATTCCTTCAAAACTGTTTTGAAAGCCATTTCGCATGGTAAAACGGCCGGTAAGCCTTATTAGATTTTGATTGTATTTAATCGAGATAAGCGACTACAAATAGACTATCTCGACTCCGTCTGGGCTTCGGAAGGTATATTGTTTCACACATAGGATCGCCTGTGCCCAAGCAGCAGTGGGACTATCAAGGGCTGGGTTAGGAGGAATGTGTTTGAGGAGAATTAATAGAATTTGGCTGAGTTTCCGTAGAAACAGAGCTGCGGCGCGGAGGTGAGCTGATACTTACAAAAATTTACCAATGATATCGCGGAGCGGAGATGAGATGTGTGATTTGAGCAATGTCATTGGTAAATTTTTGGCTCCGCGCCACTCCGCTCCTATGGAAACGCAGCCTCACTCCGTTTTCCTAGCCCCGCTCAGTACAGCTTTAGTGGAAAAGGGCTTAGCGCTTAGCTACGTCTGTGTACATAAACTAGTCACTTAAAAACAAAACAGAAACCTACATCTCACAATCGCGTTCCTGCAACAGTGAGTTTTATTTTTCATATTTTAGAACACACGACGTTTCTATTTAATCTTTGATTTAGCGCCCCTATTGTATTAACCAAGCGAAGAATAGTGTGTTGCGAGGGATGTGTTGCTAGAAATGGGTCGTGAGATTATTGGTCCCACACATTTCCACAGAACAGCTACACATCCTCGCACAACACATTTTCCTCGCACGTCTCTTGTGGAAAAGCACCCTAAGGGCATTGATGATTGATGATGTAAATGAGCAGATAAATCAAGCTTGCTCCAAATAAGGAACACACTACTACCTTACAAACCCCATGATGATGAGTAGAGAAATCATGCTAGTTTCAAAGAGAGAATATACGTCTAACCTTACCAACCCCTTTCCCGTTTCAGTGAACCTGGTAGTGAAGCATGATCTGATCGGCGAGGCGGTGACTCGAGACGGCGAGACCTACATGCACATACGCGACTACCGCGTCAAGTTCATACCCAAGAAGGTTCTGTTGCACTTCTCCAACCTGTTCAATGGGGACAAGAGGCTTGGAGATCAGATGAACCTGTAAGTTCTGAATTTCTTCTTGCAAGATCATCATTAGCATAATTACTGACTGACTATCCTCCGAATACAGAAACGCTACTCAAACTTTCAGTCCTGCCTAACATTTAACATACATACATACATAAATCACGCCTATATCTCCGAAGGGGTAGGCAGAGGTGAACTAGCACCCACGTTTCGCCAGTTATGTTAGGTCCCTAGTACATAGCTAGATGGTATAAGAGGAACGCTGCTGCCCATTCCTCATCACGATTTATCCTAAGTCGCCTTGTACGACACCCACGGGAGAGATTTGGGGTGGTGACAATTGTATTCTACTCTGCCGTCACCACACGGCTGACATTTAAGTATTGTCAAAACTGACGTTTTGCCATAGAAATTCTGACAGGTATTGTTTATAAGCAGTGCTCAAAATTTGAGTAGCGTTTCTGTATTCGGCGTAAGATGATTATTTAATAAATATACCTTAGAACCTGTAGCAAATAACTCCACACAAAGCTTGAATATTTTATCAAATGTGACTAGGAACCTTTTTGCTAAGCTACCTTCATTTATAAATGCGTGATTTATGTATATGTATGTATACCTTCATTTAGATCAGGGAACTCATTCGAAAGAAAAAATGTGTCAGGAAAATTTTCAAATATTACAGAATCATAATTAGTAGATAAATAAAATAATGCCCTACTTTCAGCGTGCATTGATTTAGAAATATTGCTAATAATAAAGTAGAATGAGTGAGCTGTTTTTCTATTGATTCCGCTTTAAATGTCATAATTATAAGTGGTTTTACAAATTACAACATGTTTCTTATTTAAGGAAGAATATTAAGGTGTATTTGTATGGTAACGAGTTGCATAATTTAAAATTGAACCCTTTGTTGCAGGTTCTTGAACGAAAACTCTGACCTGGTCTTCAATGAGCTGAAGGAATCTTACGAAAAGAGCTTAAGCTCCGTATTCAAAGATGTGACGAACAAGATATTTGGCAAAGTCCCAATGAACAAAATATTTGTGGAGGAATAGTCAGTCGTAACCAGAATTTGAGAAGTCTGATTTTCCACGTGAAATACCAGCATTTCTTTCTATTTATTAGATTATGAAGGAGACAGACAATACATTTTTACTATTATCTAGGAAACCGTCTGAAAACCAGACATGAATAAAGACTAGGAAACCTGTAGTTTAGTGTTAGAGAATCATAAACGGAGATTTACATCTCGTATTAAGGTTTGATGTATATAAATGATTAGGTTATTTATGGAAGGTTGCTTTAACTAGAAAATAAATACATTTTGTACAAAGTTACACAAGTGGTTTTTAATTTTCACCAGTGCCTGCGGTTGCTTATTTTCGTAACTTCCAGCGCCATCTGTTTTGTTTTCGTTAACTTTCATGGCAACTGTGTGCTCTTGTGATCAGCGCCACCTCTTGACAGTACCTACTCGGTACTTCTTGATAACTATATGCGGTTCATTTTACTTGAGTCTCCGGAGCCATGTCTGGGATTGGCCGATTTGTATTTGGACGGTCGTCTTTCATTCAATTCGACATCCGGAGAATCTTCATCGAGGACTCTCCGCGCGTTATTGAGACAGCGACTTTTGCAGAATGCTTCATTGATGATTACCACTGAAAAAATGTGAACAATAAAGATAATTTTCAAAACGTAGGTCTACAACACCGTTGAAATGAAATCCTTTATCTGAAATAATTAGCAAATATAAAAAAAAAGTAAAAAACCTCTCCGGCCTCTCCTTGAATATTGAATTGAATATGAGATCCAAGTTTTCTTACTTTGTAACTAACTGTAAGAAAAACTACTTCATTCTTCTTCGGTCATTATATAAACATACACACCCTGCAACAGACGCTGACGATTTATCAATATTAAGTTCGACTCATAATCATCAATAAACCTCATGTACGCAAACTGCGCAGGTTTATTTGGGGATGGAAAATAGATAATATAAGGTCGTTGCCTTTTAATCTTACGATCGACAATCAAAAAGGCGCTGCTGCAAAGACCCTATCAGAGCCTATAGATGTATCACCTACCTACAACAAAGCATGGCAAAAAATATTTAATTGAGTTTGAGCCTGAGATATTTTTGTACTCACATATCCCAACAAGAAGCAGATATATGACAAGACCCAATAGGATAGCATCTAATTCCATAGCTGCAACAAAAAATACAATTCAAGTGTAAACTGTTCCTCTTCCATTTAGATATCTATAAGTCGAGTCATCATCGAGTCATACTTTTTTCATAATAATACAATCCATTACATCGGAATGGTGCTAGTGAACGTAGTGGATGGAACGGACCATATCGAGGGACAAGGCATAAGATGGATGGATGGAAGAATGGCAGCAGCACCCATCAATCTGCACTGGGCCAGCGTGGTTGTTTATGGTCTATTCCCTCTATATTCTTCCATCCATAAGGAAAGCCTGTGCCCCAGGAGTGCTGATCTGCCGTGTGCGTCACCCATCTTCTTCGGGTGTCGTACAAGGCGACTAAGGTAAAAGCAGCGATAAGTAATGGGCAACAGCGTTACTACTACCATCTAGCAACTCTATTACATGGGATCTAACATAATTGGCGAAGCTTGGGTGTTAATACACCGCTGCTTATTCCTTCGGGTATGATTTATGTATGTATGTATGTATGTGATGATGATGGAACAATGACAGACCAATTTCTGTAGTTACTTTCTTCAGCACCCCGATCCTCTGGTACCCCTAACAAGTCCACTGACGGACAGGAATGCAGCAAATAGGATCAAGGTGGTTTCCCAGAAGTCCGCGATGATCCTGGTGCTCATTCTCCCCTGAGGGTCTTAAGTAGTTATGCATCAGGCACGCAGCATTGTCAGCATTGGCGTACGGTGATGTTGTCCGAACTGACAGGTGACATTTACCTGGCAGAGGTTTTCTTCTTTCGTGTCGTTGAAATGAGACGAAAGAAGGACATGAAGTAGTAGTTATCAAAAGTACTAGGAGATCATTAAAAGAGACTACCGTTTATTGTCAAACTGCTCTTCTTAGCTACTTTAGTCGGTATGAAGCATTAATAACTACTCGCAATTGAATAAAATTTTAAGTGCAAAAAATTGTACTAAACATATTTGAAACGCCTGATAATTATTACACCGCAAATCCTCCACTACGTGTAACCTTCACAAGCTCTGGGGCGCAGACAGTGATAAATTGTTGCGACACACCCCAAAAATAACTGCCTCTTCATTTGCCCCCCAACTAGGGACCTTCAGATCTCCAGTGGATCAGCGGTATCTTTATAATCACCAGCACTTTAGTGTCCCTATTGCTGAGCATAGGCCTTCAATATGTCTGGAATGGAATGGGACAACCGTCATGGGGTTAGTATTTATTACAGTCTTTTGAATGAATTTTGTCATCGGTGGTTGTTTTATTTATTTGCGGGTGTCGTACAAGGCGAATAAGGGTTAAGACAGTGATGAGTAATGGGCAGCAGCGCAGCGCAATCCCATTATACGACCTAGCAATATACTGCGATTTAGGTGCCCCATTATAGAAATAGACTCGCCGCCTATTACATGGGACTGAAAACAGTTGGCGTTACGATGGTGTTACGTAATACACCTTTTTTTTACTGGATCAAAATGCTGTTTACGCACTTCCCCTCCGCCCCGGGACTTGGGCGGTGGGGGGTGTGTGGAACTCCCCGGTGTGTTAAGGCGGGAGTTAATACAACTGCCTAAACCTTCGGGGATGTACAGGCGTGATATTTATTATGTATATATTGTTTTAAGCTTACGTGGTCACTTTCATCTTTAAACTGTGTTAAAACCGGATTTACCACGTACCTGAATTTTGTTACAATTCCGATATTTCGGGACAGTTACATGCGCCATGGTCATGGATGACTCACTGATCAGTCATCCGTGACCATGGCGCATGTAACTGTGAAATATCGGAATTGTTACAAAATCCACTATGTATCATGACACGAAACCCGCGGGAGAAAGAAGGGATGGTGACCATTGTACTCTGTATTGTTGTAAAATAAAAATGCACGTATTGTTTTCTTAATGTTTATTCAGTGAAATATAACAATTTCTATGGCGTAGTCACTGGTAACGTTATGTCGAAGAAACAGTAACTTAACTAAGATTTACTTAGCCTCTAGCTCGAACTATAATCATATTGCCATATTTCTCGCATTTGTAACATCCCAGATGTGTTCCTTGGGTAATCAATCCCAAAGTGCTGTGAATGCCCTAGACTTATAAGTGCATAGACATAAAATAGGACAATATATAATAGCTCTAATTATTGCGATAGTAATAAGACATATTGCTTAGTCGCTTACATTTGTGAACAATCAAGCACCAGTGAGCAAAACAATATTAGTCGTCTGATTTCTTCCTTATGTAAGGCTTATATCGAACATTAGAAATCAGACGACTATTACAAAATAATGGGTAGAGCTATATAAACTACTGGAGAGCGATGATCATAAAATGTAATCACAGACTTACACTAGACAAGAAATAGAAGAGAGCAAAGCGCATCCTCGCAGATAATGAAACGAGCAAAGCTTCTGATACAGTAACAATTGCGAAAATCGTAAAATTTAAGTAGAATGAATCAATTTTTGTACTTATACGCTTTGTCTAACGGACGGCTCTCATGGAATGACAAATAATTTTGACCATTCGTAGGTAAAAGTTGGTGAAAAAATATTTTCCTTTTATATTCAACTTGCGTATACTAGATGAGGTATGACATTGGATGATTGAGGTTACCGTCTATTTTGTTTTTAAAATTCCAAGTACACTACCGGTATATTATAAGCTCTAGACCCCTCACAACCTACCAGATTTTAAAAAAGTTATTACAAGAATATGAGATTACCACAAAGACATTGCCAAATTTCCCGGCTCTATTTATTATGGAATGAATACATTTCACGTTAAATGCATACGTAATTATTTCCGAAAACAAATTGAATTTCTAGTAAATAATCGTATCGAGTAATAAAGAGCCTGAACGCGCTGTGTTGTGTCGCTACAGCGCTTTTATTAAGATAAATTTAAGATAATATTGTAAAAAACTGTACACTTATTTGGTTGCCAATAGATTAATATTGGCAATTCCGTTTACTTGTACTAGTAGTAGACTTTACGTAGCGTCCATTTTACATAGTCTTAAATTTATCGTAATTAGCAACCTCTCAATTTCCTCTCAAATCTTACACTAAGCTTAGAACGAAAAATAATTGCAAAAAAAATATTGTCATTGTGAACACCGTTCACGTAATGTCTGGTATTAAAACTTTACTTAAATCTACTTAAAGTAAAAGTAATTTATTAGAACCATTTGAGACACAGAAAAATATACATAAAACGAAAGAAATCGCTGTGGACAAGTTATAATTATATATTTTTCTGCAAAACGACAATCCTAAACATAACATTGATAAATCGCACTTAAATAAAAATAACTTCACTACACGTTCTTTTCTAGCACCATCTTGCTTCAGAGCAGTACACAACCCTTTATCCAAATTGTTTACAAAATACCAATAAATAATCATTGGTATAATAACTATATTTTTACTGGCTTTTGTGAATGAGTACTCTCATATAATACTACTATTAAATGGATAAAGAGTTGTAAATCTTGTTAGTACAATTATCTAGTATTATAGAGTAATTAGTACTAAATTATACGTTAAATCGTACGTTAGTTAAAATTATTGAATATCAATACTACCAGCACAGGTATTTTATACATTTTCTCACATCTACTACTAGATATTTACTATACGAATTTATGGTAGGTATGGAAATATGTTTAAATAAAATTATCAGGCTACTTACTTTTCGCATTCTCTTCAATTCACACCACGAGTGTTATGAATTAGTTTGTCACGATACTCTTTCTAAACTTCACCACACTCACGGTAAATCCTTAAGTGACCTATAAATTATTGCTAAATTTACGA
This sequence comes from Cataclysta lemnata, assembly GCA_963931975.1. Taxonomy (NCBI): domain Eukaryota; kingdom Metazoa; phylum Arthropoda; class Insecta; order Lepidoptera; family Crambidae; genus Cataclysta; species Cataclysta lemnata. The sequence continues at coordinate 394,475 of OZ008357.1, forward strand.
ATCATTCACTTTCACCCACAAACTTTCATTATTTTCTTTGTGACACGGAAGCGTTCGACTGTAACTTAGCGGTCTAAGACCAGCTTAGTCCTTGGATCACTTTTCACTTACAACCTCAGATTCCTCGGAACCCTGAGAGCCCCCCTGTCATTGGAACTGCGATGTGGAAGTCGATCGGCGGCATCCAATGGCGACGGGGGCCGGAATCCTGGAGGGACCATTCCTCTGGTCCTTTCTAGGTGCAGCCAACTGCCTCGTGCTCATCGACCTTTCTAGTTTACCATCCGACATCACCCAAGCTGAGGTGAAGTCGGCGAAATCGGAATCTTTGGAGCTTGTCCTCGATATGGAATCGTTGTCGCCCTTCGAATAAGACCTTATAATTTCCTTGACCTTTTCCAACACTGCTGCATCATCTTTGGCTGTTTCGGCTGACCTTAAAATCTGCGCTAGCAAAGGACTTTTTGTTTGGTTTACTTTCTGGTTGGGTGGTGACCTAAGGGTGGCACTGCTTGCCCGCAGAGGAGAGTTTCTTTTGAATCCTTCCGACTGAACTACTGCCTTCATCCTCGGCATTGGGGATTTATTGGGACTGGTTTGAGCGGGATTCTGGAACGTGTCTGCTCCGATTGCTGGCCTCGCCTTAGTTTTAGCTTGATTCGGAGCAGACCTGCCACTCCAGGTGTTTCTGGCAGCGGGTGGGAGTTTGGGTGTCAGCTTGGGTGAAGTTTGAGCGGGGTTGGGGGTGTGCTTGGGGCTTGGCGTATTCCCGCGAGTTGGTGTCCTGTTCCTGACGGGGGAGTGAGGTATACGGCTCGCTTGCCTGCTCCTGATTGTTTTGATTGGGGCTTCTGTTGTATCTCTGGAAGGTCTCAGACTTTTGCTTGGAGAATCGTTATTCTCCGTTACCACTGCTCGTTCAGGGCTGGCCCTATTGGACTTATCTTCTATGGAACCTGGCTTTTTGCCTCCGTAGAACGTTTCCGAATAATCTGTCTTACGGAGACCAGTCGAGAGGCTCACATAAACATCAACTCGTTCAGGTTTTTCCATATGACAGCCATCATCTTGATCGAGACGCTCTGAAATGATAAATATAGGCGATGTTAATTACCTCACACTAATAAGTAACCCTCTCATGTAAAGTCGTTGAATAAGCCATTTCATGAAAACTTTTTGTCATATTACTAAACTTAACTTATAATTTGTAAGCCGAAACTGTCGTTGAGATGAGTGATAATATAAAAGGCACAGAATTTTGTTTATTTAATGAAATGGCCAATTTACCGATCAGTTACGACACGACACGACATAGATTCTTTTGTCGATTAAAATAGATAAAATTGTTATAATAACTGACTGCCATAAAGCATCGTAAACAATAAGGGTTCGTTAGCTAGATTGTACTCTCAACTGAGAGCAATAACTGTCGTTAAAATACACCGCGAATACATCAACCGAATCACAATACTTAATCGCAGCGGTTGCCTTTTTTGGTCGCGGTATAATGGCACGATCATTTGTGTTATTTAATGCTAATAAATACCAAGCCTTTCCTGTAACTTTATAATGTTCAAGTCTATCATTTATTACCTTAAAAGAACATCACGTCCTATTATTGGGCACTTCCTTAAGTGACTCTACCTCGTCATCTACACCTCGTTGTCTTATTTTAATAATAGGAGCGTGTAGTTTTTTAATTAAAGCAACCATTAAAAGTAATTATAGACTAGAGGTGTCAGAAACACCTTTTAAAGCGATGTCTTGTTGACCTGCGTCGAATACGAATGCGTTGATATGTATCATTAATTTCCAAGTCAGTGTGTTTTGAACGGTTGATTTGGTGCAAAATTTTAAACCAGTTTTTTTGTCAACTACCTACATAATTTTAAGCGTTTTTAATAAAAGAGCTATAAAAATCTTGCTGGCCAGACATCCATTTATTTTGATTAATACTCGCGCAGTGGCGACAGAATAGAATACAATAGTATTAATAAATTTTTATCTCTCCTACGGGTGTCGTACGGTCAACAGCACGACAGACTACCCAAAACTGTAATACTTCCTCAATCGATTGTCAACCTTAACTTATTTGTAGAAAAGCACAAAGTCGATTATGTAAACATAATATTTTGTGGTAGCTTATACTTTAAAGTCGTTGTGAGAGACACACTCCTAACATAACTTAACCCCTTTACTACCTCACTCAGAGACGTCAATTAACGTTTAATGAGTACTTAATGTCTAAAAACAATTCAAGATAAGTCTCTATCCTTGCCGGGTCTATGGTCTAGATATAAATGAAATTTTTTGACATCAAGTACTCGCTAAAGTTAATTGACGTCTCTGAGTGGAGCAGTTAGAGTTAAATAAGAGTGATTTATAAATGGAATCACTGAATTTTATTATTTGAATCTACTTTGCCGAAACATCTATTATTGTTTTGGCAAAGTAGCTCCTTAACAGAGTACTAAAGAAGCATTGACTAATCCGAGTACAACATTAGTCTCTAGTTCCACTGATCTGGAAATGTCAGGGTTAAAAATTAAAATGTCAACTTGATAGTCATCCGAAGATAATACGGTGATGTTACGTTGAAATTACGAAATCAGTTGATCTGCATTCAAATAATAATTAATAATTCGCTCATGATAGTTAGTCAGTGTAGAATGGCTCCATTGCTGCGGCTCACTTATTATATACATGGAGAAAGAAATGTATAGTATATTGGTATTGGTACGTCTTCAAAAAAAGGTACGGTAGAACATACAAAACTTCAATCGATTGTCAACCTTGACTTGTTTGAAGTAAAGCACAAAATCGAAAGTCTTGTTTCCCTCCCCCGTGAAAGTCCTATTTACATATTTCAGCTTAGATCGATAAATACCAACTTACAGTGTTTTTGCTGTGACAATATTGCAAGGCGTTATGGAAATAAGTGATTGACGACGACATTATTGGTATACGACAGTCTTCTATGCTGGCCTGGGAGCGAACAAATAACGTAGAATAGGTCAGCCCCGACTCATCCCATGGGTGTCGTAAAATTCGACTAAGGGAGATTGCCCGATGCAGACCAATAAGCACCTGGGGCACCCGAATGGCGGAGGGCAAACCACCAACAACAGCATTCCCAAAGAGGGTTGTTGTCAGGCAGGCGGCCGGCTGAAAATTCTAAGCCAAAACCTTGAGCAGTATGTATTGGAATGTTGTCATTCCAATCACTCTCTCCGTTCATCAGTCTCTCGACATGGTCCGTTCAGTCTCTTTTCTATACATTCATTCATCACTAGCACCTTTACGGTGTGATGGACGATATGAATCAAAATGGAGTGGATGACTTGATGACGTCTGACCGATATGAATGGAAGAGGAAACATACTGCGCTGACCCTAGATAGACTGGGAACAGGACAGGGAGAAGAAGACGACGAAATTATTGGGACTTTATTATCGATTTAAGTGCACGGTTTATGGCAATGGCGGTAATGGCAAAAAATATGGCTCTAAGAATTTTTGGCTCGTTACCTTAAGATCTTTGAGCCGCAATTATCTTAATTTGAAAATTCGCATTCTTCACTAGATTTACATAGGTCTTAAAATATGGGCGTCACACATTTTAATACATACAAGGAGTGCTTGGCGCTAATTGAAATGTAACATACTTCATGATGGCGACCGATGAGATGGTTAAAACGACTATTAAATTCGCACCTTCAAACACACTAACACTTTTATGGCAAAGAATCAATAAATTATGAATTATTAAAAGAAAAACCAATAAAGAAAATTGCTGGAGTGACATCTATGGCATTTTGCGAAAGTGAGATTGTGCGGTTCGACATTTTCGCAGTTTTGTAAAGTGAATTGTGCAAAAAATACGTTTTGCACCAAGATCGTCACCAGGGCATTCCGTCAACAGGTCGAGTACGTTCGGCTAGTGATACACATCCCTCGCTGTGCACAGTGGAAGGTTAGCTTTAGAGGCACCTCGAGCTAGCTACATTCCGAGCCGTAAATGGCCTCAGCCAGATGCCTGACAATGCAACAGAGTGATCTTAAATCAGGGCTGACCCTCGCTAAGCTAGATTAAGTGCCACAAGAATTTGCTGATCAAGTTTACTTGTTTAGTTTATCCAATACCTGATCTTGTGGCATCGACGCGATTTGATAACAGATATTCAAGACTTCTTGCCATTATTGACATTAATTAGATGATAAGAAAAAATATTACACACAATAAATACATCTACAACATGACAAAGAAAATTGTAGTTAGAAAAAGTTAGAAAAATTGTTGTCTTGTTGCGAGAATTTCCGCATGTTATTATTTATTTTTGTCGAACTTTTTCCAAACACAATTTTCTATGTACTAATTTTCCTTATATTTTTATTATCATGTTCAAATTAATACATAACTCAACAATAATACATAAATCACACCACGCGTTTGTCCCACCAGAAGTATGCAAAGATCTTGCATCTTCTTTCGCTTCATACATACATAGATAAAGCACGCCTATATCCTCAAATGAAATTATATTTGGTCCAATGTAATAAGTAGCAAGCCTATTGCCATGTATCAGGCACGTTAATCTCAGTATATTGCTATGCTAGGTGAAATAAAAGGAAAGCTACTGCCCATTACTCATCGCTGTCGTAACACTTAGCTGATTGTAGTTTATGTCATTGTACTCGCCTTGTACGACACCCGCGGGAGAGATTGGGGGACATGACAATTTGTATTCTGGTACAAATCCAGAAAACTTATTTAGTTGATCGACACCTATACGTTATGGATGGCTTTGAATTGATTTAAATAAACAAACAAATATTTTATTATTGAGACGGGACGGTCAATAAGGAAATTGTTCAGAATTACTAAATCATAGAAACATAACTTGCCTTTTGTGCCCGATAAATGGCAATAGGCTCGCCACCTATTACATGGGACTTGACATAATTGGCGAAACGCGGGTGAGAATTCACCTCTGCCTACCCCTTCGGGGATATGGGCGTGATTTATGTATGTATGTATGTATGTAGAAACATAAACTACAATCAGCATCCCATAGAAAATAATTGCCAACATGAAATGAATAACAGTGGCAATGCAAATAATATTTCAAAACACTTGCAAATCCAAATGTTCCTAGGTTGAGGTGATTCTTATCAGTGACCGATTGCTGGTGTGAAATTGCAAGGTTACTCTGTTTCGTCATTCTCTATTTAAAATGTATATAATAAGTAAAGACTTACTTTAGGTAAAGTAAATAAGTAATGAACTAAAGTAAGTAATGGCGTTCCATTTTCTAAAAATATCTTCTTTCCATGCAACTACTTATTTCTTGCTTATACAGAGTTACAGGTTAAGTCGACCTAGATCCTTTAAATGATGTAGTTTCCATATTTCCTAACTGATTTAACTATTAAACACCAGCTAAAGATATTGGATTTTGAAGATGTTTTAAACTATTTCTTTTGTCTTTTTTTCTCTATACTCTATATTTCTCTATATTTCTAGTCTTTCATTTATTTCGCTTCTTAAACATAAAATTTACACAAATTAAAAACTCTTTTCTTGCAAAAATAATTCATAAAGCCTTAATTTTGAATACACTATGTTACGGAGTTTTCATTTTATTATTCTCAACACTAAAATTGCACCTACGACGCCTCAGTGAACAATAATTGCAATTTAGGAGGACAAACATATTTTGACTTGGAATTACAATGATCTGATACTTTTAATGAAAATATTAATATGAAAATAAATAAATCTTTATTAAATTCAGTAGTATTTGAGATTCTAACCGTCGCGACGGTCGTAGTAGAAGATTGACAGTCAGTCATAAATCGTAAAATTAATTATGAAAAATAATTAATTAAACATTTATTCTCCATTCGCTCTGCGCAGCTGTGGAACAAGGTTTCTACCTTCATCCAAGACAGTCGGTCCATCGTTTGTTTTAAATAACATTGAAGCAGCACTATTTGTCACAATTCTCCAGATAGTCTTTCCACACAGTAGTTCATCCACAGGCTCTTTCAACGAAGTATTTTGTATAGTTTCAAAGTGCAACTTGAAACTAGTTCATTTTACAGCCAGCCCTATTCATCTGACACCCACGCCGATTATGGATGAGATATTAAAACTGCCCGACCGAGTGATAGCTGTCGATTTTGATCTGCGAAGGCCGGCTCTGGTGCAACGTTGACCTTTAAGGAGGTCCATCCTGAGAGGACTCCTCCAACTATGAGAGGCACTTAAGTTGTTTAAGCACGTAAACAGTATGCAAAGAAAAGGTAAAGAGGAGGTACGATGACGCTACTTATCGGCAGGTATCTCAAATTACTATTTTAATTATAAATGCTAGAAACATTTGTAGGTACAAAGAATATTGTAGTTAGAAAAAGTTAGAAAATATATAGTCTCGATGCGGAAAACCAAGACGTCTTGGTCGGCCGAGTTGTACAGGCATCTGCCCGGATCCCAGAGGACGCGGGTTCGTTTCCGGCATCAAGACTATGATTTTTCTAACTTTTTCCAACCACAAAATTCTTAAGTATCTCAAAGTCTAATGGTGGTGTACAGACATCTACCCTGCCTAATTCAGACCTGTTCAGACTACTCTAAAATTTAAGAGCCTGCCGGATGATTTATGACCCATTCATTCGTAAATGTCATCCGACATATTAATTTTATTCACTATCTCTCGATATGGCCATATCGACGACAAAAATTCGCTAATTAATGACCCATTCATAGTTCTATTTAATGAATATAAAATTTAAAAGTTACTTCTCCACACTTAATATTACATCTGTGCATGTCATGTAGTGACGGCAGAGTAGAATATAATTGTCACCACCCCCATCACTCTCGTGGGTGTCATACAAGATGATGAGAATAAGTAATTGGCAGCAGCGTTCCTCTTATACCACCAAGCAATGTAATGCGATTTCCGTGTCTAATAAATGGCAATAGGTTCGCCACCTATTACATGAGACCCAATCTAATTGGCGAAAAGTGGGTGTTAATTCACCTCTGCCTACCCTTTCGGAAATATAGGCGTGATTTATTTGTGTGTAATGTAAACTTCTCCATACTTAATATGAGATCTGTGGTGATACAATTATCACTAATTCCTCGGGACAATAGCCCGTGAAATTGCTTTATAATTAGGATGATGAAATGCACCACCATCTACGGCAACCTGACGTTAATTTGATATTTACATATTTTCCTTTTAAGTAATAACACTTGCAAAAGCAATGTTTATCTTTCGCCACATCAGGCGCTCGAGGGACAGACATAATACGAAAACATCCCAACAATATATCTCGCAAAAGCGAATGCACTTGACATCTCTCGTTCCCAACATGGAGCCCAACACAATAAGAACTTTGCTCCATTTTAAGTGCATTTTGACTCAGCAATTTTGATGCTGCTGCGGTTTCTGCCACTGCTAAATGCTTAACGTCAAACGTTAAAGCTCAGAATGGTAGTATATATATGGACGACTTTATCGTTGTCTCACTTATGCAAAAACGCCACGTGACAGTACAAGGGGCTGAGTCAGCAAATATTTAGATTGAAACGCACACTGCGTATGACATATTGTTCTGGTGCCCACGTATGTAGCTATCGAACTGATTGTGTCGCTCTGATATTTAATTTTCAACTGATATTGTATGTAAAGTAGATACACATTGATACAATTTTAAGTGCGATATCAAATTAGATAAAATTATAGATTAATATTGAATCTTAATAAGACTTGACTATGATAATGTTGAAGGTCTTGGGGCCCCTTTTTCTAATATTTAATCAGAGCATTAGACTATTGTTAGATTTTTAGTCAAACATTATTTATCTGTGGTATATGCATGCACATACATAGGCGTGATTTATGTATGTATTGCAGAGGCCGCGGGTTGGATTCTCGCATCCGAAATTTATCTGACTTTATTTTCTGTAAAGCATTCGACTGCTTTCATCTTTGAAATCTATTCAATACATAATACAGATCATATTTCTTACTATCACTCATAACAGTCTAGTGAAGTGAACATAAATGGCATCATAGCTATTGTTATTGATACTTTTGATAAGAACAAAATACCACACTTAATAGTTAAGTCAAACTCATTATAAAGAAAACTTTTATATATAAGAAAAGTTTTATAGAACGAAGGTTGTCTTATCGAATAAGCAGGAAGCATTTTATTTAGTAGAGAGAAACTCATTATTTCGAAGTGTCGTTGAATTCGTATTGCATGTCCAACATTCATTGGATGTCATTTGCGACGTGCTTACAGTTTGATAGTGTATGTAGCGTATGTGCAAATATTATTTATGGCCTCACTTTATGAGTATGTTACTTAGTCATGGAAAGTATGTTGGATTGATGTCTTAAGGTCTTCCGCTATAATTATATTTTGCTTCATTTATGAGTTTGCTTCATATTTTGATTAGATGTGACGGTAGCTTTAAGCATAATATCTATCCATTTATTTCGGATGAAATCTATCTAAGTATTATAAAATTTGAGAATTTTGATTTCCTATTTATTTAATATTTACATAGTGTAACTAATCATAAAATTAGACCATCAACAACTATAGCAGCAAATAATTAGGATTGAATAATAGCTAACAATCCTAAAAGATAAATTTAGTTAAAGTTATTGAAGTTGGTAAAGTAATGCAGTTTGCTACACTACAAAGCATCATCTCCATCGAAACTAAATTACGACAATAAACATTTCGTAATTTGTAGTCAAACAGTCGGTCATGGCTTCAATTCATATAACTTTCCCAGGTCGTACCCTGGTTTGGCGGATGACAATAGTTTTGAGTATTGTCACTCATTTGCGAAACAAAACTTTTACGACTCGTATGAATCTACTATGACCCAACAATGAACGAGAACGCGTGGAATGTCAAAACATACGCTTATGATAGCTATGTGGGAATATGTTTACAATAGATAGACAAAGATGGACCGCTGAGAGTTTGTGCAAGTGATGATGACTTATAACATTACCAACTGCCATTATATTTTCATCTGTGTGAATGAAAAATATTTGTTTTCTCATCGAATAAAATTGTACCATGTCAACTTCTACAAATTGCATTCGAAATAAGAGGACCAAATTTAATTTAACGTAAGATTTCTTAGAAAGTATAGATATCTTTCAATCCTGTTTTTGTCTATGGCCGTGTGATGACGGCAGAGTAGAATACAATTGTCACCATCCCAAATCTCTCCCGTGGGTGTCGTACAAGGCGACTAAGGATAAATCAGCGATGAGGAATGGGCAGCAGCGTTCCTCTTATATCACCTAGCAATAGTACTGCGACTTTTGTGCCCGATAAATGGCAATAGGCTCGCCACCTATTACATGGGACCTAACATAATTGGCGAAACGTGAGTGCTAGTTCTCCTCTGCCTACCCCTTCGGGGATATAGGCGTGACTTATGTATGTATGTATGCTGTTTTTGTCTATCATCATAATCCTAGAGGCAAATTAATTTATTGTTTATGGAACTAAAGTGTTAAAAAGTAGTGGAAATTACTAATAGACTCAGAACATTCCGGCGTCTAATTTACAATCTTATCATTTTTTGAATAATCATTATGTAATAGTAGATTAACGTCAAATCCGGTGTTCACATTTTGGTAACTCATGGGCAAATCTTTTGTAATTATAATTGAAAAGTACCTAAACTCGCAAACGAACTGGAATGTTGGATTCTTATTTCGAAGAAAACAATACGATTTTGAATAACATTTAAAACTCTATTAACAATACGAGCCAGAGAACGAAGGAAGACGCCTTACCTCACAATGCAGGCATAATTAGAAACGGTAGTTACAAAAACCACTTAGTATGTAAAAGCATATTATAAAGCGACCTCTTTACACCCCAGAGCTAAAATCAGCCAGTAACATACACACAGTCAGATGCTGAATGGTCCTCATTTGCAAAATACTGAAAAGTCGTGTCCGGACAATCAGCAGAGACAAAACTATAGCTATTCATCCAGTGAGAGCCATTTAACAGGACACAGGACAGCGGCCTGGCATGTCGTTGCGAAAATTGCGCATTTACGGCTCGAGCTAGGCCCTGAAGCGAGCATCGATCATCCTATATAGCAATGCCTCTCTGAATTGGTTTCCGATCAGAGCAGTGTTGTAGAAAAACAGAGTTAGGTATGATTTGCTATCATCGATCGATATTGATCATCGTTATCTTCCCATCTTGATTCAAGGTGTCTAAGGTCAGTGCAGTATTTATGTCGGTCGGATTTCATAGGGCCATCTACTCCTCTTTAATATATCTTCTAAGAGAAGAGATCTAGAAACGAGCAACTTGTTAAAGGAAAATGAAATTTAGAAAAAAATGTCTCATGTGGGGTAGCCACATTTACTTTAATTTGCTTCTTATTATGGCCCGAGTTCACCAACACGTAAAACAAGCGATTAAAAGATAACCGCACGTTTTTAACAGTTCTGCCATACGATAAAATGTCAAAAACTGACGGTTAAATAATAATCGCCTTGTTTATGTGTTGGTGAACTTAGCCTTAGTTACTCACTGCATTAAGTATTGAACCTACTATATTAATTTAAATTTTGGTCACATTCGTAGGATTTGTATGAATTTATTTAATATGACTCTTTGCATCGTCTTTAGTGTAGGTACAGTTTCAACGAAGAGGCATAATATATTATGCTTATTACTTAATACGACAAGACATACAAACATTTTACTGCTAACCTAAAAAATATATCACGAATCTCTTGAGGATTTTATTAATTTGAGCGCTATTGTCTTACAGCTCAGAAGTTCTTGCACAAACGCAGTTGCACAGCGGCTAGTAATTCCGACAAACATTTCAATGAATTTCCTCTGAAACTGCTAACGATGTGCCGCCATTTGTGTCGCCAATTTATGGCTAATAGCCATTGTGTTGAAACCAGTATTCAAAAATAATTTTCGCAATAGGAAATTATCTATTAGTGTATGGCGTAAATCCTAATTCGAATGCGTGCCGACGGTGTTCTATTCATTTTACATTTACACTACTCGAAAGGAAGTGAAATATTTTTATTTTTTATTTTACACTCACACCTATCATCTAGCGCAAAGTAAGTAGCCTAAGCACTTGTGTTATGGATACTAGATGACGGACATATTATTAATATAATTATGTATATAAATGTTGAAAATATACTACATAAACATGTGTCGTGGCCAAATCGTAGAATTGATCACATCATGATGTGGCCGACCATTTCATGAAATGGTTGCATTTCATGAAATGGCCAGCTAAAACTGACCATATCGTTGAAACGTCAACGTTTGATGATATGTCCATCCACGTTTGGCCATATCATAACTGTAGTAAATGTTTGGTATTTTTACGTTGCGCTCGTTTTTGAGTGACTTAAAACGTAAAATTCTAGTAATTTGATGTCGTAACGACATTTCACTTCACTTTTATCTCCCATTACAACAATATTATTAGTTTGTTTACTAAGATAATTGTCCGCCGCCATGATGCATCACAAAAACAAATCGAAATAAGCGCCTCTAACGGTGGTTAATGTAACTATTTTACGATATGATCAATAATGTTTGGCCATATCATGAAATAGCCGTGCGTTTAGCTGTTCATATCGTTAAACGTTGCTTATTCATTGATCTGGCCAGACCATTATCATGATATGGTCAGTTTTAGCTGGCCATTTCATGAAATGCCACCATTTCATGAAATGGTTGGCCACATCATGAAGTGATCAATTCTACGATTTGGCCACGACACATACACAACCACGACTCGGAAGCAAACATTTGTGGTCATCACAAAGTTTGCCCCTACCAGGATTCGAACCCGAGACCTCTTGGCCAATACCCAGCAATTTGAGCATTCGACCAAGGCGGCCGTCAAATAATCTGATTTGGTGTTGATCAGCTAAGTGGAAAAAAGGTGAGTTACAATCGTCAGATACAAATAATTATCTATTTACCGTACGAGCTAGGTACTTAATACATAAATTCTTATAGTACGAATCCTCAACTGAACGAACCCTTAGAAATGTGGATATAGGTACCTACTTCACAAAACAAAACCTCTATATTTTAATCTTTCAATATTAGAAATGCAAGAAACTCACCACTGAACTCTGCGTCTTCGATGGAATTCTGGCTGTGCATCGAGTATCTATTCGTAGACTTCGTTGGAGGCGACCCTTGCGTGGACCCGGCCACCACACCCAAGCTCCTGTACCCTTCATCAGACACCTCAGACCCGTTATCCGAAGCACTTTCCGCTGCCGGCGCGGGAGACACTGGCCTGGGACTTTTATTTCTAGTACCTAGAGGAGTGGGTACCAAATGGCCTGTCGCCACTATCTTGGTTCGTCTCTCAGGCGACGAGGACTGCCTGCCTGGGCTGCTAGGCCTTGGGGCTAGGTGCCTTCTGCTTGGTGAGTGAGATCTATCCAAATCTCCTAGATACGGTAAGCTAGTAGGTGCGTCACTGAGTCTGTTATTGGAGAGGTAATGGTTAGCCTTTGGCTCTTCGGCGTACAACTTGGAGTTGTATTGTAAGGACATGGGTTCGTAGTTCTTCTCTGGTCTGTAGGGTAGGGAGGTTAAAGAAGTCGGGCCGGGGTCGGGTCTTTCGTATGTGACTGTGGCGCCTGCGAGGTCTTGCTTCGGTCTCGCCAGGCGGGCGGAGAGGGAGGTGCGATGCTGCGCGCGACAACGGCACGGATCGTGCTTGTCCAGGTAATGCGCCAGGGTGTCCCAGCCACCGCCGACGCGGACCATCACGTGGGAGCGGAGGATCTGAAATGTATTGAGAAACATCGTCATAAAAAGGATATATATGTGAAGTTATGATTACACGACGTGATCTGTAAATATCAATTTAAATAAACGCCTCGCAATAAGGATAAAAACAGTTCAATGTTAATCCACAAAACCGACCAGGAAACATTTTTAGATCAATTAGGGCGACTTCCCACATTATCCACTAAATTGTATCAAGGATAAATTCGATTCTCAACCCAATATGATCTACGCCTATTTTCGTCTCGGCCTGTCACACTAAGGCCACAGCCACGACGATATATTGTATCCTTTAAAGTCCATTGATCGATGAATCATGCACACGGATCGACACCATTTTTGGTCAAATCGATCTAGCGTGATATTGTGAAGAAAACATCGGGTATCGGACCTTTAAACAACAAATTTGAAAAGACACGCGATCCTATAGTCATCGTATGAATAGGGAGAACGACATTGTGGTCAGTTTCGTCTTATTTAAGATGACCTTTGGTCAACAGGTGGTTGTTGAAACGAAAGGGTCGAATTAGATTGGTTTTGTGGTTCGTCAAGCTCCATATTAAGGGATGCAAGGCTAGGTCCTATGCGAAGGCGAAACGAGGTCGCGAAGCTGGTCTGTCTGTATATTGATGGAGCAAGGCCTAATGTTTTGCTTTCCCACGGCTATTTGCGATAGGAGATGCTATCGTTGGTGAACGCCCATTAGCATTAATAGCTAAATATTGACAATTGAAATATGGCTGTGCTGTGTTGTGTAAAATTTTCTTGGAAATGTCACGATCATTCCTTTAGTGATATATCTGTAGGATTTACAAAACTTTCTATAATTCTCTGTTTTTTTACATGTTTCTATGCATTTAAATAAAATTTAAGGTCAATATGATATGATCTACTGCTATCTTCCTAAAATGTATCAAGAATTCCAAATGTAGACGGTATTTTTAAGATCATTATTGTCTGTTTCAAAACCATTTTCAAGTAGGCATGTCGCTAAAGATGTTCTAAGAGCATTCGATGACACGTTCCCATGAGAATATTGTTCCGGGCCTGTAAATCTTCTTTAATTACCTATATCAATAAAAACTTAAACAATGCAGTGTCCAAGCCGGGACAGGCAGGCGGACGCCAAGGACGACCGCCGCCTACACCGTAAACTGAACTATCTGCGATTTTTTAAAAGTCAATTTGTCCATATCGATTTGAGTTTTACATCAGTTTTATAATGCGGACGTAATATTGATTTATCGTAATTGCATACCACACCGTTCATTTGGTTATGATGTAATGACCGCCATTTTACTTTAAATACGTTATTAAAAATGACAGAAAATAAATGTATTATATTATTATTGGCGCTTTGCCCTCCACCATTCGATTGCCCCAAGGTGCTAATTGATTTACACCCTATTCCTATCCCACTTCAACAAGGGACGCGGACAAAATCTCTCTCCACCACTTGACAGTGTTTGTCTCGTGATTTTGTGGGAGTTAGAGCGAGAGGAAAATATTTTCTTTTCCTCGAGAAAATTTGGTCCACGTCCCCAGCTACGGGTCAGGGGTCATTTAAACATTCTTCGTTACTCGCTCCTAGACCAATATTGACAAGTAAATTCTCTTAAATTCGCTTTTTTTCTACAAAAAAGGTATAACTGAAAATTTAATTTCTGCAACAGTAAGCATTTAGATTAGAACTTTCATTGATATTTAAGTATTTTTTGAGCTGAGCCTCTCTTGAAGTAAATGAGCTTATATGTTTACAAGGAATAACAAATAACTTCCCACTAAGCCTCTTATCACAGACAAACAACTAAAGCGTCGCTTATGAAATTAATGTAGCATCTTAATTATAGTTGCGCAGACAGCGCGTGGTGCGCAAGAGTTTATCATTCACAATTTTAATTAAACTTAGTACAGAGGTGAACAGGAAACTTAAGACCTACTTCATACATATATTACAACAGCTAAGACGTGTGTGTACGAACGTTATGGCGCCGTAAATATAACTAAAGATGAAGTTAACGCTATAAATAGTTATAGTTCAACAATGTTCGAACAATTGGGTAGATTATATAAATTGATTTGGTCATGTTAGGGAAACATTGAGCAAGCATTTTGAGGGCTTGCTCTCGGATAATGGACCGTAGGTTGCCATTAATAAGGAGCAGCAGCGTCTGTGACTGCGTATTGCGATAGTTTGTGCTATTGTAATTGCCAAATTTATAAGAATAATTTAACCAATTTATGAGTGCAATGAAAATATTTTGATGAATTGAACAGTAGTTGTGAATCCATATTAGTCATTACCCCTGTAATATTAAAAGTAGAATAAGATAGCGAAGTGTAAAAGATGCTACACCAATCTATGTATGAAGGTGATAAGTTGTTATTTGAAATGGTTGATTGAAATGTAGTTGTTTCTAAAGGAACGGTATCAGAAAAATGTTTGCGTCAAAGTTAAACAACATTCTAGAAAACTATACTTGTACACTAATTAATACTCACCCTGACAAAAATCAGAAGTTTCGTATCGCCAATTCTGTACTTGCCCTCCGACACCCTCACCATTGGGAACTGTGTGGGGCAGGAGCACCTCGCCACCAAGTCCCTCACTCTCTCGTCCAAACTCCTCAAGTCGTTGGTCACCAACTGTGGCTGAGGGCCGAGGGGGACCAAGCCGAGCGCCGAATCGTCAGGTCTCAGTTCCTCTCCCGCCAATTCTCGTTCGATCTGCTTCTCCATTTGAACAAGGAGCGGAGCTGGCATGCCTAGCACTGCTCCTTTTCTTGCTACTTCCAGAAGGCACAATACGACGTGCTTCTCATTCTTTCTCAGGCACAGATCGTCGGTTTCGAAGAGGAGACATTCTAGTATACCAAGAGCTCTGCGGCACCAGTCGATGAAATTGGATACGTTATCCCTGGCGAAAAATGTGCCCGCTTTGGCAGCTGGCAGCATGTTCACTGGAGCCCTGGCGCGAAGAGCCCTGGCCAAGCTGATGGCATCTTCGGATTCTGATGTCAGAGACTCGAGGATCAGCCTGGCAGACTCGCGGACTGCGTTCGCATGCTGCAGCAAAGAAAAATATAGTTTTACAAGATGATTTTTAAACGACTTCAGAAAAGAAGGAGGTTCTTATTTCGTCTGTATTTTTTTCTTCTGGACAATCTTAATAATGTATATTGGAGAAGTTAATGAGACGATTGTGTGCTAGAGTGGGAACGTAAATAGTGTGAGACTTGCCATTCTGTAGATGTAGCCATAAATCCAACCAAACATCATCACCAGCCTTTTAATGTCCCCACTGCTAGGGCACGGGCCTTCCCTATCGATGGAAGAATATAGGGAGGTTATGCCATAACCCACCACGTTGGCCCAGTGCGGGTTGGTGGGTATTAACGACTGCAGATGTAGCCGTGACCACCGACTTAACGTGCCTTCCGAAGCACGGAGGAACTCGAGATAATAAATTTTTGGTCACCCATCCAATGACCGGCCTTAGCGAAATTGCTTGGTTTATGCAATCGCAGGCCAAGCGCGCTCCTCTTACTGAATACAACCAATATACAGTCTGTAAATTTTAATGTTGTTCAGATGAAATTAAATATATCTTTCTTTCAAGGACTCCAAATCCTCAATCTTTCAACATACCAGGCAGCTTAATTTTTTTAACAACATTGCTGTGCTGCAGAGCTTAAGCGTTTTTGGGACAACCGAAGTGAGCGAATACCACTACCGTTTTGAGTGAAGATTAATGCCAAAAGGCAGTAGAATTAATGCATTAAAATTAAACATTCTTAGTTTAGGAAAACTCTTCTTTAATATACTAGTGTTAAGCTCCTGTTGCATGTAGCAAGTTCTTAGGTTCTTTTAACCTGTAATATTTATAATGTCAAATTCTAAAATCCTTCTTATTACTTTGAAAATAACGAGGTATGATCAGCAAAGAAAATCGTTTCGCAAAGATTATTAGAACAGCGCGACAGATCGTCTATGTTATTCAAAAACAGCATGTATGTATGTTAGTGTTTCATATAACACCACATTCTCATCTTTCTAATCTTGATGCAATGCGTTGAAGCTCAGATATGCCTTAAACAATCTCTTAGCACCGCACGTGAATGTTTGCGTCGTCGTTTTGCCCAAAGCAAGCCAGGAATTATAATAAGATGGAAACGGACAATATCTAAAAGCGTTTCGCAGTCACAGTCCCCATTTGCAAGCAGAACTGCAGAAGTACTTAACGTCCGAATACCGATGCAAAGTGTGCATATTCAAATCAACACATCGCTTCCTTAACACAAAATAGATAAAACTCAAAGTTCTATTCCTGCAACAATAAGTCTTATTGGCAGTGATTTAGAACACATAATGGTTCTGAGTGTTTTTGAGTTGCGTCTGTCTTGTATTAATGTGTGTCAAATTATTACCTAGTCAGCAAGTAAATAGAAGTGTGTGGAAATTTACTACTCCATTAATGATGCTACTAATTACGCTTACATAATTTATATTAGCCAGACCTCAAGGCGTGAATTAAACGTATCCAATTTATATTTATTATTTACAATGTCTATAAAAGATCGCCAACATAAGTTAGAGCATTACAAAACAGGAAGAAAACGTACAAATTAATTGCTTGGAGCTATCCTACAAATACTAGGATTTGTTTACATAAATAAAGTGTTATAATAATATAAAATACGACACAAAAGAATGATATAAATATAAACCTTAAACTTAATGGTACCTACGTCAGATTTAATTATTTTCATGAATATAGCAATGCTTTGAAAATAGATATCAAGTTCTCTTTAGACATAGGTATTAGATCCTAGTAAAAAGTTAAAATAGATAATGATATCGTCACCAATGAGACACTAGAACCAACAAAATTTCTTTCCTTTCTCTCCTTGTACGACGCCCGCGGAAGATATTGTGGCGGTGACAATTATAATGGTAATCTACTTTGCCATCACTGCATCATGTGCATTCAAAACAACATTTAGACCACACGCGCAGCCAAAACTATCGAAATCACTCCAGAAGCTGGCAGAAGACGGCGATTAAAAAACCGCAACGCCATCAATCTTTTTTGGACATCAAAATTGATTTACAGCGCTGATCTTGAACCATTTAGCAGGTTAGCTTGTAAACTTGTCGGGGGTTCAATAATTATAGTTATTAGACAATGCGATCGATGTTGATCGATTTATAAAGTGTTTATTATGGATCATTAGCATTGGTGCGACCGGGGGCGCGGCGCCGTCTGCAGCATTACCATAATTTCACAACGCGCTAACATTTTTATTACCTTGTAGTTGTACTATTAAGCTGCTTGGTGTCTATTGCGAAGCCAGAGCTGAATGAACAGCTTCTACTACTACGCTAAATACATAATTATGTCCCTTAGGTTCATTCATTTACTAATTAGTGATTGGTTGTGCGTTTGGATTTATTTTTCATGCTAGACATGAAAACTTTTGGCTTTAATCTCGCCTGATGGTAAGTGACGATAAGGGTCGAAGATGCAATCGAGCTTCACCTGGAACGCTCAACCATAGAGGGGCTGGCTATCTTATCACAAATTGTCGGAACACAAAAATGTTTTCAACATTAATAATATTGCAACAGATTTTGATGACTAGGCGCATTTGAAAAAAGCCTTACCACAAACCAAACCGAGTATAAATTATGGACGAATGTGGATAAAGACAGCGATGAGTAGTGGGCAGCAGCGTTCCTCCTAACTATACCACCTAGCAATATCATATGTTTTTAATATTAATTTATAATCGTAATTTATATTCATTATTTTATAAAATCCGTTATTTTATAAAAGCCGTATGGTGACGGCAGAGTAGAATACAATTGTCACCATCCCAAATCTCTCCCGTGGGTGTCGTACAAGGCGACTAAGGATAAATCAGTGATGAGGAATATATGTACCTACTATGTACCTACTGCGACTTTTGTGCCCAATAAATGGCAATAGGCTCGCCACCTATTACCTAACATAACTGGCGAAACGTGGGTGCTAGTTCACTTCTGCCTACCCCTTCGGGGATATAGGCTTGATTTATGTATGTATGTATGTAATTTATAAAAATAATTTTTAAGTTTGACGTGCAATATGAAATTAAGCTGTACACGGCTTCAGCGGAAGACCAGCGCCAGTCGCAGGGCTGGCAATACGCTAAGCTGGGACCGTTTGAGACAATTTTTTTTTATTTTTATTTTTTTTGTTGTTTTATTGTCTCAATAAATGTTCTTTTCTTTCTTTCAATATACTGTGATTACGTGCCGGGCAGATGGCAATACGCTCGCCACCTATCACATGAGTCCTAACCTAACAGGCGAAACGTGGGGGTTAATAAATTCATCTTTGCCTAACCCTTTGAGTGATTTATGAATGTAAAAGATAAAAGATAGTGTA
This sequence comes from Cataclysta lemnata, assembly GCA_963931975.1. Taxonomy (NCBI): domain Eukaryota; kingdom Metazoa; phylum Arthropoda; class Insecta; order Lepidoptera; family Crambidae; genus Cataclysta; species Cataclysta lemnata. The sequence goes on from OZ008357.1 coordinate 413,771, forward strand.
AATACTTCTGAAAGAAGTGCTTCACTCACTTGAAGGTAACTAGCGAAGGCGAACGCTACCACTCGCGATCGCTGTGACGAAAGCTTTAGCCAGCAAATAGGTAAACACAGGCTAGCCGTCTATCTAGGACAACTCAATTTACCTACCGCAGGCTATAATTACCTTAAAAGCTATCGATACTTAATTTTAGTGAACTTTAAATTGACCTTAAATAGTTAATTGTTACGTAATATTGGTTTTTACCTCTTTTTAAGGACATCCTTGTATCTATAATTCAATATCTGTACTAATAAAGGCCCTTTGTAATTTGGTTGGGTTAATTTGGACATTGCGATGGCAGCGTTCTGTGGTGAGGTGGACAGTTATGAGCATATATTTTTACATATATGTTTACGTAAAGAGGACAGTATACTACGGGTTTCGAGTACTGTAATAAATTATTATAAATGTTTCTAGAGTTGCTTTTCGCACACTGCCCTTACACAGTGCTCATTCTACAAGCATTTCTAAGTGGCAATTTGTTTTGGGCGCTTACTAGTACCTAGCATTATATTTGATTTAATTGTGAGTAAAATATTCCTATTTTCATGAAACAATTTTGATCGCCGCTTTAATATGTAGAAGATATTAATGCAGATGAATAAATTAATGTTCATTTATATACGTTATAACTATTGTTAAACAGATAGGTACTCCAGCCACGCTCTATACCTTCTTCACGCATTGCAGCCTCGATTATACTCGATGCCATTTTATAATGATTTGTGAAATACTTTCACACGAAATTCACACTTACGAAAATCAAAAGGTAACAATTTTAGTTTCGTTAAATTTTGGTTGAAAATCCGAACGACTATCTGTCAAATTTGAACACTTTACGAAAATCAAAAGGAAGCAATTTTAGTTTCGTCAAATTGAGGTAAAAAATCCGAACTAAAATATGTCACATTTGAATTTCCTAATCAATTTCATACAATTTTTGTTCGAACGAAGTTGCGGTCCGATAAAGAATTATAGTAAGAAACGCGCGAAATATCGGCCGCAGTTTCCATTTTCGTTGAATTATAGTAGGCCCCAAGGTGCGGATTTTGATATAACTACAGTCGGTCGCCTGCCAGACACCAAAGAGGGTTCCTGCCGCACTCAGAGACGTTAATTAACTTTAATGAGTATTTAATGTCAAACATTTTCATTCAAATCTAGACAACAGACCCGGCAAGAATAGCGACTAGTTTTGAATTGTAATTTTTTGACGTTAAGTACTCATTAACGTTATTAGACGTCTCTGAGTGCGGCAGTTAGTGTCAGGCAGGCGACCGACTGTAAAAACTATGCCAAAACGTTGAGTATGGATTGGAATGTTGTCATTCCAATCACTTTCTCCGTTTATCGGTCCCTCGACATGGTCCATTCCGTCTCTTTTCTATACATGCATTAATCACTAGCACCTTTCCGGTGCGATGGATGATATGAATCAAAAGGGAGTGGATTACTTGATGACGTCTGTCCGTGAAAAAAGAGTATAACAATTACTTTCTTGTTATTATGGGAAACATTCGGACGCCACTTTCAAATGCAAAGGGTAGAATGTGACATGCCAGCAATTTCATTGTCATCATAACCCCATAAACATTGACTAGCTGACTAAACTGAAGGATCCAGTCGAGTAATACGACAAGACATTCTCATTACAGGTTAAATACCACTTAAGTCTTTACGCGTTAAAGTTTAAAACCACCGTTAAAACCAATTGATAGGAATTATCTATACTCCTGTGCTGTACCGTGACATTTAAAGCTGGAAATTGCTTGCATTGTTATTAGCGCTGCTTGGGGAATACTGCACTTAAGTGGCTACAATAAGGATGCTATTTGAAAGGTTAAGTCGCAGGTGTACAAATTGAATTGTAATCCCTACCTCCTTATTAAGAGCTGTATTGTCGTTCTCGAGGTCTGATAATGGGGGAATCATGTGGGTCACATTGTTTTTGTATTGCTAATAGCTCCAAATATTGGGTTTGTGCGAACTTGACCTATAGAATTCTTTATAGATTACATGGTCCGCTGTGTAATTGTGACAATTATAAAATAAGGGTAATTTTCTTATTTTAATTGAATACTGTTGACCTCTTGTCAACATATAATTACATAATTGCGATTAAAAATATGTGAAGTAATGTCCATTAATAATCATTTAACTTAAAAATGGTTGATTTTTATGTCTGTTATGTATCATGATGCACCAGGAAAATTCTCGTAGGTGCTTCCCAAACTTACCTACTACATACATACATACATAAATCACGCCTATATCCCCGAAGGGGTAGGCAGAGGTGAATTAACACCCACCCTTCGCCAATTATGTTCGGTCCCATGTACCAGGTGGCGAGCCTATTGCCATATATCGGGCACATAAATCGCAGTACAAATTTATGTTGCTAGGTGGTATGATAGAAATGCTGCTGCCCATTACTCATTGCTGTCTTTACCCTTAGTCGCCTTGTACGACACGCACGGGAGAGATGGTGGTGGTGACAATTATATTCTGCTCTGCCGTCACCACACGGCATACTTACCTACTGGTTGGAAGTATTATGGAGAAGCAAAATTGAAAGAGGCTTTAAGGAAAAAACTTGGAACTCGTAGATGGTTCTCAAGTTTGTCGGAGGAATTTTTATATAAACAATATTTGGGTAGTTCGTCATCTGGTCCTTTAGGCCTACTTTGGACTAGTTGAAGAAAACCAAAAATAATTAAAAATCCCTATAAAGGCTTTAAAAAAAACATATTTTCTAGCGGTATAAGGTATCAACGAAGATTAACATAAAATACTTTCTGAAAATATTAGCCGTGTGGTGACGGCAGAGTAGAATACAATTGTCACCATCCCAAATCTCTCCCGTGGGTGTCGTACAAGGCGACTAAGGATAAATCAGTGATGAGGAATGGGCAGCAGCGTTCCTCTTATACTACCGTCCTGAGAATGTACTGCGACTTTTGTGCCCGATAAATGGCAATAGGCTCGCCACCTATTACATGGGACTTAACATAATTGGCGAAACGCGGGTGAGAATTCACCTCTGCCTACCCCTTCGGGGATATGGGCGTGATTTATGTATGTATGTATGTACTTTCTGAAAATTTGTCAGATTTTCCCCTATTGTCGTGTCCCCATCTTGAAATCGTATTGTTCAAATTACGACCAACGCCATCTACCGATAGCAATCTGAATTATTTACTAAGTGTATCCTATCATAACCCACGCGTGCTCATTGTCTCCGGCCCACCGAGGATCATCGTATGAAGTCATTAATATCTGTTAGCTGTTAATTTTGCGATGATGAATCATGACGCGCGCACGTAGTTGTTACTAATGGTTTTCGACTATGACTTTTCGAGAAAACAGCTGTCTTTCCATCATCCACCGCTCTCTATCTGGTTCTCGAGGGGGTCGGCACAGCGTCATGTTTTCTTCTTCCACTCCTCTCTATCCTTCACCAATTGCTCATCCGCTCGTCATCTCTTTTTTGGTCTCTATCTCCTTCTACGTCCATACATATCAACCGCCTTCGTGGTCTAATGGTTCGCCAAACGTAAGATCAAGAGGTCCCGGGTTCGATCCCCAGGCGAGTGCAAATTTGTGCTCGGTTTGGTTGGTGGTAGGACTTCTTTTAAGTCCGCCTGCTAGCTACCATCATCTTATCAAAATCTGTCGTCATAATAATAATGTTAACAGGATTATTGTGTTCCAACAACAAGATACCTAAACAGCCCCTCTGTGGTTGAGGGTTCCACGTGAAGTTCGATTCCATCTTTTGTCCTTATCGTCACTTACTATCGGGTGAGATAAAGGGCAAGAGCTACCCTGTCTAGCTTAAAAATAGAACATTCCGAGTATTCCGACCTAACATTCTTATGAATGTACACCTAAACAACACAAAAGTGTACACATGCTTAGAGAGCGCGCAACAAAAATATCGACACGCGTCCTTGTACAGGAACAAGCGTGACGTCATTCGACCTAGGCGCTTGAAGGACTCTCCCGGAGGCCTCGTCGCGGCCTTGTCCTCGAGGCCGATACAAGGGCAGCCTCCGGGAGTCCTTGGCCTCGCCCTGAGTCGAGGCCGACCTCGAATTCGAGGCCCTTACCTTCCGAGGAAGGTGAAGGACAAATGACGTCGGATGTTTAACGAATATTCAACAGGCTGGCAAAAGGTTGAAAGCAATTACCTTAGCATTTAATTGTGTTGATTTAGTAATGTCAGGTCAGATGTAGGGGATGGTGGCCCAAAATGGGTATACTGGCTAAAACGGTGTAGTAAAATTATTCTTATATACCCGAATGAACATGTAAAATTCGACTTAAAATTCGACCTATCACTTAGGGAACAGAATATCAGGCTGACTTGACGCAGATTATGAATTCTTTCAGTCAGTCAGCCGAGAGACGCCCACTGTTGGGCATAGGCATCCCCCAAGGATCTCTAAGCCGATTGGTCCTGCATCCAGCGGCTTCCCGTGACCTTCACCAGATCGTCGGTCAACGCTGCGTACATCCCAGACCTCTCCGCCCCAACGGCCTTCAGTTCTCCACGCTATCCACTGCCACTTAAGGAGTTATATTGATGACCTTATTTGCCCCTGCGGATCTCATCATTTCTGATACGATCCCGAAGTGAAACACCGACCATAGCCCTCTCTCGCCAGTGCCCTTTGAGTGATTTTGATTCTTATGAGTTATGATGCCTATTGTAAGCGGCCACGGTTCAGTACCATAATAATTATGTCATCACCGGGAACACACACGTATTGAAGATCTTTTTTTTCCAACACTGCGGTAGATAACATCGTGCGTGTACATTTAATTAACTCAATCTGTTGATTGCGCAGTCGGTGCATCTGACGAAACTGCGGCTAGTTTTGAATTTGCCTTTTCTTTTCACAGAACACCGGAGCGATCACGGCCAAGCGTGTTCGGATCCCAAATATTATCATTTATCACGAAATCTATTAAACAAACACTTGGTAGCGGAGCCGACGATTGGCAAGCGTTGCGCCATGCGCAGGCGCCGGCGACGGACGCGTCACACGCGGCGGAGGCGGGCCGGAGGCGTGCTTTGGTCGGAAGTCGTTTCAAATAAATAAAAAAAAAATTATGCAGCGTGAGTTTCCGATCGTGTAGATGTAGCAACGTTTTTTTCATGTTATTTTCACATTTCTTATACTCTCGCACCTCTCATTGCAAATATGTACTTCTGTAAATATTGGATATTTGATGTTATTTTCTCATTTCTTACACTCTCACATCTATCATTCTAAATATTTATATCATTATAGTACAAAATCATGACTCGAGAACAAATGTTTGTGTTCATCATACAAACCCTTTTTATGGGTAACCCTAAAAGAGTCTTACTGCCGCACTCAGAGACGTCAAATAACGTTAATGAGTACTTAACGTCAAAAAATGACAATTCAAAACTAGTCGCTATTCTTGGCGGGTCTATGGTCTAGATTTGAATGAAAATTTTTGACATTAAGTTTTCATTAAAGTTATTTGATGTCTCTGAGTGCGGCAGTTAATCATGGTTATTGCCCGTCTAATAAACTTAAATAAAAGTACCTTTGCTATGTAATGGCACTATCGACTAGGGCAGCATTCGATTAGTTCCGATTGTTCCGAATTCCTCTAATTGGCCCAAGGACATCGTATTGATCGTTGCTGCATTCATTTGTTCAGGTTCGAGCCCAATTCATTGGTTCCGAATGGAATGTCACTCTGACAGAACATTGGCTGTCACTGTATCCGAAGGAGCTTATACTACAACTCCAAGGAAGGCATTTATTTGTTAGCAGTTCAACTGTTTTAGTTGTAAAATAACGAAAGTGCTAAGATTATATTTGATAATCCCTTCCATTATTAGGGATTATCAAATATAATCTGTAGAATTTAGGTATCACCATGAAATGTCGTCACTAAATTGACAACGCATCCCCGTTCAAAGCAAGTTGGTTAACAATACCCACTTCCCCTTCCCACACCAACAATCAAGATGAAATCGAAGTTAATTTGCAGCAAAATCACCAATATTCCGATGTAAAATTTCAAAATTTATATGATATCGAATCGAAATTTGCCCAATCGATAAATTACGGCTCAGAATTAGCGAATTCCTTCAACCACGCCCACGCAGAATCTTTCTCACGTTCACGTCATTTAAAAACAACCAGCTTTGCTAATTACGCTCTCAAAGTGAGAGATTGCAACGCGAATGTCGGAGATAAACTACTTACTTTGTAAATGGTGATAAAGATACTGGCAGAGGACAAGGTGTAACAACCATTAAGAATAACGTGATGTGTATAAAAATTAAATGTCTTGATCCATTATCGTTTCCTATGAAATAAAGAATTGGTATTTATTTAGTGGAACAACAATAAAGATGGAGAAAGGAGAATTGATTACATATGTAATCAATAATAAATTAGGATATCCTAATTTACTTCACTTTGCAATGACAATGACGACAAGAATGATTCTAAAGGGAAACAAATTGAAATTATGGCTGCGCTTTTACCGACCGCATAGTCTGATAATATGCAACAATTCTCCATAGAAATATAAACAATAAACAAAAACATACAAATAACAAAATAATCTAGATATTCTCACAGGCCTATTCATAATAAAATTTGTATTTACAAGGTGAACGTGGGTAGAAAGTATAAAATAAGGACCAAAAAGAAATAGACATAAAATTTATCCAACGTAGCAAACATGAAGACGTTCATTGGCAAAACGCGCTTATTTATCTAAAAAAGGAGATCAGAATTTAAATGGAAGGTGGGATGGAATTTTAAATATATATTTATAGGATGTAGAGGTCGCGGCTAAAGGCGTTTGCTATAAAGTAGGAGCACTATCACGTCTCAATCAGGCTACTTTTTTACTATTTGTTGAAGATGCCGATAATGCCGACATTTGCACACATGTCTTAAGGCTGCCTTTATTGAAAGCGAAGCTATTGAAATAAATTATTTTACCGCATAATATAATTTGAACTCTTAAATAGATTGTAAAGTACTAGTAAGTAAAGACAGTTTCATAGGTTGTAAAAGTAAATAAGGGTGAAAGTGTAATACATGACTGTCACTTTGGGAAAAGGCGTGATTTGTAAACTTGAGAAAACATAGATTACACATTGCGATATTCGAAGGAAGTGAACATTGAACATTCAGTATTAAGTATAACAGAAACAAAAAATCCTGTGTTTACAATGATAAGTATTAAGTTTTTACAATGATAAGTATTAAGTTTTTACAATGATAAGTATTAAGTAAATTACTTTCGGTGCGACTTTTTACTAGCTATTGTACCAGCGCCAGATAACCATTTACTACAACATTTACAAAGAGACATTAACTGTAATCACATAATTGAGAGTGCCACAACAAACCATCGAACGACCGACCTTAATGCAAGCCTCTTAAGTCACACTCGTAAGTAAGAATCACAACCCGGCCCGTTGTAGGTCGGCTAACCACTTTCTTGATCATTCGCGCGCTGAAAGTGAAATGCCGAGCAACCTTGAACTGTGCGCAGGCGCTGGTGATCGAACTCCAACCGAGTCAAGTGCAGCGCTCGATCCATCCGCAATGTCACCGAAATACGTGGACGGCTTAATTATTGTTTCGCTCGTTATTGCTGTTGTGAGGAAAATAAATTGCAACGTAATTTGGGATTACGGAAGAAACTTTAAGAAGGTTTAAAGATAGATAGCTAGGGTTCATTCGATGGGTGACCAAAAACTCATTATCTCGAGTTCTTCCGTGCTGTTCTGGCTGCATCTGCAGTCGTGAACCCATCAATCCGCACAGGGCCCACTTTCCCTATATTATTCAATCAATAGGCAAGGCCCCAGCAAAGACGATGGCTTCTTCGCTTAGGCTGTTAATGTTCCTGTATAGGTACATTTAAAAGGATCACAGTGGATACAATTGCCTTGCTGATAGATCCTTGAATAGAGATTACATATATTGTATATTATCTATTCAATGTGAAAATATTTATTACAGAACTGACTAAAAAGATATCAAATAAACTAAAAATATAATTTCAGTATGAATGACAATCCTTCAGTCCTATTAAACGTTTTAGTCTTTAAACTTCAATATAAATACCACCGTTACCACGAATACCAATAAAGCCAGCTATTAATCATGATGAAATAGAAATATCAAAGCTAAAGCAGCAGAGGTTTGCCTCTGTTGCTTTAAGCTGAGCTTAAATCGATTTAACCAATCAGGCGCACTATACGTCTTTGTATTTCTAGATCAGTGATTGTGTCCTGCCGGACTAATTCCATTGTTCATAACGATATGAAAATGATGAATCGTTCACAATTTATGCTTAAGCCAGACTGTTGTTAGGTTTGTACGTCTATAAAATGAGGGAGAGCTTCGATTAGAATAGACAAAATACATTGTATGTTGTTGACTTCTAGGAAAACGTACTGAACTTTTAAGACTACATCAATTAGATTTTTTTTTGTCACACTTAACGTTACCTACATCAGTTACAAGTAACGATGAGTATGCGTTCTTTATTTATAACTACATACTTCTGTCCACTTTTTCATTTGGTCTACTCTGAAATCTATAATACTCAAATTTCAAAGTAAGTTACTAACATCAATTTACAAAATATTGGATATAAATATTATTTAAAAATTTTATCTCTTTCTAATTGAGTCCTCTGAGCTACATTCGCATAGGTCGGTCATTGAACGTGTGACCAAAAATATACTCAATACTCATTATCTCGAGTTCCCGCGTGCTTCACAAAGCACTAACCCGATGGACCCGATTGCATCAGAAGCTCCTAATGGTTCATTATATGGTCTATTCTCTCTAAATTTTTCCATAGGAATAGAGCTCTGCTCCTTCTCCCCATACCCCTAATAGGGAAGTTCTCTGCTCTAGTAGTAGGGACATAAAAATGGGTTGTGACGACGAAGTGGTAAAAAAAACTATCAAGAACAGAACCAATGTTCTAATCGGAATTAAAAATCCAGCGAAGGATTAAGAGCTGAATGAAAAACACGAAAACGTAAACAACTTAATCCCTTATAAGGTCAGTTATGATGTCGATTTACTAATGATCAGAGCGTAATCAAGGCTATTCTTGCACATGACACGGCGTACATGGCGTTATGCCTTAGTTCCTGCTCCGAGAATAACCTGAGATATTATGGCAATGAGGGCACCATATTTGGGCATATAGTTTTGCGACGCTGACAAAGTCTATTTATATCTATAGAATAATTTGAAAAAGTAGCTCTGTGGCTTGCAGAGATTAGAACTAATCATTGTTTAGACTTTGGAGCTTTAAGTTGTTGGAGATCCACATCGATGCCTACGTTTTCTTCTTGATTCCTTGCGTCTTATATTTTGTATCATTTATGTATGTGTCATTTTACAAGCTTTTACGACAAGACTTGTCAATGCAGTTATTCTCTTGCATTTGTACAAGCACTGCAGATTCGACCGAGAACTTTAGGAACTTTTACGGAATTAACTCGAGCAAGGAATGTCCTAAACACATTACGAAATTGTTACAGTAAAATTTAAGAGTTTATGTAAACTGATTTGTAACACTTCCCTACTATATCTGAAAATTAAATTAATTGAAGCAAAACGTTCGTGTTTACACTAATTAAAAAGTAATAATTACACATCAAGAGGCAATAACTTGATCGTATTAAATTCTTAAACAGCGCCACGGCAAGGCACGCAAAAAGTGTCCGTTTATGGTCATTTAATAAGACCGAATCGAAAACATTTCGCATTCCATTTTCTGCAAAACGCTGGGCTCCATTCATCACAGTTAATGATCATCAGGCTCCATTAAGAGCTTGTATCTTCCGTATTTATCCCGTTTTCGGTTATCAGAGTCGTAAATCTTGTGATAGTGAGATTTTTTTATATGAGTCAGTTACCCCTTCGAGGAAGCGCGACCTTGCACGGACGCCGCTCGGCCTCGACTGGCGTGGGGCGGCGCGCACCGCCCCTTATATGGCAGGCAGGCTGCGCATGCGTCTCTTCCACGTCACGTGGTGTAATTGCATCTAAATTTTTACATTTACTACAGAAGGAAAATGTGAGCCGCATTCTTTGCGATTCAATCGGTTCACGTGTGATGGGTAATTTTCTGCCCTTACTGATGGTTTGGTTCGGTGGTCGCCACTGCTGGGGCACAACCCTTCCCTATCGACGGAAGTATATCGGGAGGTTATACCCCAATACACTGGTCAGCTCCGGTGGATCGATGAGTATTTACAACTGCAGATGCAGCCGGGACGGCTTAACTAATCTTCCGAAGCACAGATGAACTCGAGATAATATAATGTTTTGGGTCACCCAGCCAATGTGCTTAGTTTAAGTATTCGCAGCCCGAGCGCGCTAGTCACAGCGCCATCGAGTTCCTCCGCTCTTACAAAAAAAATGTGGTTGAAAAAAGTTCGAAAAATTATAGTCTTGTTGCGGGCACTATAATGTTTCGTACTTTTTCTCTTTTCTTCAAAAATTTTCTTGGTGATAATTTTTCTAACATTTATGTAACGTTTAAATAAAAATCTAAAAAATAACCCTCTGCTCATCTCGCAAACAGTGGTTTATTCGCAGGCTTTCTGTTCACAAATAGCTGTGACATGTGAAATTTTTTCTCACAAACACTTTCATGTTTGTCGTTTTCCTTTTGAAGCGGACGGTCGTGTCATTCACAGCGTTTGTCATAGTGGTGATGATGAAATGGTGACAGGAGACCATCATCACTGGACATCAAATATCTGGGGTGATGGCATCGGTAGCCTATCGATGCGTAGCAAACACTGACCTCTATTAAATAAATACTTGTATAATATAGAGGTGGCAAATAGTCTCTTAAAGGTAATGTTTCCTAAAAATAATGAGCAATTAGATAAACTGCAATCGCTTATTTGCTAACTGGGTTATAAGTATTAAATATTATTTCTGTTCTTTGAACAATATGTAAATGTTAGGAACATTATTATAGTTCTTAACCGTGTTTCTTTTACAAGGATTCCTTCGACTCAAATTGCTTTATTCTCTATCCCTTTGAGTCAAATTGTGCCTCTCTAATATAAAATACTACTCAACTTCTTCGAATTCAAAAGGAAACTCTCCACTTGAGTTCTGAATGAGGGATACTTTCTCCACCCGTTTATCTCCCCAATTATTTGGCTGTATCACATTTTTACCAACACCAAGGCTTCATCTGTTTACCTCTCCCTTCGGTCGTCAACCCGACCTGTCCTTTAGAAGGTTCACTTCGCAACGATTTAACAAAATGTTGTTACAACGGGTTTATTTTTAAACTGTTTTACTGCGAGTCCAATCCCGCGATAGCTACCGAATGATAATTGACTTATGTGAATTTTTTGACATCGATGACTCACGAGAAACTGGCTGTGTGATTGTATTCAGTGGAGCTTTCTTGGCTGATTCAATTAACAAGGTATGTGGTTACACTTCCTAAAATAACTTCGGTAACAGTAGGTTTATTAGTAAGTTGTGATTGCTGTTAAAATTATTTTTTAACATTATTTCTGATCGATATGAATGAAAGAGGTCACATGCTATTCGATCCGACACCGATAATTAGTAGTAAGGTAACACTAAAGCAAGCCTAGATTTTGTTGCATTTATCAAGTACATTAATAATAATATAACACAAAAATATTTTTTCAATTTGAATCAGTAGTTCCTAAGATTAGCGCGTTCAACCAAACAAACTCTTCTGATTTATAATATTAGTATAGATATTCTGCTGACAGTTGACGAATTTGTATATTGAAGTGTACACGGAAGCTCGCTTCGTTGACTAAATAGAAAGATTTCGTTGACGGAGACTCTTTTACAAGCTCCAATCCAGATCTCCAATCCAATAACCAGAAAGTTTGAATAGCCGAACGAACCTCTTCTAACGATTAATCTGTCACCAATCAATGAGTGAAAGTAACAAGGAGCAGTAGCAAAAAATCACATAATAATATATGTTTACGCTTGAGCTAACGAGACAGAGCTCCAGGCGTTGGTCAATTAAGCGTGATTGATGGCCGTGAGAACTTTATTGAAATAAGACTGTTTTGTGGGCACGGGCATGGAGTTTGACCAAAACAATCGATTTCTTATGCAATTCTGAATGCATTGCTCGTAGACAGATACACCGTTGTACTCAAATAGCTTAATAACGAGCGATGGATGACCAAACGTGTTACTTTATCGAGTGATTCTGGATAGAGGCTAAGTTAAAACAACTTACACTTGGAAAGAGGCAGTGGTGCAATTTAAATATGTTATTGCAGTTGAAATTCTATTTGGAGCTATTAAAGATTATTTATAACATTAGTAATTTTTAGTGTTTCTCTCCTGCAAGACGGCGTCGACCGCAGAATTTTCTATTTTATTTGTGATTCACTCAACAATTTAGGTAACAACTTATTTCTTCAGCAATCTTGATTCTTAACAAAACCTAAAATTTCGAAAAAGAATTTGCTGCGTATTTAAATACATCACCAATCTTCCTAAGTTAAAATGCGATGGAAAGCTAAAGAAAATCATTAAAAAAATGAATTTATTAGTAAAAAGCAAAAATAAATCTGCGATGGCCGGGAATCGAACCCGGATCAACTGCTTGGAAGGCAACTATGCTGACCATTACACCACCATCGCAGCTGAATTGGTGAACGAAATAGGGCATTAGATTGTGCATTTTGAGCTTGCGTAATGAAATGATACAGCATTCTCGCCAGTCACGTCTTTGATAAAAACTTAAATTGAGTGTTTTTATTGCATATTAATGTAGGTAACTTAATTATTCATAGTATGTATACTTAAATATTTAATTCTATTATCTCTAGATAATATTAGATATCTATTTTCAATTTCAATTTCAATTTATTTTCAATTTCAATTAGGCCGTGTGGTGACGGCAGAGTAGAATACAATTGTCACCACCCCAAATCTCTCCCGTGGGTGTCGTACAAGGCGACTAAGGATCAATTTGCGATAAGGAATGGGCAGCAGCGTTCCTCTTAAACCACCTAGCAATAGCAATGTACTGCGACTGTTGTGCCCGATGAAAGGCAATAGGCTCGCCACCTATTACATGGGACCTAACATAATTGGCGAAACGTGGGTGCTAGTTCACCTCTGCCTACCCCTTCGGGGATATAGGCGTGATTTATGTATGTATGTATGTATTTTCAATTTCGATTTGGATCTTCTTTTTCAACATTGTTATTGAAATCCTTAATGTGTAGATTGCCGCGTGGTGACGGCAGAGTAGAATACAATTGTCACCACCCCAAATCTCTCCCGTGGGTGTCGTAGAAGGCGACTAAGGATAAATAAGTGATAAGGAATGGGCAGCAGCGTTCCTCTTATATCACCTAGCAATAGTACTGCGACTTTTGTGCCCGATAAATGGCAATAGGCTCCCCACCTATTACATGGGACCTAATATAATTGGCGAAACGTGGGTGCTAGTTCACCTCTGCCTACCTCTTCGGGGATATAGGCGTGATTTATGTATGTATGTATTAATGTGTTGATCCCAAATATCAAGTTCGTCTCGTATGATCTTCTGAATCTGTCAGTAAATAGAATAAATTGAGGTAATACTTGAGGTAATGCTTACAGTTAGATTTCTAGAATTTTAACATTTATGAAATGTGTGCGTAGTAACACAGAGCTTTCTACCAAAGACAAGAGAGAGCACTTAAGCTAATTAGCAAATCAATGTTAATAAATAAGAATTTCAACTCAACAGTCATTCGGATGCTCATTAAGTCATCCTAAGTCGTGCCGATAACCTTTAGTCACATTTGGTCGTCTTGTTTCGTAAGATCTCGTTTGTCTAATTAAGTGATTTCACGCGTGATTTTTATTTGATGATGAGCTACTGTTGGTTCTGCTATGGCTACTCATATTTTCACAACCAATTGCCAATTAACTATAAGTTTTATTTTAATTAACTTCATTATTAATGATGTAGAAAAAAATATTTGACGTTTTATTGGCTGGTGATTAAATGAAAGTATACTTACAATTTTATTATAGCTTTCTGAATAGCACAGTCATTTACTACATTTTTGTTTTCATTTGAATATTATATGAACGTTAAAAATACATCACAAAGAAAAAGTAGCATAAGAATATCGAAAAAATACGTGATCGAATCCGTGTCTTCCGCAATCTGAGCAAGCAGCGGCTCCATACCACTCGGCCGACGTTGTTTAACTAGCCAAAATTCAAGCACAAGACTGTAATTTTACGAATTTTTTTCTGACATATCTTTCTTTATACTACTTTGGATCAAAACTGTCTATTATTATTTAGAAAACCGATCTCCGCTAGCGAGTTCAAGCGATAGGCGCTGGGGTAATTGGCCCAGGTTCCCACGACAGTCGCCAAAATAGGAGATCAGGGGCTAAGGTCGCCATTGTGAGGTTCAGTTTCAGCTTATTATTAAACAGAGTTGCCCTTAAAGGCGATTGTGGATAAACTCCTCTATGATTTATATTGTATTTGTGCTTGAAATGATTACCATAGGTTTCTGTGTCGCGCCTTAGAAATGCATGCTTTGGGTTATCAGCAAATGCTGGTTTCATTTCAGAAGTATTTATTTTCTATTTTGCCTAAATGATTACTTTTTAGGTCATAATGGTTAGAACAGAAGTACATGGTTTCATCACAAAAAATAGAAAGTTAAGATATTTAAGAGATCATCTTCAGTCTTGTAAGCACCATTACCGTTATCAACTCTCTTGATTCAATGTCTTGAATCTATGCCATTCTCTCGGTACCAGGGCTTGTTCGGGTAGAACTCTAAGGTGATCCAAGGCAAATTCCTTATTCGGTCACAAGGAAGAACTTGCTTTATTTTTGAGTGACTTCAAGAACAAGTTTCAAATGTGATTGCAATGTTAACTTTGTCAAGAACGCCGCAATTACGATCTTTCAAAGTTGCCCTTTGTTATCCTTAAAGATATTACACTTCGTGTTCTTTTAGGTTTGGCCACGCCACTTCCCAAAGAAGTGGTAGTTCATAGCCTAGTTATTTGAACCTTACCTTTTTTTAAAGATCTTATTAAAAGTGTGTTTTCCGCTAATAAACTTATATTTGTATTTATTTATTACGGAATAAAGCGGAAAACAAAATATTTTGAAATCAAACCTACCACTAAACCAGCTGGATTAAGTAGGCGTTATTCAAATCTAGACTTCTACACTTCCAAACTATTACAGCAACGCTGAGACGGAATTCCAAACGTCTTTGATTTATTAGCCTCACCAGATTAACTGATAGCTGTTTCTTAACAACTTGCGGACTTGCGGATTGTTTCAGATTAATGTTACTCTGAGCGAGATATAGATGTGTTTAAATGTGAGAATGGTAATCAATTTTTCAGAGGTAATATTTTATCAGTTTTATAAAATTTAGTTGATAAGTTTATTCAAACAATTAATCGCACTATATGACTGATACTTAGTACGTTTTGATAAGATCTTTATTGGCTACAGTTTATTATGATTTACTATTATGTATGTTTTATGCAATGTCTCGGGATACATATCAGTGACCACTTCAAAATAGCAGATTTAGTAATAGTAATTAATTACACTAAAAAGATAATTTAGCGAACCAATTTTGAGAATGTTTTAGAGGTAACTATTTTTTTAATAGGACTTCAAGCAAATATTTCTTTGCAACAACTTTCTTTGCTAACCACTTAAAGATAGTTTTTAACGTTTTAATCTCTATAAACTTGCCTAAAATTAAGTCCCTCTTTTTTTAGCTTTATCCTTTAAATTAGAACTTAATGTTTGTTTATTTACTGTTATTATTTGAACATCGTCTTGTGTCCCAACCTCGCTATATTGTTGCAGCGCTATCTTAGATGTTGGGCAACAATTGACGGCGCCCGCGGCGTCTTTGTCGCGAAACATTGTGGCACGACATATTCTATTAACTTCTACTGGACGTTAGGCAATGTGTAGGTAATCTTCTTAGAGATGCACACGACGATATTGGCTCATTGTGCTCAAGATCTACCGATACCTCTAATGTGGCATGGAGTTGCTGAAACAAATAAACAGCTTCTATGTCGTAGCGGGTTAACGATGCAGTTGCGAAATGAAGAAGTAGAAGGTTGCATTTTTGGGCTTCAAACAAATACAGGTACCTCAATATCTTCAGAGTCACCAGATTTGTGAAATATGGGATTTAAACACTTTTCAAATCTATTTAAAAAATGGTATCGTATTAGACATATTATTATCCATACATTCATAGGTACCCACGTTTCGCCAATTGTGTTAGGCCACATGTATAAATGGCGAGCATATTGCCATCTATCGAGAGATTTGTGGTGGTGACAATTTATTGTATTCTGCTCTGCCGTCAGGTACCACACGGCCAAAGTCAATAATATTTATGTTAACGTCGAAAATACACGCAATTTTTTTTACGCACTTGCAAAGATATAAGAACTTTGTCTTCCAAATCTTTAGCAACTTTTGCAAATCAGTCAATTACTCCTTAAGTGTCAGTATCGGGAAAATCTAGATCTTTGCTAGCCATAAACGCCTACGCCACTTTAGATATTTAACCAACACTAATAGTTGCTTGCGCAAACTGTATTTCGGTCGTAACTCGAGCGGTTGGTTTAAATAATGATGACTTTTTTTTAAATACACAATTATGTATAGATAATATCATGCGTATTTATCTCCAAAGGGGTTGACAATGGTGAATTACCACACACGTTTCGGCTAGATCCCATGTAATAGGGGGCGAGCCTATTGCCATCTATCAGGTACCTACATAAATCGCATTATATTACTAAGTAGTGTAAAAGGACGCTACAAATCGTAAATCATAGCTGTACCCTTAGTGGAAAAAGCCTTAAATTTTTACAAAGATTTTGGGGTTAGAAAAAGAATTTAGAAAAATTATCTGCTGCTGCCCGGATAGCAGCGGACGCGGGTTCGATTCCCGCCTCAAGATCATAATTTTTCGAAATTCTTTTTCTAACCCCAAAATCTTTGAACTAATTTTTCTAACATTTATATAATGTTAAAATTAAAATCAAATACCTTAAATTTTTTTTTATTTTAAATTAAAAATGCTTCACAATTTGTGGCGATTTTACTAACTAGATATTGCTAAAGAAAGTGGTTATTCTGTAAGCCTTTTGAAAAGCGACAACCTTGGCTGATTACGAAGGTCACCCAAGTTTATAAGCGGAGTTAGTTTATCAAAAACCTGCGTGTGTACCTACTCACTTGGTGGAAGGTCAGCGTGCAACCTTCGTCTGGTGATCTATTTGCACATGTGTAGCAAAGAAAACTTCACTTGAAATTTATAATTAATTGGTGTTATTTCAAATTTACAGAGTAGAGAGGCAAGGTAGGTACATACATAAGGGGTGGCAGAAGTGATAGAACACTACGTTTCCTATGTATTAGGTGGCGAGCCTATTGCCATCTATCGGGCACGTAAATCGCAGTATTTTGCTAAGTGCTATAAGAGGAACGCTGCTGCCCATTACTCATCGCTGTCTTCAGGGGTGGTGGCAATTGCATTCTGGTCTGCAGTCAAGTTGCTTGCCTCTGTGTGCCGTACGACACACAGATGCAAGCAAGGTGTCAATCAGAAATATGTTATCTCGAGTTCCTCCGTTATAAAAGGCTGGAGATGATGATGATGACACAGAATGTTCATATTCATATTCATTTATTCACAAATTTTGTTACAATAACAATAAAAGATTTAGTCAGATCATAAAATAATTCTAAGAATTTTTAAACTATTGGGAAAATGTCAAAGATAGATAAAAAAAATAGTCAAATAATTTCGATCTGGGGCTTTTTTTTATCGCCCAAGGTAAGTGTCTAGATTTGTCACCCCCTGGCCTGGAAGTGGGATTTTCCTGTAGCGGGCGAAAAAGTCCACTTCATGGTCAGGTGTGACATAAAAATAATCATACGTCAAATGGCACGTACTTAGCGCATTTCACACACGAGTGTTGACTGTCGTCCATTGCGCACTCGCGCGCCGGGCAGCCGCTAGAGCAGAACGTCTTGCCGGCCATTGTTGCGGCGCACGCGCAGTTAGCGACATGGCGCTTCCTGCGTTTGTCCGCGCGTCTGTCACAGCCCGAGTAGTAACTGGGACGTGGTCAGGGATCGCTAGTATAGCTACCGGCCTGCGGCTCCACTGCTAGCGAAGAGATTGATTTTTCAAAGACCTAAGCTGCTACAGGTCTGAGGCCCCACTGCCAGCGGAGAGATTCTTTTTTTCAAGGACCTAATTTGTTGAATGAGATTGCTGTAAAGCCACCATGGCTCCCGGATCATCTATCACATCTACCGGGTTCTTTAAATTGTGACAAAATGGTATTCATACCACGTACCTGGATTTTGTTATGATTCCGATATTTCGGCACAGTTACATGCACCATGGTCACGGATGACTGAGTCATTAAAGATGAAAGTGACCACGTAAGCTTAAAACAATATATTATATCTACCAGGTTTTTGGGGAAGGCGAAGACCTTGTCCCGAAGCATTGCAATCGAGGCTCGAGGACAAGCTCTTGAAGAGAACCCTGAGAGGATTTCTCCACAACAGGCATCTCCCAAGAAGAGGATAAAAAATAAACGATGTTTAAAAGAGAAACCTTAAAAGTTATCAAACCCTGTGAAGGTTGTAGCCACAGACGAAGCTCGCATTAAGGCGATAAAATTAATTAAGTAATTTGCAATTAACAAAATTGCCTCATTTAGTTAAGGTGTTTATTAGACACAGTGTTGTGTCTGAACTGGGATTTGCAAATCAATTATTGCCTAATTAAATTACTGTAACTAGTTTGTATGTCGATAGAGTTTTTTAAAAGGGGAATAGTGAGAGTGAGTTGTATGTATTATTATACTTTTGTTTCAATTACACCGTTATAAATATAACACAAGGTAAAACTAATATACCTGGCATAAAATAATAATCAGTCTGATGGTGTTGTGCCATGACCCATATGTGGGTCACTATTGCCATGCATATTGATCGATATTCCAGAGTAACCTACTCCGGGGGTAGCATTGTCAGATAGCTCTCATCACTAGGCTGTACTGTCACTGACCTGACCTACTTGACACGTATATGGGTCACAGCTCATGAATTTCATTGTAGCCACCATGGTAACATAATAAAATGTGGGACACTGGCAATATTGGTTGCTATATCTACCATTATGTAAATAAGTATGAATATTCAGTTATTTCTGTACAACTTCAGTCCCCACAATTATGTGTTATGGCGACTGAGCAAAATACCATTATGGGCCTTGTGTTTCCAACTTAAAGCCATTACAATGTGCTTTAGCATATTGCAACGGCATTAGCTCACGTTGTGAATGACTCAGAGCTGTACTGTTTTTATATGACAACACTGCGTATGGTAAATAACAATTTGTATTGTCAGGAAGCGTCAAAGCTTTTTAACAGCTAGACAAGCCTGTGAAACGCTGACACGATAAGGTGCAGAGTCCATTGAGGTGGCAGCTCGCTTGTAGCTAAGAGACGCATAGCTATAAAAGTGTAAAAAAAACAATTTTCATTGTTATTTGTTCCTATTTGAGTGAGGCATCTGGCTAGATTAAAAATTCAATTAAAGTTATTTTTTTTATTCCTTTCTATAAAAATAATACATTTTAACTTTATTTTTTTTTAATATTAACTATTAAAAAAAAATAAAAAGACACGAGACACAAAGGCAATATTTAAATTTACAATTATTATAATTTAAAGTATGCAGTCTAGTATTTTACACTATTACAACTCCAACCATTTGATTACTTGCTTGATTTAAGTAGATTAAAAAAAAAGTGTGAGCACAAATTCGTCTTACATCTTTGATTATCTATGAGATACGTACTACATCTTTGATTATCTATAAATAGGAAGGCTAATATTAAGAGGCGATGATTTAAACAAATTTTCTAATTAAATAGGAGTGAAGAAAGCGGTATCTTATTAGTGAACTGGAATGCTATATCAATTAGAAAGACGTAAATCTTTTAATCCGATGACTGTGTTATCGCGGCAGCTGCTACATAAGCATAACTGCTATGAATTATACATAAATGCATGGTAAAATTATTACTAGACGAATAATATCTCATAATTAGTACAAAGATTTTGGTACTTAGAAAAAGAATTTCGAAAAATTATGATCTTTGTACTAATTTTTTTAACATTTATATAATGTTAAAATTAAAATCGAATAGTTCATAATTATGTAATAAAATTCAGCCAGAAGTGTTTATATACTATGAGATATCACAATAAAAATACTTACTAAGAACTTGTTGACCTGTTTTGCATATTATTGCCAAATAAAACAGGATTATAGATTGGTAGGTAATATGGGAAAAAATTATGTACCCATCATCAACATAATAATGATCATCATCCACTTGCCCTGAACCCATTTCATTTGAGGTCATCGCAGAATTTTTTTAGTTTGTGAATGTACTGGCTCAACTTTAAAATCTCGGATTAGAAATATAGTATATGTTTTCTAGATTTATATGCATTTACCATAAATATCATAATTAATAATTTATCAGTACCGCGGTATCTACTTTAGACAAGACAAGCACTTCTATTGAAGAAACATTTATTTATATTATTATTATTTTTTTTGGTAGCCCATAAGATCCCACTGCTAGGCAAAGGCCTCAACCGCAGCCCTCCATCTACGCAAACAAACAAAAATTATATCTCACGATAGCTCGCGAACGCACTGGACAGCGAACCTTCGAAGCTGACATGGCGGCGTTATCTTCCGACTTCGATGCCTCAGGTTAGATGTTATTGTTGTTCAGTTTATTAGCAGATACAACATGTCATGTTCGTTATGACGTGGTAGGTACAGCTTTGCATAAGATCAATTATTCATCATGCTCATAATAGTTGTAACATTACTGTAATATCGCTTGTGGGGATCGATAGTACACAATAATGTCCAGAGAATTGAATAATTGAAGCCGTGTGGTGACGGCAGAGCAGAATTCAACTGTCACCACCTCATTCTCTCCCGCGGGTGTCGTGTAAGGCGACTAAGGGTTAAAACAGTGATGAGGTATGGGCAGCGGCGTTCCTCTTATACCACCTAGTAATATAGCCCGATGGATGGCAACAGTCTCGCCACCTATTACATAATTGGCGAAACGTAGGTGTTAATTCACGTATGCCTACCCCTTAGAGTATATAGGCCTGATTTATGTATGTATATTTGTAATTTCCAACCTTAACTTGTTCAACGTAAAGTACAGAGTCGATTGAGATAATTACGCATATTGTCGTGCTAACGTGTCCTGCTGTGTGAACTGTACCTCCTTTCAGCACAAATATTTAATTTCAATTGTTAAGACAGAAAAATAACAATTAAAAACTACGAAGACTTGGTGCGACTTTCTGTACCTACTGAATGATAAGTTTTCAATCAATTTTGAAAATGCTTTATTATACAGGATAATTACTATTTTAATTTTAATTTGAATTTAATATAAACGTTAGAAAAATGAGTATAAAGAATATTGTGGTTAGAAAACGTTCGAAAAATTATAGACCATAATTTTTCGAACTTTTTCTTCTTTTTCTAACTTTTTAACAATATTCTTTATACACTATAATGCTCGTTTTAGGCAGTATACCCGCCATGGGCCGCCGCACCCCTAAGCTTTCACATACATACATACATAAATCACGCCTATATCCCCGAAGGGGTAGGCAGAGGTGAACTAGCACCCACGTTTCGCCAATTATGTTAGATCCCATGTAATAGGTGGCGAGCCTATTGCCATTTATCGGACACAAAAGTCGCAGTACTATTGCTAGGTGGTATAAGAGGAACGCTGCTGCCCATTCCTCATCGCTGATTTATCCTCAGTCGCCTTGTACGACACCCACGGGAGAGATTTGGGGTGGTGACAATTGTATTCTACTCTGCCGTCACCACGCAGCTTTCACACCGCTCATTATTCGTATGGCTACAGAATCCTTAGAGAATACGAACCAAGTGTCCCTAAGTATGTAATCACTCAAATCAATTAAGCCACAAACAAATGGTTATTAAAATAAATTCTTACACACAAGGTTCCTCTGTAAAATTGCGTTTATTCTTTCCGTCCTCCTCCCAAAAGGGTAGGGTTGCCACTGTTCTCATAATTTTATTTTGAAATTTGACTTGAAAGGCCATTGCCATGACAGAGGACCCCGATTTATTTGTTATTTTACAGGTAAAAATACAAATAAATCGGGGTACTCCGGAACGGGGGCCTCGGGGATCGGGGTACTCAAAGAATAACCGTGCGTCGGGTTATTCCCCGTCTGCCCCAAACTTAACTAATGCTTTACTTACTTTTATTGACAAATAAAAAATATCGCCCTTATTATTATTTCGCTGAAAAGCCTAGTTTTTCGCCTAAAATTAATTAATCTTTCCTTAGGTATGTATAGAGAAAAGTGGGGTAATTTGAACCATCTAATTAGTGTCTGAAATTAATTTATTTCAAAGTCAATATTGCTGGACGTAATTAATATTTCTTTACTCTTTACTTTATGTTTTAAATTTGTTTTCCGTGCCCGATAAATGGCAGTAGGCTCGCCACCTGGGAGCTATTACACGGCACCTTATTGGAGAACCGTGGGTGTTTAATTCACTTCTGCATATCTTAGATGCGAGATTCTTTTGGCAGCCCTAGTGCAATGTCACGCCCGCCGTCATGACTATAGACACAAATTACTTAAACCTTGACTATATTTGACCGTAACATGGACTCAAGTGGCAAATTACTTATGTACCTAACAAATAAACACACTGCACTTAACACAACTTAAGCAAATCAAACAATATTATAATAATGTAATCATTCAATCGATTTAGCTCCCGATAAGGTTATTATTTGATTTTATTTGAACAGTATACAAATTTTTAGAGATTATTACAAAGAAAAAAAGATTGCAGTAGACGCGGGTTCAAATACTTTCCGTTTGCCTAATTAAACAAACACATTTTGGTAATTTTTAATTATATTAAATTATGTTAGAATTAATTTACAATTAATACCTTCTACGAACAAAATCATTGCTGTAAGTATTACATTTTTACGATACTTACATAAAGGTCAAACCATACATGTATAATGCTAAGCTTGTAGGTGGTCACACTATTTTTCTACGAGATTTTTAGGCCATTGCTTAAATAAAGTAGGAAAACATCTGTTTTATCAAGATTAACACATACTATTCTGAATTTTTTTGTATGTAAACCAGTTCCGACATTGTCTCTTATGATAATATCAAAATACTGTTAGAACTATTTTAAGAATCTTATGAGAATATAGTGGAATCAAAGTTTGGTACAAGTTATATGGATTTGATATACAGGGCTTTTTTATTATTTAGCTTAGAAGATGATAAAAAACGTAAAATAAAAAGGTGAAAAATCATGTCATTGATAGTAAATTACCGTGAGGTAAAGGCAGAGCAGAATACAATTGTCACCGCCCCAAATCTCGCGGATGTCATACAACGACCAAGGGTTAAGCAATGATGAGAAATGGGCAGCAGCGTTCTCCAACAACTTAGCAATATACTGCGATTTACGTGCCCAATAGATAGCAATAGGCCGCCCACATAAATAGGCGAGATTTATGAATGTAAATTATGTGCCCCTTTGTGACCAAGAGGCGAGACTTATTCTGTGATCGTCACGTAGCTTAATCTAAGGTCAATGCCACAGACTAATTACAAAGAGAAATTATCATTCACAATAGCAACAAACTACAGATTAATTGAAAGGATTCAAATCTCCGTCCGTGGACCCCCCATCTCGCTCGCACCTTCGTTTCGTTCGAGAGGTCGCCGAACAATGATAACATTAATGAGTAAACACGCGTTAACAGATGCGCGGGCGCATGACTCACGCACGCCGTTGCCAATGCGCGGAGTTCACCGGAAATATCTGGAGAGCAGCGTGTACGAGCACCTTAAATATGAACTCAATAATCTCATTTCAGATAAATTATAATTAAATAGGTTCATTACATTTAATATTTTCTTGTTTAATTTAGTTTTATTTTTAGTCAAACATCAGCTTAATTATTTAACATTAAATTTATTTTGCAATAAAATACTTTTAACTTTTTCTTACTTTTGGCATATACGTATCTATTTATTTCCATCTTTCCTCTTCGGTGTGATGTATGATATGAAGTAAAAGGAAATGAATGGCAATGACGTCTAACTGATTTTAATGGAAGAAAAAGCATACTACGCCGTCCCCAGATATACTGAGAACAGGGCAGAAAAAAGAATACATAAATGCAACAAAAGAACAACAATGACATGGACCTTAACCACACTATACCACAGCGGCTTTATAATAGAGTATAACGAAATATTACTGATTGTATTATCAAAGCTAAAGTTAAAGCATTATTAATACTGCTTCGTCAGACGCACTCCCCATTAGGCTTTGGCAGGCTATGATTAAAATCCCCAGAATAGGCGACGACTACCTCTGAAATCGTTTCACCATCACCAGTTATGGCCGAGGCAGTCGCAAGTTTATCATTAACCGATTCCAATATGGCTCTAAATAACTCCAGCTAATTATAGACATGTCAATTCTAAATATAGCTCGTCCTGGTTAAAGTACATAAAGGCGCATCTAGATTGAATTCACCATCACAAGTCCTTTATTGTCTCCACTCCTGGGGAACAGGCCTTCAATATAAATGGAAGAATGGGCCATAACCCTCCACTGGTCATGAGTTATGTCCCATTCTCCCTATATTCTTCCATCCATAGGTAATGCCTGTGCCCCAGCAGTGGGACATTAAAAAAGTCTTCATATAATTACCGAAAATATTATTATTTTTAAAATATCTTCAACCCGCTGCGCTCTATCTAGTGTGAATCGGACTTTACTAATCTAAGACACTATGAATGAAACGATTTTGTAATCCCCTTAGAGCACATAGATTTGTTAAAGTTACTAATTACTTAGGAGTGTTCTGTGGTCATTGATAAATATTGGTGTTGTGAAATACAATTACTAATATTGGAAGGAGATAGCAGTCAATAAAACATTGGTTCATGTTTTTATACCCTTGGACAGTCTTCTTAAGGAGTGGCGGGACAAACTCAGCATGGAAAACTAATTACAAAAATTATTATATTATCGTTATAAACTATCTTCAAGTAAAATAACAAGTACTAACTTTGTAGAATCAAGACTAGGATTCATATTACAATTTAATAGCTCTGCGACTAAAGGATCGCAGCCAATACACCAATGGCTATGGGATTTTTACTGATAAAAGTTCTCAGAAATAGAAAATTTGGATCTAGACTACCCTTCGTATATTGGTAGCTTTTTCTATGTAATTTTTTATAAATACCAATTTAAATAAATGGGTAAAACTGGTGTATATTATTGTGGTCCTTGGTCATTTATTAAGTACCTACTGCCTGTCACTAATAAAATCAACTGTAATTATTAGCTAAGTATTCCAAATTATTTTATTCACAGCAATAATTACGGACACTATGACATTGATACATGATGCATTACCATTTCATGTCGTTCATGATGTAACAACGCGTGACGGGTTTGACCCCATCGCATTATTATTGCCTACTTAGGTACAATAGCATTGGTAATTGATAAATTGGTGTTTATTCAAAAATACAATCCAAATCCTTCAGGGTTTGAGATGACAACTCGATCTCGATTAGATATAGATCTCGAGGTCTTGGATTCGATCTCCGGGGCAGCACAAACCTGTATTCGGTTTGGTTGGAGGTAGGAATTTTTTCAAATCTGCCTGGCTAGCAGCATAATTATTATCAAAATCTTTTGCCGTGACAATAACAGTATTGTTACGACAATTTGTTATAAGATAGCCAGCCCCTCTGTGGTTGAGGGTTCAAGGAACCTTGGCATCTGCAGCAGTAACCCACCAGCTCACACTGGGCCCACTTGCGCCCATTGTTATCCGCCACCAGTGATTCGTCGAATGGAACGTCCGAATCACATATTTAAGTTAGTTTAACTTACAACTTTTACAGCTGCTCAGAAACCTTACCTGTAACAAAGAAGTATAACATTGAATAAAGGTTCAATCTTTACACATATTACTTTTCTACAGTAGATGCTTATAGGCTACGGCTATGGAGAACTTATACTGAATGGGAAGACGAAGAATTCCTTAGAAAGGTTGGTATCAGACAGGAAGCGTTAAAACCTAACTAATACTAGAGGAGCATCATCGTCAGCTAGGCATTCTTGAGAGCTAGGCTACTTGAAAAAAAAAAAAGTCCTACCACCAAATAAACCTTTTTTTTTTTTTTTGACGGAGTGGAATGCATTTACGCATCGTATCGGCCGCTAGCTAGACGGCCGACGTGTGTGGGACTCGCCCGACTCAAGATCGAGTCGGGAATACGCCACTAAACCACTCCGTTGTCCCTCCAGCCCTTCTGGCGGGGAGAGTCTGGGATCTGCCGCGAGGCAATTCACCAGTCTCTCCCCAGGACCACCAAACAAACCTAGTCCAAATGTGTACTCCCCTGGGGCTCTGTGCGACCACTAGACCACAGAGACTGTAAAACTTTGAGCTGATCTTTTCCAAGGGTGAATGCTGACGTAACTCAACAATACACTAATCAACATCGCATTTGCGCACATTCATGTCATTACGCGCTCAATTACAAGAACAATTCGCCCTAAAATAAACCCTATTAAGGTCGAAAATTGCTCGGTCTATTCCGAAGGCGCATGATTACTCAAAACGACGTAAACACCGATCGATATCTCGGTAATTGGCCGATGAATCGATACAAGATAGATTGTTAATCGATGCGGAGGAGGGATCGGTTAGTCACAGATGAGGACCTGTCGCCATTTATGGGCTCTTCATCTTACGATGAACTAGCTTAAAGATTATTCATCATCATCATCACCAACCCTTTAATATCCCCATTGCTGGGACACAGGCCTTCTTCCCTATGGATCGAGGATTATGAAGAATTTCGATGAACTAGCTTAAAGATTATTCATCATCATTACTACGGATTCCATCCATAGGGAAGGCCTGTGGTGGTGGTAATGATGAAGATCAATATTCTTTATGCTAGTTAATTGTAACCCCTACCCCTCAGAAGACAAAGGCGTGATTTATGTATATGTCTTAAGATGCCGACCATATCTACAGCCACGAGGTCCATTTTGCAAAAGACATATCTTTCGTCACAGGCAGTGACTAACAAACAAGTTGAGCACCGAAAACTGAGCTTAGCGTCCGATGTTCCAAGGTCGAAGGCCGCGTGGGTGACCGAACGACCACTATCTAATTGCAACCAGTAGCTCACGCGTGGGCGCTACCAATATGTTGACACAGTACTTACCCTACATCTGACCGGTAGGCCTGGCACGTGGACAAAATCTCTCTCCACCACTTGACTTGACAGCGTTTTGTCTCGGGATCTAGTGGGAGTTGGGGCGAGAGGAAAACGTTTTCTTTTCCCCGGGGAGATTTTGTCCACGTCCCGCGCTACGGTAATTGAGCCAAGCACTTTTATTCATGTCTGTCTAGGTATACAAATCATAAAATGTACCAATAATATCTGTAGCTGGATTCAAAACATTAAATATGTCAACTGATCCGGCTCAGTATGTTTCCTCTTCCATTTAAATCGGTCAGACGTCATCAAGCCATCCACTCCCTTTTGATTCATATCATCCATCTCATCACACCGTAAAGGTGCTAGTGATGATTGAATGTATAAAAAGAGACGGAACAGACCATGTCTAGAGATCAATGAACGGAAAGAGTGATTGGGATGACAACATTCCAATCCATACTGCTCAAGGTTTTGGCTTAGGTTTTACAGCCGGCCGCCTGCCTGACACCAACCCTCTTTGGGTATGCTGTTGTTGGTGGTTTGCCCTCCACTATTCAGGTGCGTTGGTCTGCACCGGCCAATCTCCCTTAGTCGACTTTTACGACACCCATTTGAGAGCTAGTCAAGTAGCACTTTGTTAATAAAGTTTCACAATGACACGCAACATGTCTCAACGACATCTTAATTTGCATTCGTAATAACAAAATCTTCAGATTCACACATTGTGCGCCCAAATTGCTATTACTCAAGCCGAGTTCCGCACACTTACTTCAATTAAACTAAAAGGCACCTTTTGTGCAAACCCAAGATTAACTAACGATTAGAATTGTGTCGCAATTCGCTAACCATGATGGTTATTAGGTAAAAATATTAATTGGATTAAGCAATGTTGGTTAACTTTTGGTGACGAGGAAAATTTTGTACTAACTAGTCGTGTAGGGGGGGTGACGAAAAGGTGCCGTGAAAGCACGAACTCTCGAGTGTGTATATAACATGTTACAAAAACAACTTATACCCGGTATACAACCGATGTTAACATAGTCATTTCTAATAACTATGGTGATATCCAAACTAAAATTTTGCTACGTCGTGACGGCAGAGTAGAATACAATTGTCACCATCCCCATCTCTCCCGCGGGTGTCGTGACCCTCCCACTATGTTGTACACTGCCGGTTTTTTGATGCATAGTTAAACTCAACCAATTGTTAAAAATTCATTCTGACTTCTGATAATCAGTCTGATATTTGACCATTAGTAACAATATCAGACTGATATTTCACCGTTTGGAATAATTTTTAATAATTGGTTGAGTACAACAAAAAACCTGCCCGTAATGGTTAAGAATGAGTAATGGGCAGGAGCGTTCCTCTTAAGCCACCTAGCAATGTACTGCGATTTCCGTGCCCGTTAAATGGCAATAGGCACGTGAGACGTAATATATTAGCGAAACGTGGGTGTTATTTCACCTCTGTCTACCCCTTCGGGGATAAAGAATAGGCGTCATTTACGTAAGTGTAATTTGTAAACGTTGCTTCAGTTATTTCCGAACAAGTGAACTTCCGCACTTCAAGGTTCAAAAACAAGTGAAAATGTAAAATTTTTACTCGATTTTGAACCTTTCCCTTCAGCGTTAAAGCCAATTTCCTAACACCCCACACCGGTCGTGACTGGCCAATTTGTCACAGGTCACGAGACACATCACCGGCGCATTGACAGCCTTGTCACCCAGATAATAAAGTCGATAATCGCGCAGATCGATTCGGGTCGTAGGGGTCAATTCTATTGAACGAATAAAATGTGAGGGAAAACTTTGGTGTTACGTAAACGATGCTTAAGGGAACATGAAGATTGAGTGTGCTCGTTCCACTAACGAAGAGCCCGGGGCTTCGGTTAGCGAGTCTAAAGTGTCATCGTAAGAGAGGGAGAGGCATCAGGCCACCTCTCTCAAATGCAGATCGTATGTCTGATGAAGCATTTTCAAGTTACATACATAAATCACGGCTATATATCTCCGAAGGCAGAGGTGAACGTTTAGCCAAGTAGGATGGGGCCCAAGGAATAGATGGCGAGCCTATCTGATACCCTAGAAATTTGTTCTTGGGGATCCGACCGGCATAAAAAATAAATTAAAATAGGTATATCTGATCCACCAGGGGATCGGTTCATGGGGATCGGACAGGAACAACTCCCCAAATCGCCTTGTACGACACGGGAGAGCGACTCTAGGATCAACTAGGATGTGCCTGCACAAGTAACATGCGCTAGTAGCCTGCGCAAGCATCACGCCGCGCGGATTACTTGCGCAGACATGGTGACAGCTGAAACGAACAAGACCCATACGGGCTACTTGCGCAAGTTACGTAGCTTGACTAAATAACTTGCGCAAGTAGCCCGCGGGTTTACTTGCTCCAGCTGCTTGCACCGTGTAGAATCACCATAAAGAACGCGGCATTGGTTTGGTGTAAAGAGAGAAACTCAAGATGAGCAAAACACTTTCAAATCACACGCGAACACCGCCTTGTTTAAATGACACTAATTAATCATCGAATCATTGCGATCGCCAGTGAAAGCTCGTACGAATACGTACGAATACAATTGCCCCAGCATCGATTGCTCGCATTAAAACTATCGATCGTCGCCTCGGGGCACCGAGCCATAATGGTCATCGGATTATTCAAAGCTATAATGTGAGATGTTCCGGGAATGCCCGCCGTAACATAATATGAAAGAACGAAAGTTTCTTTCGCGGCATGCCGCCGCGTACGGTCCAATAAACTATCTATATTTTATAGACATCACAGCTAAGTTGTTGTGTCGTAAGTTACATACATACATAAATCACACCTATATCCCCGAACCTATATATAGGCAGAGGTGAACTAGCACCCACGTGTCGTAAGTTACGACTACCTTTTGGAGCGGTAGGGGAAGAGCGTGAAAAAGGACATCATTGGCAACTCTAACTAGAATATAGTCATCATCAACATCACCAGCCCATTAATGTCCCCACTGCTGGGGCACGGGCCTTCCCTATGGATGGAAGAATATAGGGAGAATGGGCCAGAACCCACCACCCCGGTGCGGGTTGGTGGGTACTAACGACTGCAGATGCAACCGGGACCAACGGCTTAAGGTGCCTTCACGCACGAAGCACGGAGGAACTCGAGATAATAAATTTTTGGTCACCCATCCAATGAACGTACATACATACATACATAATTCACGCCAATATCCCCGAAGGGGTAGACAGAGGTGAACTAGCACCCACGCTTCGCCAATTAGGCTAGGTCCCATGTAATAGGTGGCGAGCCTATTGCCATTTATCGGGCACAAAAGTCGCAGTAGGTATATAGCTAGGGGGTCTAAGAGGAACGCTGCTGCCCAATCCTCATCACTGATTTATCCTTAGTCGCCTTGTACGACACCCACGGGAGAGATTTGGGGTGGTGACATTTGTGTTCTACTCTGCCGTCACCACACTTATTATTATAAAGATGAAGAATTAGTTTGTTTGTTTTTTATAACATATCGTGTGACTGTTGTAGGTCTGCCCTGACACTATATAAAGTTTATAAGTGTTAAAACGGTCTAATGCCAATAATAGCATCCTCCTATCAATTGAGTAAATTTTTATATTTTGAGTCGACACTGAACCGAGGCTCCACGTCAATCCCTCAATCAATCAAGTCTCCGAGCGACTAGAATCATTGCGTCAGCGGTGATTGAAACGTTTCAGCTGTCGCAGCGGTGAGTGATCAATCTGCGGCTCCATCGACGGTTGATATTGACCTTGACTGCGACGTAGCAGCTCACCACACAGGCTTGATGATTGAATGATTGTTGTTACAGATTGATGTGTTTTGAGATAATCATTGATCTTGCCGAATTTCAATTGTGAAACTTCACATCCATCGTTATTAATGTTTGAGGAAACCTAAAAAAACGCAAGTTTTTGTTGTTCCATTGAGTATTGACGTTTGACGGTTAAATTAATTCATTAAACGCTGTCAGTGCTCTAAAACGAGCTATTGTATCATGTGGACTAATTGTAGTTATAGTACGAAGATGTTTGGCTACATTAAATATATGAATCACGACTATTTGTCCCTGAACGGTAAGAAGGGCAGAAGTTTAATTAACAAACAGACACGACACATCATCTACATCATCCGTACATACCCCTTTGGCGAGGATTAGACAGGCAATAAATACGTGTAAACGCAATTTGCAACTTTATTGAGGATATTGACAAAAAATCAATAATCAATATTCAATATTTATCACAATATTTGATGGCGATATATTTTATGGACCGTCTTATCCTTGCTTTTAATAAAAATGTTCCCACTGCTGGGGCACGGGCCTTCTCTATGGATGGAAGAATATAGGGACATTGGGCCAGAACCACGCTGGCCCAGTGCGGGTTGGTGGGTATTAACGACATCAGATGCAGCCGGGGCCAACGGCTTAACGTGGCTTCCGAAGCATGGAGGAACTCGAGATAATAAATTTTCGTTCACCCATCCAATGACCTGCCTTAGGGAACAGTGCTTAGTTTACGCAATCGCAGGTCAAACGCATTATGCCACTGCGCTGCCAGCTTCTTAAGAGAGTGAATGATACACAGGATTTATTTATTCACTATATCCATAACAGCAGCTTTATATTTAAAACTATTGACCCCATCCGTCAACAAATTAAACTCAACAATTAAAAACTGGTTCCCATGCCAAAAACCGGCATAGTCACCGAACCTAGAACCGTTAACGCGACAATCGGAAGAGCATCGTACTGAATTATGATCAGAGCATCATTTCCGTGATCCATTGGCGCGGTGGAACGGGCGGCGCTATGGGGCCTCCGCGTGCGCATAGTTATATAACATACAATATAACGTAAGTCTTTTACTCTATAAAATATACAACGCTATTCCCACGCGGGTCCGGGAGCGAAAAAAAACATAGAATGTGCCCCCGAATCATTCCATGGGTGTCGTAAAAGTAGACTAAGGGTGACTGCCCGGTATAGACCAATAAGCACCTTGGGGCACCCAAATGGTAGAGGGCAAACCAAACCATCACACCAACAGCATTAAAGATGGATTGTGTTAGTCAGCCAAAACCTTGAGCAGTATGAATATAATCCAACGAAAACCTATTAACTCGTCGTGTTTTCTCTAGATTTTCAGTTGTAGTACATAAAGAACATCAATTAAAAACGCATTTCGACCATCAAGACAAACTAATTATTGTATCGCACCATCTTGTCTCTGGGCTCGCTCAGGAACAATTAATCTAGAAAGTCAGCCACCGCAATCGGTGGCACGCTCATAAAAATGTTATCGCTCCTCTTATATTCAATTTGCTTCGTGAAGTATATGGGAAACGCGATCACAATGGTCTTGTTCACATAAAGGCGGCGATTAAAACCATTAAAGCGAATAAAAATCTTACGCCAGTTAATAATCTAGTGGCTGGGTGTTATTGTGCTACAACGCCGAGTTTTATATAACTATCTATTGATGTAACTACTGATTTTGCTTCCGATTTTGAGGATTCTGACACAGCATTCAAAGAAACGAGAACAGCTTCATTCTACATTGCGCGGGTGTCATGAGAGTCGACTAAGAAATTTTTTTGTAAAACAGTTTCCAACAGATACATGGGTTTTATTCGTTATAGGAATTTAGCGACAGTATGTTTTTTAAATTTGTCTTAGTAATACTTTCCTAATCAAGAGTAAAATACGAAGAAACTTTACACTAACAAAACTAAAACAGACCTAAAATAATAAACCTTAGGTAAGTAATACATACTAGAGCTGAACAAATTTATATTTCATGAGTTTCAAACAGTAGCATAAAAAGTTGAATGGTGTCCAAAACAAAATCAATTGACAATTCATTAGGTTTTCCTGAACTACGCTTCACCAAATGACAATAACACTATCGAACATATCAAAACTAATCAACAAGATACAAATCTAAATTGAAATAGCACATTATTTATTCAAACAACACACAAAAAAAACACTAAGCCTCTTTCGTTTAGTGAGTGTGGCACAAAACACGTAATCTAGACAAATGACACTTTCAAATCCTTATGAATTGAAGAAAGTGCCCCCGTGTGGAAGCCGGCGAAGGATGCGTGAGCCTTTTACAGCGCCATATCAGGGTTATGACTTATTGTCTCTAGTAACAATGACCCGTGAAATTGTTCATGGCCGGACCTGTTTATACAGACTTCGGGTAAGATAGCAAAGAGACGCCGTTATAAGACTCCTATAGGATACCAGAAAACATGGTAAATAATAAGGTCTCAAATTCTATACTTCAAAATCACTCTCATCGTCCCTTAGTCTCTCGATATGGTCCTTTCTGTCCCTTTTCTACACATTAATAAAATTGGTATGATAATTGATGCGATGAACGATAAAAATCAAAACGGGGTGGATGGCTTGATGACGTCTGATCGATATTAATGGCAGAGGAAACTTACTGCGCCGACCCCAAATAAACTGGGAACAGGGTAGGAAGAAGAAGATTCTATAAATTCATTCTGGCTTGATGTAATATAAATGTATGTAAGAAGAAACATACCGGTCTATTAATATATATAGCCGAAATGTTCACATTCATAAAATTAATATCGCCTATCAATATGTCTCAGAAATATTTTTCTTTAAGTAATATACTCACAAAAATATGCTTCGTTATCCGTCGTAAGTATTTTATCTAAATTAATGTAATTGTAAACATTTTTTATCTGAGCATCAAAATTCCAATCTACAACTGACGCAATAAAGTGAACTAGATAATGTTTATTGTCCAAATCGTCGTTTGAAACAAAAATAACTATTATTAATTTTTCGTATTAGATATTAAAATTACTCTATTAGATTAATTAACATAAATAACCAATAAATTTAAATTAGATAGATGTTGATGTAGATGCAACCGTATGAAAATTTATGACGATACGAGTTGAAATTTTGACGAGAAATTGACTTTTTGATGTTTTTGAAATTAAAGTCCATTTCTGCGTGTTTTCATGAAATAACATATTATATTTTTAACAAGAACTCGACAAATTCAAATGTAGCTTGCTTCTAAATAAATTTTCTTTCTAATAGCTTGTAAGCTTGTGACTAAATTTTCGTAAAATTTAAACTTTTTTTTACTTTGTGTAAAATTTTGTCTGTATATAACATAAGCGCTTAATCTGCAAACTTTGGGCTAAAAATTAGGCATTTTAAAGTATTTAGTTAATAATTTCTGCTTTGGGCACTAAATGCTCCTATGCAACGTGCATAACCTCGAGGTTACACGATAAACATATCGCTCCAGCATAACATAAGTAACCAATCGATTTCCATTCAGGTCACCCCACCGAATAGAATCGAGTGACGTATCGATTATGGACGCGATCATAGACCCATGTGCATTATGTCATTGTAGCGGAACGGCTGGTCTATGACACGCACGGCGTAACACCATAGACTATTAAGGATTTTTAGAAATCTATACCTAATATATGGCCTACCCGGGTGGTCTAATACATAAAACTGGCGAAATGTGGTTCTTCTTCTCCCTGCCCTGTTCCCAGTCTACCTGGGGTCGGCGCAGTATGTTTCCTCTTCCATTCATATCGGTCAGACGTCATCAAGCCATCCACTCCCTTTTGATTCACATCATCCATCACACCGTAAAGGTGCTAGTGTGAATGAATGTATAGAAAAGAGACGGAACGGACCATGTCGAGAGACCGATGAACGGAGAGAGTGATTGGAACGACAACATTCCAATCCATACTGTTCAAAGTTTTGGCTTAGGTTTTACAGCCGGCCGCCTGCCTGACACCAACCCTCTTTGGGTATGCTGTTGTTAGTGGTTTGCCCTCCAGTATTCGGGTGCCCCAAGGTGCTTATTGGTCTACACGGGCCTTAGTCGACTTTTACGACACCCATGGGACGAGACGGGGCTGGCCTATTCTAAGTTATTTGTCCGCTCCCAGGCCAGCATAGAAGACTGTAGATCTAAATTTAAAAAATTGCCTTCCGGCTATAACCTGGGGTGATTTATTGATGCATTTTAGTGGCATTGATTTCTGAAAATCCACTTATAGCGCTTATGTGATGTAGATAGTAGGTTAGGTACCAACTAGCATAATGTAACACTCATCCAAATCATAGTATAGTTATGTTACAGTGTGATGACGGCAGAGCAGAGTACAATGATTGTTACCATCCCCATCTCTCCTGTGGGTGTCGTACAAGGCGACTAAGGATAAACACAGCGATGAGTAATGGCAGCAGCACTCTTCTTATATCACCTAGCAATTGATGTGCCCGATAGATGGCAATAGGTTCACCACCTATTACATGGGACCTAACTCAACTGGCGAAAAGTGGGTGTTATATTCTCCTTTGCCTACCCCTTCAGGGATATAGGCTACATTTATGTATGTATCCACTCCCTATTCAATAGTCACCATCTACAATACAGTAATCGCGAACATAGGTGAATTAAAATAATGTTAATTAGACACCAAAAACGATTCGTTCGCATCATAGCTGTCTACGTCATACATAATCTTTGTCGTTCAAAGCATTCACGACGCGTCGCAGGCGCACATCCTGTCAGGCGCATGCGCAATCTCACCAGTTTAGCCTGACCTCTTCTTGAAAAGCAAGCCTAACCAACAGTGTATATACTTAAGCTGGTATTAATTTTAAAGGGAGTGACGTTATCACGAGAGGGAGCGTATCGACGTAGTTAAAATTGAACTCTTCGAACAAGACAAAAGAGTGCATTTTGCACTGCCAACCGTTTGTTTGATTGTTTAGATTAGGGAACGCTTTTGGCAACGTTTATTCTAATGGGTCCACATATGAAACTGAGATTTGAGATAGATATCGGGTTTATAAGGTTTTAGGCGGCATTGTGTGCAAATTTATGAGCTAGAGGGCAAGCCGAGTGCTTAGACTAGATTAGGTGACCTTGATGAGAAATTACTGTCGAAGATAACCTAAAGGAGATATATAAATCACGCCTATATCCCCGAAGGGGTCACTTTTCGCCAATTAAGTTAACTCCCACCTAATAGGTGGCGAGCCTATTGCCATTTATCGGGTACATAAGTCACAGTATATTCTATTCAATTTTAGCATGTTATTGCAAAACATGCTAGGTGGTTTAATAAGAATTACTTTACGAAATACATACGTGTTATCACTAGAAACTTATAGGCTGGGTTTATAGAATCGGTTAAATAGCAATACAGTTTAGCGGAAATTTGCAATATGACACACATCTACATCTGCCTATTTAGTACATTAATATACTGGTGTATTGTAAGCAAAAGAATTATTTGCGTCTGATTTAATAACTTTATTTTCACCTTCGCAAATAAGCGTTGCAACTTGCGTTGTTTTGCTTGCTGCTGAGGTCACAGCAGACACCTTACTTGGCGAAGCTACCCTAAAAACCGACATATTCGCGTGTTGCATAAAAATTATTATTAATATTATGATGGAGGTGCCTAATTAATTTCATTGCAGCATTAATTACAGCATGGTTGGCGACAAAAACACAAACTTTAAACGTTACGAATCCAAGATGGCGTTCGTCAAGAGTGCCTCGCAATAAAACGCAAGGTGGTTTAGTCACAGCACATTATTTATTTCCAAATATCATCACTATACGACTCGAGGAAATGGCGTATAAATGAACTGCAGAATTATTATGATACAAGCGTTTATTTTTTACGGGTTTATTAATTATTATGTCAGAAATACCTTTTCATCTCCTGTCGCGTAATGTGCCACGACGATTTCAGTTGATGCGTTTTTTCGGTTTAATCGTTGCAAAATATGCGGGGAGGCCGTAAACATTTTTGGCTCTCAACAAAATGTCTCAAATGTAATCCACCATCAAAAAGTTCATGTATTTTAACATAATTATAACGAAAAATCTCTTGCTACGTTTGGGATTTCATTATCTATCGCCCTCGCTCCGCTCAGAAGTTAACCATAGAGACCTTCGTTACGCCCGCGATTCAAGTCTGCACCCGTGACATAAGACACTGCTTTATATAAATACTCTACTATTATGTCACACCTGACCATAAAGTGGACTTTTCCGCCGGCTACGCGTATTGAAAATCTCACTTCCTGGGGGCCTACCGCCTAACTCGATTGCTAAAGTAAAAGCTATAGTTAATGACGTCATGCTTTCATTTCGCACCAAATGTACCTAAACTATCAGCAATAGCTTTGAACGAATGATCACCGAATGATTTTGTATGAATTTGGTACAAAATCCGTACCACCTAAAAATTCAGGATGGCTGCTATAGCCGTTAGCAGTGCATTGCTATATTGCTATCATCAGCAATAGAGTTAGGCGGTGGTCAGGGGGTGACATAAAACTATCGCCCTTGGTATACATACATACATAAATCACGCCTATATCCCCTAAGGGGTAGGCAGAGGCGAATCAGCACCCACCAATTTAGCTAGGTCCTATGTAATAGGTGGCGAGCCTATTGCCATCTATCGGGCACATCAATCGCAGTATATTGCTGGTCCTCTGGTACCCATGCTAAAATAGTCATATAAATACCACCAGGTACCAGAGGAATGCTGCTGCCCATTACTCATTGTTGTCTTTACCCTTAGCCGCCTTGTACGACACCCACGGGAGAGATGGGGGTGGTGACCATGGTATTCTACTACTACGACGACTATTATAGTATTTGTATGACTATTTTAGCATGGGTAGTAGTCAGAGTGTGCGTTATTTCTGTCACATGTTGTATACCATAGCAGTCCTCTACCATAGAGATGACACTAAACTTTTTACGCCACCCATAAAAAGAGATGGGTGGTAGGTGTTTAGTTCACCTCTGCCTATCGCTTCGGGGATATAGGCGTGATTTATGTACAAAGATTTTGTTGGTTAGAAAAAGAATTTCGAAAAATTATGGTCTTGATGCGGGAACCGAACCCGCGTCCGCTGCTATCCGGGCAGGTGCCTGACCGCTCGGCCAACCAAGACACTAATTAACTTGCCGAAATTCTTCTAACCTTTACACTTCACGTTGTAAGCCAACGTTTTTCTAACCACCAAAATCTTTGTACTAATTTTTCTAACATTTATATAATGTTGAAATTAAAATCGAATTGTGATTTATGTATGTATGTGTGTATGTATTGCCAAATCTCTCCCGTGGGTGTCGTACAAGGCGACTAAGGATAAATCAATGATGAGGAATGGGCAGCAGCGTTCTTCTAATACCACCTAGCAATAGCAATGTACTGCGACTTTTGTGCCCGATGTATGGCAATGGGCTCGCCACCTATTATGGTATACATGGGATCCAACATAATTGGTGAAACGTGGGTACTAGTTCACCTCTGCCTACCCCTTCGGAGACATAGGCGTGATTTATGTATGTATGTATGTATGGTAGGTAAAGCCGACGAACCCCAGAAATATACGAGCTCCCAGTTAAAATTGGCACCTGTATATCAATGGCAAGGTCGGAAGTGTGACAGTGATGAATGATCGCTCTGCGTTTAATAATATCCAAATAAGGCGCCCGTAACCACCACTTATCAACACATTAACGCCCTGATAGCTCTGTTTCGAGTGCGACGCACACTGGGACATTGAAACGCCGCATGAACGCGATCGGTCGCTTAGTATCTAAATTTCATTAATAGATAATGTCCTACGCTTTCAATTATAAGATTTGACATTATTATTGCCATACACTTGTCTATGTTTTAAATTACATAGGAATCACTATTTTGATTTTAATTTGAACATTATGTGGATGTTAGAAAAATTTGTACAAAGAATATTACTATTATTATTAGACAACGTGAAGTGTAAAGGTTAGAGAAATTTCGGCAAGTTAATTAGCATCTTCGTTGGGCGAGCGATTTAGGCACCTGCTCTGATTGCAGTGGACGCAGGTTCGTTTCCCGCATGAAGACCATAATTTTTCGAACTTTTTCCAACCACCATATTCATTGCACATAGGAATCAATAATCCTTGAAGATATCACACCAGCTAATAACCAAGCCGAGCGGTTTCTTGCTCCAGTGTGCGCCGCGCGAATTGTAAAAATAACATTAAAAGTTCAAAGCCAGAAGTTAAATGCCACCAGAGCCGAACCTTACCGATTAAGGCATACGTCTCTCTGCAGCTATTACGGTAAGGAAGTGCGTTCACCAGTTGAAATGTCACTTAAGACAAAGGTGTGATTTATGCCAAAAATCGCACAAAATAATTAATGGACACCGACAACTTATTGCCTCTTGATTGACGGCCGCGTTGGTCGAATGCTCAGATCGCTGGGTATTGGCCAAGAGGTCCCGGGTTCGAATCCTGGCAGGGGCAAACTTTGTGATGACCATAAATGTTTGTTCCCGAGTCATGGTTGTGTAAATGCTTATGTAGTATATTTTCAACATTTATATACATAATTATATTAAAAATATGTCCGTCATCTAGTATTCATAACACCAGTGCTTAGGCTACTTACTTTGGGCCAGATGATAGGTGTGAGTGTAAAAAAAAAAAAAAAATAACGGCTCGAGATCCCAAATTAGTTTCATTTTAATGGGCTGATTTTGTTTATCAATTAACAAGTGGTAATTTGTGTTTGCTTCGTTAGTTCAAAGGTATTCTTCCAGTCAAAACGACAAGTTCAATTTGAATTCAATCATCAAATAATTTTAAGGCCGCCTCATGTTCTGTCCTGTGTTGTTGTATTTTTCTGTTATTTGTTTTTTTTATGTGCAATAAAGAATATTAGTGTTTGTATTTAAGGATTTACTGCCGCACTCATAGACATCAATTAACGTAAATGAGTACTTACTCTCAAAAAATTATAATTCAAAATTAGTCGCTATTATTGACGGGACTATGGTATAGATTTAAATGATTTTTTTGACATTAGGTCTTCGTCTCTGAGTGCTAGGGATAGTTGTTAGTAGTTACTGATAGTTAGTGGATTCACCGTGCTGGTGCCGGGTCCATAGTGGGGCCGAGATGGAAGTTAGGTGTAGCGCTTGGGACTACTCAAGAGTAGCTTTATCTACAACATGTCAACACTTACCTTCGTCACCCCAACTTCTCCCTATCTGCCCAACCATATTTGGTAAGATTCTCTGAGGGACACACGTTCCAGTGTAGAACTTTCCAAAGTTCTAGAAAAGCTTTAGGTCTTTTAGTAATGTATATGGGGATGTAAATGTAGCTATTTTTCATTAGATGATTCGTTATAAGTCAAGTATACTTTAGTGGATAATAATCCCCAAAAGATTCGTCTATTGTAATCTTTACAATGAGAAAGACTATAGACGTTACCTCACAATAGGTATGTCTTAAACGTATTTAAGTACAAAAAGATGCAGGAAGTATATATATGGTTAAACTCGAAAACGCTCCGACCTTTCGCATCGTAACTTCGGCAAAGCTCTTTTTTCGTACTAGGCATGATTGCATATACTTATGAACCGTCAAGGGAGCCGTTATCCTACCAGATATGTGCATTGGTGTCTGTCGAAGTGACGCAAATTAAGCTAACTCTTTCTGAGCAACTTTCTTGGAAACAATAGCTGAAGCATTCGGCAAAGGTGTATTGACATATGAATTTAGCTAGTATGACGTTAGTTCTTCATTAATCCACACTGGAGTTCCCGGACGTAAGTTAGGACATAATCTTTTATTGTTCCTTTAAAAATTGCATTCAAATAATAAATCAACGACGAATTATCTGCTATGTCACACAATTATAACAGAAAATCGTTTGAATAATGACAGACATCGATAGCGTCAAGTTTCAAGTGAAATAATCCTCTGGAAGAAATTCTAATGGACAAGGCGTCGATGGTGGCGACCGTTAAGAATTACGGAACGGATTCGGTCCTTACGAGACCTGTGATGAAAGATGCATTGTACCCGAGATCGGAACACAAATCACGAGGGAGATCTCTTAGTTGGACAGTTAGGCGCATTAGAATTCATCGCGACATGTCAAAGGCACAGCCAACATAAATCAATAGCTCGGGCAGACGTTTTCTTATTCAGGAATGTGGATACAGGTTGCGTAATATTTCGCAATATCTGATGTGGTCTTCGCGTATTTATAGTGAGGAAGCAGACCTTAGAAGATGGAACAGATACCACCTGTGTTAAAAAATAATTCACAATCTTTCTTTGCCACAAAACACACTTTAAGTCAAGAACGCTTTCCGGTCATATTCTGTCGTCCAATAGAAGTAGTGTCTATGTGGATAGGCTTCAAGGCTGGAGGTGTGTGAGTTAACAAGAATTGAAACAGAATGGAAGAACGAAAAAAATATTACCAAAATCGCACCAAATATCGCTATCGTAATTAAACTGCATAGATGAAGATAATGCATCTAATAATAACTCAAGTAAAACCCAATGAATCGAACTGATTGCATAATTAAACGATTAAGGTGAAGTATTTTTACAGCTTATTTCATTATATCCTGTAACAATGGATGATTATATTGTCAGTCTTTAACATGATTTACATGAAGTCAAGCGGCTGACAATTTGTTTGATTTGTTTAGTCAAGATCAATATCATCAGAATTTTTCAAAATTAGGCCCAGCAGGTACCCAAAGTTATATTGAAATATTCTCAGAAATTCCAATGTTAATAACGCTTGCGAACGAAATTATTTGAACTACGATAGTACTCAATAAAATGAATTAAAAACATACGGGTACGAATTGAGTAACGAAAACGAAAAAGCAAAGAATAATAAATTCAATTCCATCTCTCCATCAGTTGACAAAAGCATACATATAGGTACATATTATTATATGACACCTGATTTAAGAAAGGTAGTTAAACGACCACATTTGGCCAATTCTGTCCTATGTAATAGAGAGCAAAATAACCATCTTCCAGGCACACTTAACAATACATTGATAGATGGTGTATCGGTAATGTCTTGGCAAGAAAATTAAACATGTCAACGCCTTTACACTTAATGTAAATCATCCGAGACGTTGTAATTTTCCACATAGAACTAAAGGAAGAGACTACCAGTTGCGCCGGCGCGTGTAATACAGCCGTCAGCTTTTCATTAAACATCCATTCTACGAACAACGACGTTGCATACAGAACGAGATCCCATTCATTTGGTATGTAAATCGAATGGCTGGACCGTAAGAGATTATTCATTGTCAATCAGATGCATTACTTTGTTTACCTGTTGTTATTAAACAACATTTTCACTTCTCATGCTCTGAAAGTGCTCATTTGTGTAGGATATAGGCTGCACAAAATCGAATTTTGTGCTCTAGAGCATTAACGTAACCTCTCATAAATGTGTCTATATTAAGGCAAAGAAAATGAGCCATGCAGCCAAACACAATGAGAAATTCAGAGATAGAATTTGTTATATTTACTTAAATTTATTTGCCTAATGTGTTTTTTTAAGATATAAAAGATATTAAAATTTTAATTCAAGTAGGTACGGTAGGTTATTAAATTAATTTATGAAAATTATTATTTCAAAATTAATTTAATACTTGGCTGTATAGGTCTGCAGCCCAAACCCAATATCACTGGGAAAAACTTTTCCTTCGGTATCGAAAACTGTACTAATTTTAGTTTGAATTTTAAGAAATGTTATGATAAACTACTGTTTTATATCCTCGCAATCGAAGTGAAAAGCAGAGTTTCTATCTCGTCCACAAAACCTTTTTTTTCCTCGACATTACTATCAGTGCTAAAAGTCTCGGACAAAAATGATTCGTTTTGTGCACTTGATGGAAAATCTAGTATTTAAGCTTCACGTGTCTTTTGTGCTGGCCTGGGAGCGACTAAGGAAGATTGTCCGGTGTAGACCAATAAGCATCTGCACCCGAATGGTGCAGAGCAAACCACTTTTTATACATTCTTATAACACTAGTGTATTGTAATCATACCAGATATGAATAAACGAACTTTGAGTTTGACTTTGACACCTTTCCGGTGTGATGAATGATATGATTCAAAAGGGAATGGATGGCTTGATGACGTCTAGCCGATAGCCGGAAGAGGAAACAAACGCCGACTCCAGATAATCTGGGAACAGAGTAGGAAGAAGAACAGAGGTTACAAGGTCACTAAACTAGTAAGTGGATTTATCTTAATCTGTCTGTAGATATAACATAGACACTATCTTTTGTATAGCACTAACGCTACCGAGCCAATATCAATGAAGCCTTTCATGTCGAATTTGCCACTTGGACGAGCCCGTCCTATTTCCAACGAGCTCTGGACCTGAATCAGAAATTTAATCTAGATGAAGGCGACCGTGGAGCGTCCTGGACTAAGAATGTTTATTGATCAACCTTGATCATGATTCGTTGGGATAA
Source organism: Cataclysta lemnata (assembly GCA_963931975.1). NCBI lineage: Eukaryota > Metazoa > Arthropoda > Insecta > Lepidoptera > Crambidae > Cataclysta > Cataclysta lemnata. The sequence continues at coordinate 457,741 of OZ008357.1, forward strand.
GGTCTTGACTATAGCTTTGATCATTTGGAATAAGGATAAATTCGGAGGAGGATTAAATTTGGAGGAGCTCGCTAGCGCAGTGGAATAGGGCGTTTGGCCGGCGATTTCGTAAACGAAGCAACGTTCGCTAAGGCCGGCCGTTGGATGGGTGACCAAAAATTTATTGTCTTGAGTTCCTCCGAGCTTCGGAAGGTACAGTCAACGGCTCTTTAGACTACCCAAAACTGTCAAATTTCTTCAATCGATTGTCGACCTTTTCTTGTTGGCAGTAGAGCCAAATGTCGACTGAGAAAATTTAACATTTTGTGGTAGCCTGACGTGTTGTTGTCTGTACGTCAAGCCATTGGCTATTGCCCCAACGTAAAAATTAATACCCAACAATAGCTTATTCGTCCTACATCCTTCCATTCACAGGAAAAGTGTGTGATTTAAGTGTGAACGATTGTGTATTTTCACACGGCACAGGTGGGTGCATCGATATGAATTCGGAGCGTTTCGCCGAATCGATAAGTTACTCGATTGTGCATTCGATACATCGATGGCGCACGCGGACTGAATATTCAGACTGTAACTGGTATCGACAAATGCATTAAGTTAAGGAATTTGTGGTACAACAGACGGTAATTAAGTGCTCTAGAGCATTAACGTATCTACTCATAAATGTGTCGATAATAAGGCAAAGAAAATGAGCCATGCAGCCAAACACAATAAGAAATTCAGAGATAGAATTTGTTATTTTTTTATATTTACTTAAATTTATTTGCCTAATGTATTTTTTAAGACATAAAAGATATTACAATTTTAATTCAAGCAGGTACGGTAGGTTATTAAATTAATTTAAGAAAATTATTATTTCAAATTTAATTTAATACTTGGCTGTATATGTCTGCAGCCCAAGCCTAATATCAATGGGAATAACAATTTCCGTCAGTATTCAAAACTGTACTAATTTTAGTTTGAATTTTAAGAAATGTTATGAGAAATTCTGATTTATTTCCTCGCAATCGAAGTGAAAAGCAGAGTTTCTACCTCGTCCACAAAACCATTTTTATCCTCGACATTACTATCAGTGCTAAAAGTCTCGGACAAAAATGATTCGTTTTGTGCACTTGATGGAAAATCTACTATTATCCTTACAAACCATTATAAGTGTAACACAGTCAGGTCATTCATATCTCACAATGACAACCAAACAAAATTGGGCGAAATGAGAGGGTTGGTGCCAGGCATACAGCCGGCTGATACAAGTCTCGATAACCTTCCCAATCAAACAACCCCGGCTCCCTCTGTGTGTGAGTGTGTGATTTGACCAAATAAAATTACGAATGTTCCCATTGCATTATGCGGCGGAAGAAATGGTTCTTTTTTTAAACTTCACCGATTGTCAGATCTCGTCATTATTGACCTTGTAGTCGACGATAGATGTCTATCGATAATCGCATTTATGCCGACATAATCGTCGATGTCATCGCTTCTTGATTGTAATCCAGGTCATCATTAACGGTCCGTCCACACAGAACGGCGGAGGGGGGATCATATTTTGAACACATTTAAAATACAATTTTGTGACAGTAATAAGGTTTCCTATTAATTTAACTTCTTTTGGTATACAAAGAGAGCCGCTCAAAGCAAATACAGTGACGTGTAAAAATTAACCTTATATATTAATAATTCTGGACTTAATTTTAAATGCGATATACATACATACATAAGTCACGCCTATATCCCCGAAGGGGTAGGCAGAGGTGGTAAATGCGATATAAATATATATAAATCTGCTCTCCAACAGAGTTCACGAGAGGAGACTCTCGTGAACGCTGTTTCGCCATTTAATTGTCCAACTTAATCGCATTGTCTGCGGGGGCCCTTAAAGGCCAGTGACCACATTTCTTCTTCAGTTTCACTCTCGCGTCTACGATGACCAGCAAAATCAGTCCGAGTGACCATTCGGAATCAAGTGACCCCCAACAACAATAGCCGGTAGAATAACGGTCGGGAACCGAACCGGCGACCATACCATGGGAACCGATGCTATCTGCGTTAATTTCAGATGTCGTTACATGATTGTTTGCTGTCGGTGAGTTCGCGAGAATCATTGCGGCCGCGGTCAAGTGCGAGTCGTCTCAATGTACTGGGGGCAGCATACTATTTTGGTCCCGCAATGTATAGGTACTTAAATAATTTCCATGTTAATATGGCAATAGGCTCGCCACTATTACACGGGACCTAACTTAATTGGTATAAAGTGGGTGATAATTCACCTCTGCCTAACCCTTTCGGGGATTAAGGCGTGATTTATGTATATAATGTGTCTTCTAAGCTGGCCTGGGAGCGAACAAATAACATAGAATCGGCAAGCCAGTCCCGACGGAGAGATAGCCTGGTATAGACTTATAATTATTATATTATAATAAGCACCTCGGGGCAACAGCATACCGGAAGAGGGTTGGTGTCAGGCAGGCGGTCGGCTGTAAAACCTAAGCCAAAACTTTGAGCAGTATGGATTTGAATGTTGTCATTCCAATCACTAGCGCCTTTACGGTGTGATGGATGATATGAATCAAAAGGGAGTGGAATGGCTTGATGACGTCTGACCGATATGAATCGAAGAGGAAATATACTGCGCTGATCCCAGATAGACTGGGAACAGGACAGGGAGAAGAAGTATGTAATATAATCTATTCGATTTTAATTTTTACATTATATAAATGTGAGAAAAATTAGTACAAAGATTTTGGTGGTTAGAAAAAGAATTTCGAAAAATTATGATCTTGAGGCGGGAATCGAACCTGCGTCCGCTACTATTCGGGCAGGTGCCTGACCGCTCGGCCACCCATGACACTAATTAACTTGCCGAAATTCTTCTAACCTTTACACTTCACGTTGTAAGCCAACGGGTACCCTCGCAATATAGAAATAAATTTCAAACATTCCAAAGCAGATATTTTTACAAATACCGTGCGTTCGGTTAAGCTTGGGTTTGCTTTATAAACTATTAAATTATAATATTAACATTATTTAAATGTTAGAAAAATTAGTACAAAGATTTTGGTGGTTAGAAAAAAATTATCAACCCGCCTCAAGATCATAATTTTTCTAATTTTTTTTTCTAACCACCAAAATCTTTATGTAATACATAGAAATATAAATATATATGTAAATATATATGTTTAAAAAATAATCAATAACTACAGACCGAGATTATCGATCGGCTTCCGCCAACCTCTAGCTAGATCGACACAGCAATTATCGCTCATTCGTAGATCGCGAGGGCGGGGGCGCCCGCGCAGGTTGGAACTACTGCGCATAGCTCAACAACCATATAAGTGTGTCAGTTTGTTTGAGCCAGTTTCGAAACAGTTTCCATACATATATAAATCACGCCTATATCCCCGAAGGAGTAGGCAGAGGTGAACTAGCACCCACGTTTCGCCAATTAGCTTAGGTTCATGTAATACTAAGCGAGCCTATTGTCATTTTTGGTCACCCAACCTGAAAAATTATTGTTTTGTTTTTTTATTACTTCACAATAAACCACCTGAGCAGTTTAAAAAAATTATGACTATTAATTACATTGTCGTATAATTTATAGTAATGTATTACTGATGGCTACGCCACAGATTATATTATTACTTATAATCATAATTCAGACAGTTCACAGTCATATGGTCATACTATTCATTCCTAATTTTATTTCATTCACTCAATGTTAATTAGTCCTAACTACCGTAGGTATTTATTATGCTCGCTTTTCTTTTATTATCTGTTCGTTGTGAACAACTAATGTATTCTCTCAAGAGTAACGTTTAATTCTAATCCAATAAATCCTTATTGCTAGGACACAATTATAATCAACTCGCGATTGCCATCCGTCGTCGCGCAATTAGTCCGATGAAAATGCAGACAGTTTATTTATACGAGCGAGTGTAAGCGCCGGCGCCGGTGCCTGTAAAGTGCGATTCACACCCGACGATTTCGCGACGACGGAAGTATCGTTACTTTTTTCCTTGTTACGAAAAAGTGACGATCCCTCTGACTAGAAACGATTCTTAAAATGATAACATGATAAAAAGTGTATAAATAAAGGGCAGGGAGAAGAAGAACAAATAAATACATAATATGCTAAATAACATTTTGAGATAAGTAGTAATAATAGCACTAAGTATTAGAATTCGCTTTAATGAAATCTCTATCTTAACCATAATATGATATAACAATTTCATTTTGGATTTCATTGCTTCTACATGGCAGGAAAAAGATCTAATGACTATTCTTAAAATAAATATTAATTACAAAAAACCCACATCTCTGATTCACATTATTAATATTTTAAAATTTTTAGTATCTAACACTAATATATATTTTATAATTAGGTAACTATCCTATTATCTATAAAATTATATAATATAGAATTTTATATATAATTTATAATATGTTGTTTGTATTTATGTTTTATTTGATGTTTTTACACGTTTTGCTATAGATTAGACTCTAAATGTTAATATTCTTGTTATATACCTATGTATTAAACGCTATGTGGTAAACGCTGCTGCTGCTGGTGCTGGTGTCAAATTTGTAATTATCCTTAATTAATACTTTGTACATATCTGTATTTTGATACTGTTTGTTTACCCAAATAAATTGAAAAAAAAATCAATAATATTTATATTAAATATCCTTATTAATAATTGATTGTAGACTTATACGTCGTCAAAGCTCTTTCCTAAAAAGCCGTCGTAAGTTTTTTTTTCTTTGCCCCTTACAGTGTGAACGACACCTTATAGTTTCAGATTTGCCCTAATTTAAGAGGCGTCTGGACAACATCCGGTTGACATATGACGTCGTTTAACTTCAAACCTAATCGACCTTATGTGTGACTAAAATTCTGGAATCAAAAAGAGGAAATACGAACCATTTTATACGATATTCTTATTTCTCGCCCCCTAAATGTATTTATTTATTTTATCAACACAATATAAAGTCAACGTCTTCATATATTTATTGGTATGGTTATTATCTACTTATTTCGATTCATATTTATAAACTGTTAGAAAAATAATCACGTACAAAGCAAATTATGCCTGAGAAAGTTTGAAAAATGTAGATAATTTTTATTTTTTATTTTATTGTTTATACCCATTTATTATTTCTTTGCCAATGTCTATATTATTCGTAATTTAGTTCCAATTTATATTTAAATATACTTTACCTTATTTTCTAGAAAAGTTAATAATATTTCAAAAAATGTTGCTCACATGGTTTGTAATACAGATAAAATAACAGTAAAGTAATTGATATTAGCTTATTATGAGAATCTTTCCTCAAATTGCGGAAAATTGTTAAACTAACTCAATGGTTACTTTTAATTACGTCATGGGTTTATTAAATTTAAATACAATAATATTTGACCGCGAGCCGCGTGGTGACGGCAGAGTAGAATACAATTGTCACCACCCCAAATCTTTCCCGTGGGTGTCGTACAAGGCGACTAAGAATAAATCTAACTATGATTAGGAATGGGCAGCAGCGTTCCTCTTATACCACCCAGGCTAGCAATGTACTGCGACTTTTGTGCCCGATAAATGGCAATAGACTCGCCACCTATTACATGGGACTTGACATATTTGGCGAAACGAGGGTGCTAGTTCACCTCTGCCTACCCCTTCGGGGATATAGGCGTGATTTATGTATGTATGTATGTATATTTGAAAGGACATCCTCCATTTTTGCCCAAAATAAAAAGTGCTATATTCTGATAGAACACGTCGGCCTTCATTTGGTTATATGGCACCAAAGCTGTAGTACCAATATTAGTAGTGCTATACAGGGTGGAAAGTTGAGATGGGGGATTAAGGGCAGCTACCAGATCCCTTGCTGCCACGCGAAGATGGTCTTAGGAGACCCTTCCTAACTATTTGAGTGATGACAATCGACATTCACAACAAATTTTTGATTGACAAAGAATATTGTGTTTAGAAAAACTTATCTTAGCCGTGTGGTGACGGCAGAGTAGAATACAATGGTCACCACCCCCATCTCTCCCGTGGGTGTCGTACAAGGCGACTAAGGGTAAAGACAGCAATGAGTAATGGGCAGCAGCATTTCTCTCATACCACCTAACAATATAAATTTGTATTGCGTTTATGTGCCCGATAATGGCAATAGGCTCGCCACCTGTTACATGGGACCGAACATAATTGGCGAAAAGTGGGTGTTATTTCACCTCTGCCTACCCCTTCAGGGATAAAGGCGTGATTTATGTATGTAAAAACTTATCTATATTTTTTCGATTTTTTTTCTTTACATTTGGTTTATATTTTTCGAATACGCAAAGAAAATAACTTCGCACGAATCCCGGCATAAGTTGGTTTAATAGTACGCTATATTTAAGTGGACCTACCGACGGCTACATTCTCAGAAATATGAAACAGGACGTATCATTATAGTCACATCATCCATTCCATTAGACGTATAATTTTATATGGCTCCAAGGTCTTGTTTATGGCAAACATTTCACACAAAAGAGGATATTAATATCCTTTTTTTTTAAACTAAAGTTAGGAATTAAAAGGATATTAGTTAGCCTTACCAATATGGGGAAAATTTTAAATTTAGATTAATGGTTCTGTTACTTAGAAATATGGCAAAACTCAACCTGTAATTTAGTCGACATTGCGTAGAACTGAATTTACATTCATACATACATAAATCACGCCTATATCCCCGAAGGGGTAGGCAGAGGTGAACTAGCACCCACATTTCGCCAATTATGTTAGGTCCCATGTAATAAATAAGTGGCGAGCCTATTGCCATATATCGGGCACAAAAGTGTCGCAGTACATTGCTAGGTGGTATAAGAGGATCGCTGCTGCCCATTCCTCATCACTGATTTATCCTTAGTCGCCTCGTACGACACCCACGGGAGAGATTTAGGGTGGTGACAATTGTATTTTACTCTGCCGTCACCACACGGATGGATACAAACACGAATAAACAAATATGCAATGAAACATTCCAGAGATATACTTAGTCCCGAGTCACAACTGCAATGAATCACAGTGTTACAGGAAAATTAGGTCTGATTGTGAGTCAACAGCTGGGCAAATATTAGAATGAAGCCGGCTGAAAATTGAAATATAATACGTGTTTATTTATAAATAATTCAGAGACAATAGACTACGAGATTGGAATGAGTGGTTGTGAGATCCAATACGAAGAAAGAACTTTTATAAAATAGAACAGCATAATTATGCAAAAAGGGTTAGTGTCAGTCGGGTGGTATGGATTGAAATCGACCTGAAATACTGGCGAAACGCGGGTGTTAAAACACCTCTGCTTACCCTTTAGGGTAAAGGGGTGAATTATGTATGTAATGTATTGTTTGTTGTGAACGAAAAATAGTAAAAATGAATCTTTATTTATTTATATACCATTCTATACAGTTGATATTACTAGAAGTGGGTCAATCCATCCAAAGTTCCATCTTAGGCCTTATCATCATTTTCCCTATGGACAGATTGCGGTCTAAAGCTTGTATACTAATCATAAAAAAATCCCTTTAAGGTATCTACCATGATGTAATTATTTGTGATTCATGCCCCCTTTCATCATTACAACTGCAAATACTTATGTGTACTCATGAGATAAGATTACATGAAGACACATTTTCCTAAGGAGGAAATCGGCATACCAAGGAAATGTCTCATTGTCAAAATAAACGACAAGACAATAAAGATTAAAATAATGTATCCGTCGATTATTCACTGTTGATTCACGTTTCAGTACAACTGGGACATTGCAAAGTTCAATCCATTTTTAATTAATTAGTTATAAGGGCAGAAAAATAAAGAAGCCCATACAGACATATCTAAGATAGATCTATTTTTCTTGAATTTCACATTATAAAATGCATGTCCCAGACAAGCAGCAGCGTTCCTCTTATGATTGAGATTTCCGTGCCCGATAAATGGCAATAGGCTCGCTTTAAAAACTACAAATATCATATAAATATTAGAAAAAATAGTACAAAGATTTTGGAGGTTTTACCACCTGCCCGGATTTCACTAGACGCGGGTTCGATTCCCGCATCAAGACCATAACTTTTCGAAGTTTTCCTAACCAGCAAAATCTTTGTTCAAATAAAAAATCGAAATAGTAAGATAATTTTTATTTGCACCTGCAAATAAAAATAAAAAGCGGAATAATTACGATAACTAATATATCAATGAAGCCTCTCGCATGCGCGTGCGCATTCTAAGCGACCTTGTGACGCAATCGCTATTAGCCAGTAGCGTTCTTGTCGCAACAAAGTGTAAGTTTCGTAAAAACTAACAAAATATAAGCGTCGGTCGCGAGAAGCGGCCGGATGTGTGGAGGCCACGGAGAAGGCATTATTTTGTCAATCAATTAACCAACACTGCTTTTTATCTACTTTCAAAGTAGTAAAAATACTCTAAATAAACAAATTATTTTTTCGTTTCATTGTTGATTTTTTTAACATTAAGAGCGCGCCGCGTTTCGTTTGTCCGCAGATATAAATTGATATATCTGTGGGTTTGTCAAACCATTTTTTTTATTCTCCCTATATTTTAGGGAAGGCAAAGGGTCTAGCCTATACAGCCAAGTCTTTAGTGTATATTTTATCTGTAGTCTTATGGAATAATGAGTGGGTGAAATGTATGAATGAAATGAATTTTACGTTAAAATATGGATGTCACACATTTTAACACATATAGGGAGTGCTTGGAGCGAATTTAATGGTAACAGAGTTCATGATTGTTCCTGATGAAGTGGACAAAACCACTTTTTAAATGGTTTTCACCACAACATCAAACACATGACAAGACTTGTTTTCAATGATTCTGTATATTTTATTATTACACCATTAGATTTTTTTTAATTTGGCTTCGGAATAATCTACACTCTCTATGTTTACATACCTATATTTTTTTATGACTTTTACTGGAGTACTATTGATTATATCAACTTAACTGTCAATGCTGTTATGCGTGATTTTACTCGGTAGCCTCTTAAATTATTGTTAGAAAAATTATTACAAAGAATCCCGCATAAAGACATTTATTTTCCGAATTTTGACTTACCATAATTTACTCTTTAAGTTCGTAATTTTTTTTTCATTAGATATACTTTCTGTCGATAATAATAAATTATCATTCATTTCTTCTGGCATATTAATTGCTACATCTCATTGTTTCGCATCTCTCAAACAGTACCGAGAGTACCTGCAATACATATTTACAGGATTATGCACCTTAAGTGCAGGTATTAAGTATGCCTTCTGAAATGACCATGACAGATCGCATGACCACTGATCATCACGAGCAATTAATACAGAATGTTTTGCCCATTATGTTGATAGCCTCTTGTTGAACTTTTTCGCGTACAATTGAGTTTTTCTGGCCGTCATTAGTCTGAGTATTTGAAAACCTTTACTGCTCCATATTTATTTCTTTATTATACTATAATGTGATAGTGTAATTTCTTACTTACGTTAAGTTTATAGTCGAGCAATTTTATGACATAACAAGATTAATCAAATACCAATTAAAAATGTAGTTCCTTAAATAAAATAAAAATACTTACATTAAATGAAATATATGACAAACACTCACACTGAATTTAACTATTACAATAATTCACTTAGGAAATAACTGCCGCACTCAGAGACGTCACTTAACTTTAATGAGTATTTAATGTCAAAAAAATTCATTTGAATTTACACCATAGACCCGGCAAGAATAACGACTAGTTTTGAATTGTCATTTTTTGACATTAACTACTCATTATCGTTATTTGACGTCTCTGAGTGTGGCAGTAAGAGTTATTAATGAAGTTATTGATAATAATTAGAAGCGTTCTTCCTTTTTATTATTTTTTGTTTCCGTGGTGATTCTTATTTAATTAAATAATACAAAAATATTACAAAAAGAAAATAAATATGTAGAATAGAAATATTTAAAAAAAATATAGTCTTGATGAGGGAATCGCCAACGAAGATGTCTTGGTTGGCCGAGATTGCTGAAGACGCAGGTTTGATTCCCGCACCAAAACTATACGACACGATTTTTGGAACTTTTCCTGACGTATTTTTAAAGTAAGTTATATTATTTATTGTTAATCAAACTGCAATATTTTAACATACCAACAAATCGTGTCTCTCTGCAGAATTCCAAGAATTACGCCGTAACCCCGTTAAAGCCAATAGCTTATTCTTTATCATCGGCTTTATACCTTAATGCAAAATGGTAAAGTCCAATTTAGGCTGGCAACTATTTTGCCACTGTCTTTTTAGGGTTAACTCGATATAGCACCGACGGCATTAGCATAACTGTCGCAAGCGGGTGTCGAACTTGTGTACCACGCGGTGGGCTAATCCGACAGCGAGTAGTCGCGACACCACCTAGCTGTCAATGCGACATACGAAACTGGACTAACACCGGATTAGTTAAATGCGTTTAGTTTTAATTGCGCTATAAGTTATCCTGGACTTTATTTAATTTTATTATAATTTGTTTGGCAATTACAGTGTCATTTTAAATTAGATTCTCCTAAAAGCATACTTATACGTAATTCTTTTCTAAAGGGTAGGCAGAGGTCGAATAACACCTAGGTTTCGCCAACTATTTTCAGTCGCATGTTACAGTTACTAATTAATTATTTATAAAACAGAAAATCAAGTCAAATCAAAACGATCATAACAAAATGGCACATGACATAACAAAACAACACGTACCTACATAGGAATAACAAAATAAATATTTATTAACCCAATTTAATGGAATCGTATCCATTATCTACAACTAAATCCGGTGCGGTACTAAGTTATCTTTAACACTTATCTATCGATATCGATAAAAACACTTCAGCCAGATACGTCAACGGCAAATTGTTTGGTTAGTAAAATATGTAGGTGTTATATTACGTTGCTTTGTGTTCAATCAACAGTAAAACCATTGTAAGCACTTCAACTGCACATTACATATTATAATCCAACAAGGATTTAGGTACTACGCAAACTTTAATGTAAATTTTTAGCGTGTGTGTCACGTCATCAATGTAGATTTACTACGCTAAGCTTTACGTTAATTTTTAGCGCGTGTGTGTCCTGAACATCGACAATTTTCGAATATTTTTTTTTCATATTTTTTTTCCAATACGCTTAAAGAATAAAGATAGTAGACGGTGGCAGGCCAGGCGAATTGAAAAAGCCCTACCCCCAGCCAAAAAAACAGTCCTATACCGCCAACCAAAAAAAACAGTTATATACCACCAACAAAAAAAAAACAGTTATATACCACCAATCAAAAAGAGTCCTACCACCAACCGTTAAAGATGATAGTTTGGTAAGTGATTTTTAACCGTCTCCGTGGCCTAGTGGTTCGTCCACCGGAATTGAGATCCAGAGGTCCCGGTCGATCCCCAGGGGTTACAAATTTGTACTCGGTATGGTTGGTGGTAGAACTTCTTTCAAGTCCGCCTGGCTAGCTACCACCATCTTATCAAAATATCACCTAATAATAATGTTAACAGCATTATTGTGTTCCGACATTGTGATAAGATAGCCAGCCCCTCTGTGGTTGAGGGTTCCAGGTGAAGCTCGATTCCATCTTCAGCCCTTATCGTCACTTACCATCAGGTGAGATGAAGGGCAAGAGTCCCTGTCTGGCATAAAAAAGCGGTAAAAGAAAGCGACTCACCCTGCACAGAGCGACGCCGGTATCCAGCCTGTCGAGGAAGTTGTCCGCGCTGATCCTCAGCTCCGGGTAGAGCACGGTGAGCCACTCCGCCAGGTCCTCCTTCATGGCGTACAGGTACTCCTCCGAGGAGCGGAACGGCCGGAAGGGCCGCGCCTCCAGCAGCACCGCGCCCGCGCCCGCCATCGTGCCGCGCGGTCACCAAGCGGACATCACTGGCTCTGGGGAGGAGGGAAGTCAAATTAGTATGTTCTAGACAGGCTTTTAGTCGAAAGTCATCAAGGATTTCCTAAGAGCAAAGGAGCGCAGCATGTTAGGCGCTAAAAGAACGGATCGCGTCAGGATTTTTTTTTTAAAGGGAAGCTCTTGACCTTTATCTGCCTGATGGTAAGTGACGATAAGGGCCGAACATAGAATCGAGCTTCACCTGGAACCCTCAACCACAAAGGCTGTCTATCTTATCACACATTGTCGAAACACAGTAATGCTGTTCACATTACTATTATGGTGACAGATTTTGTTATGATGGTGGTAGCTAGCCAGGCGGACTTGAAAGAAGTCCTACCACCAAACATATCGAGTACAATTTGTGGTGGCATTGGAACAAAAAAACATAGGTAGGCTTTTTAGTATTCCATGCTGGCACGTTCTACGTTAATTTATCGCTACCAGGGGGCCTACCGCCTAACTCGATTGCTAAAGCAAAAGCTATAGTTTATGACGTCATGCTGGCTTTTCGCACCTAATGTAAACTATTAGCGATAGCTTTGAACGAATGATCACCGAATGATTTTGTATGAATTTGGCACAAAATCCGTACCGCCTAAAAATTCAGGATGTCTGCTATAGCCGTTAGCATTGCATTGCTTTAAAGCTATCATCAGCAAAAGAGTTAGGCGGTAGGCCCCCAGGCCAGCATAGAAGACCTAGAATCCTATTGCTATTGACTTATTGTAATTCGTAAATAATGAATTGTGTACTTATTTCACAAATTTCTCACAAGCAAAATCTAAGAAATCTCGTCGTCTGTTGATTCTCAACTAGTTACATGATCTAAAGACAAATCCGCATAGCTTCCACAGTGACGAACAAACCAACAATGTCACCTGTTAATGTACTTGTTAACACGCATTCCGTGAATGTGCAGGAAGCGTCCTGCCCGCCTGTCAAGATGCCAATCTGCCGTTGTCACTCACACTCAATTGACAGAGTCAGTCAGCGTCTGATCCTGCCAATCAGGCAGTTAACTGATTAGCTGACGACGCTCGTCTCAATTGAACTGAGATTCGTATCAATTAACGTTTTTTACGGCGTTTTTGTATTGTATACTTAGATACATACATAAGTCAGGCTTATATTCCCTAAGGGGTGGGCTGAGGTGAGGTGAGCACGGTTTGCCAGTTAAGTTAGGTCACATGTAATAGGTGGCGAGGCTATTGCAAACTTTCGGTCTCATAAATCGCATTATATTGTGATAGGTGGTATAAGAGGAATGCTGCTGCCCATTACTCATACGTTAGTTTATTACCGAAATATGTAAACGTTTTTTCGTAAATAGTCAATGTATACGTACACTACGGAAGAGAATTTCAAAATCTTTCGTCATTTCTATTATGGTCTGGCAACCACTTGGCTTAGCACTTGACTTGTTCACACAGGAGTCGAACCCAGGTCTCTGCGAAAGCGCAATTAGTGAGCCGTCACAATCCGCACCAGAGCGTGCGGGTCAATGAACTGACTCGCGCGCGACAGCCGCGCGAATTAATAATACAGACGCATTTTGGTCATATTTTGTTGTCATTTTTGTGTGACAACAATTTTCATGTTCATGCCCATCGAGGTTATTATGTAAACCGATTGCTTTTTACTCTTTCCACCTGTCTCGTACCTACTATGCTATTTTTGCAATGATTAACTGCCCCACTCAGAGACGCCAATTAACTTTAATGAGTATTTAATGTCAAAAATTTTCATTCAAATCTAGACCATAGATCCGGCAAGAAAAGCGACTAGTTTTGAATTGTCATTTTTTGACGTTAAGTACCTACTCATTAACGTTATTTGACGTCTCTGAGTGCGGCAGTTAGATACGTTAATTTTAATGAGTACTTAATGTCAAAACAAAAGTACGAAAAACTCGGCCAACCAAGGGGTCTTGGTTGGCAGAGTTTTTCGAATTTTTCCTAATCACATTTTTCTGTGTACCAATGAGCATTTGCTAAATACGTCAAATGGCATTAATAAAACATTTCTATCTATATTCTATCAGCAGTATTGTTGCGGTCCCGATCTTACCTCGCTATCCCATCTTATGTTAGCCCACCTTCCCCTACTTGAATTATCTGATCAAGTGTCCGAAGCCTGAGCCGACAACTCGATTACACATGTCGACATCGATATCAATTCGCGCATGCCTCACGCGTCGCATAACGACTAAATTGCCCGATGATTAGAAAGAAAACGCGATGCCATCATCGTGCCCGACAATTCGATTCAGTTCAGAGATTCGCATATCGATTAATTAAACAGAGCATTAGACGATTGGTTTTGCAAGGCGTCTCAGACGTAAACGATTATGATATGGAACGGTCGAGCGGTTCATTAAAATCGTGATGTGCATGTGAAACCTGTAGCAATATGGATCGTACCTACAGTAATGCTCTTCTTTTAAATCAAGTAATTAACTCTTTATTGCACATCACAGTTAATAATGAACAAACTATAAGTAATAAAGTTTGCAAGGGCGAACTTATCTCTAAAAGAGATCTCTTCCAGCCAACCCAGAATAGATGTTGGAGACTACAGAAATAATAAACGGGTGACATCTCATCAACAAGATCAATAAGAATTGTTATGTACTTATAATTTAATTGTTACCACCCCAAATCTCTCCCGTGGGTGTGTTACAATACAAGGCGACAAAGGGTTATGAGAAATGGGCAGCAGCGTCCCTTTCATACCACCAAGCAATGTACTGCGACTTTCGTGCCCGATAAATGACAATAGTCTCGCCACCTATTACATGGGACCGAACACAATTGGCGAAACGTGGGTGTTAATTCACCTCTGCCTACCCCTGATTTATGTAATATATGTACACATCAATGTAAAATGCCTACCTTTTTAGGCGAATTATTATTGATAACTGACAATGTAGCAGTTTTTGATAATTTATGCATGATCGATTGACAAGGGCAACACATTTTCCTGATATCATTTATGTAGATACGTTTTTAGACTCTTTATGTTTACCGTCTTCCTTCCTTCAGTGTTCTTATCTCTCTGTGTTCTGTGTGTTTATTGCATTTCATTATGCAACGTGTGCATAAACCATAATTAGTTAGAAGGAATGAAGTATAGTACAATATGTAACAGAAATAACTCTCACCCTGACAACTACCCATGCTAACATAGACATGTAAATACTATGGTTTTATTAAAAAATAGAAATCGTATTTTTTATATTTTACTCCATACAAATTGTACGGTCAGTAAAGCAAATTTTTTGGAAAATTTGAAAATAATACTTTAGAATTTTGAATTGTTATATCACTATAATTTTTATATGACTAAGATTAAGTTTACTGCGAATCACTTGCTCGCCCCCTATTGCATGGGACCTACCTAACATAATTAATGAAACGTGGGTATTAGGTGATTCACTTCTGCCTATCTCTTCGGGGACAAAGAGGCGTGATTTATGTATGTATCATAATCAATAACCGTAAATAATCAATAACTTTCAAGGCATGTCCTAGAAAACTCCGACGGCTTCAGATTTGCTCATTTCGTGAACGATTTTGTCATTTACATTATCCGTGAGCGGAAGTAATTACAGCTTTCATTAATCTACATTAGAGACAGGAACACAGAGCTGTCGTCAGCTCTGAGACAAGGTTATCATTATTATTATGTGGATACATATTTTATTTATTTATTTAAACTTTATTGTAAACAAAAGTTACAAATGGCGGACTTATAGTCAGACAACTTCGTGCGCGACCCTCGTGCGGTATGAGAGACGGTGGCGGGGACGGGGCACTCTAGCCTAGATGCCAGGGGGCGTTGTTTGCGGGAAGGAGGGAAAACTCGCTCCTCGCGTCACCCACCCCCGCCAACATCCAGCAGGCCTATTCGCTAACTTTTTTGACAGTTGCAAGTGATGATCACCGAACTATTTACTTATACATTACTACTTTACTATAACGCTATTGTGACACTTGTCCTGTGAAAACAGAAATGGATGAGTAAATAGTTCGGTGATCATCACTTTTAACTGTCAAAAAAAGTTAGCGAATAGGCCTACAGAGCGCCCCGTCCCCGCCACCGTCTCATACCGCAGGAAGGTCGCGCACGAACTTCTCTACCAGTCAACCGGAAAGCTGGGTACAGAAATATTAGTTGGCGGTGCAGACAGTGAATAACGTTAAGTAAATAAATTATCTTAAATCAACATATCGAGTTTACAGCATTCTCTGCACCTATTCTGCTGCATTTTTTTTATGCTAGACAGGGAAGCTCTTGCCCTCCATCTCACCTAATGCTAACTGACGATAAGGGCTGAAGATGGAATCGAGCTTCACCTGGAAACCTCAACCACAGATGGTCTGACTATCTTATCACTCATTGTCGGAACACAATAATGCTGTTAACATTATTAATATGGCGACAGATTTTGATAAAATGCTAGCTAGGCGGACTTGAAAGAAGTCCTAGGACTTCTTGGAAGTGGGGATCGAACCCGGGACCTCTGGATCTTAATTCCGGTGGGAGAACCACTAGACCACTGGACAATAGAGAATGGAAAAAGAGGACATACTGCCCAGACTCCAAATAGGGCGAGTTATGAAGCAGGGTGATAATAATGATCTCTTAATAAGGGTATAAAATTACCAATGGACTGTAAATTGCTTGTTCGCGACACTTTATCGCTTTAACAGGGTCATAAAAATATTGTAGTTCCCAACAGATAAGATAACAGTTTGAGCTCGGCAAACATAACTTTGACATGGGAAGCGACTGCCAAACAAACTAAGCTAAAGGGTGCAGTGCCCGATAGCATTTAGCTTCTGTTGACAACGCCTTGGCGGGATAATCTTCGACTTAACTTGGTAAGACGAGGGTAGTGTTGGGGTTATAAAGATTAGACAGACCAAACATTTACTTTATCACGCTTAGTAGGGTGTCTTCTCGTCGTTAGCATTATAAAATTAGTAACCATTTTTACCGCCTACTGAGCCTACTGATTATAAAACAAAGACTGACAGAGGTATGGCGAGTCGCAAAATTATTATTACTACTTTAGGAGTTGATTATTTGTATTAACTACTTAACATATTACAAAATAATATTTTAAAAAATTGTCTCTTACTTGATAAGTTTTATTTTAATAAATACTTTTATTATGTCATTATTTTTATTTTACAGCCCTTTATACTTCTAAAAAATCATATCTCTCCTCGACCCCTGTTTCATCTTACCTCGGTATAAGGGCAATTGAAACAAGTTGACTTGTTACGGTTAAGTCGATTTTTCACCACAATTATTTAATGCTTACAATTTATTTATGTTGGTCATTCGGAAGTGTAAGAATGACCTATCGATTGGTACTAATATCATGAGATTTCAGTCTATAGTATTTGGTGTATGAAACAAAATGTAAAAATGGTTTCAACTCCCCTCGGTCTCCCCTAGACCATCACACTTGTAATAATTAAATATAATGATAGTTATGTATCATATTAAAAGAGACTTTGTGACACAAATTTCTTGATAAACACTCTTAATTTAATTTCTTATTTTAACACAGTTTATTTTAAAAACAAATTTGTGTATAAGATAATTTGGATAAGATAAATTGCGGGTAACCGATAAAAGTATCAACCGTGATTGTTCATTTTACTAATGATGTCTTATGAATTTTCGTTCTTATTACAATAGAGGTAAGAGCCATGGGACTTGTTTTGTGGATCTGAATTTATTTTGTACCTGCTGTGTTAATAAAAATAAAATAAAAAACAAGACTAATCAAAAAGGTCGTTATACCGTCAGAGAATTAGTGTTGCCAGCAATCAATTGGTAAAAACCGTGATTAATAGTTTCTCGCGGTGTCAAGGATCCTATCGGAAAAAATATCGATGGCGAGACGAACCTCTTTAAATATTCGTGAAAAAGTGTGATTTGATATTGTACAGTATTTTTATAGATTTTGTACGCTTTTAGACGAATACTTAATAATATGATTTGATTAGGCTGGACAGTAGACTATCTTCCATGCTGACCTGGGAGCTAATAAATAACGTAGAATGTGCCAGCGCCTTTTTTCTATCGGAGTGGAATGCCTTTACGCACCATCACCAATAGTGTGCCAGCCCGGACTCATCAGTGGGGTATCGTAAATGTCGATTAAGGGAGGGATGAGGGGATTGCCCGGTGGCCAATAAGCACCTTGGGGCACCGCACAGATATTTTACTTATATTTATATTGACACGTATATTGATATATCTGTCGGGCACCCGAAAGATGGAGGGCAAACCACCAACAACAGCATACCCAAAGAAGGTTAGTGTCAGGCAGGCGGCCGGCTGTAAAACCTAAGCCAAAACCGTGAGCATTGGATTGGAATGTTGTCATCCTAATCACTCTTTCTGTTCATCGATTGATAGATTTGTTTCTGAAGGAATATAATTTAAATGCTTTGGATACGGGCTTGACGCAAGGAATTTTGGCAGAACCTAAATAGGAGAGAGCAATAAAGTTTTGCCGATTGGTTTTGTTTCTGCGGGAACAAAGCTCTCTCGGCAGTTAAATAATATATGTATTACAGGTATAATATATGTATTACAGGTAAAAATATGTGTGTTTACATGGCTTGTAACCTTGTAAATATTTTTGTAATAATCACTGTTATAGTAATTGTAGTAATAAGGTACAATGGGATTGACATATCCTTTAGGATAAAAAGCCCTTTCAAAATAAAGATTTTAAAAAAAACCTCAGATAGACTGTGAATAGGCAGGAAGAAGATGTAGGTCACGTCCATTTATCTCCGAAGGGGGATAGGCATAGATGTAGGTCATGTACCACCATACCGTACACCAACGTAAAATATTGATAAGAACTCGGTAGATATATTATAGCTATGTTATGCGCCGTCATTTTTAAATAAAATGATATAATTAAATACGCACTGAACACTTATGGGCAAGACAAATATGAAAAGAAATCTTATCTAAAAGTTTAAAAGTATTTTTTATTTTCTATCTCCATGTTCTATTAAAGCTTTCACACAAGGTTATTACAAAGTGAAGAATCGTGTCACACACATAAAGTATACGCGTTATTATAACGCAATAAGGACCAATATCGCGCGTCTCCTTCGTCGTAAGTAGGTACCGACAGCAGTAAAA
The DNA here is from genome assembly GCA_963931975.1 of Cataclysta lemnata. Lineage (NCBI taxonomy): Eukaryota > Metazoa > Arthropoda > Insecta > Lepidoptera > Crambidae > Cataclysta > Cataclysta lemnata. The sequence goes on from OZ008357.1 coordinate 476,865, forward strand.
CAATAGATCCGGTGCGGTTGCGCAACTCACACGCTTGGCTGACTTCCGTTGTCATGTGAGTACGGTCAGCAGGAAAATTGTTTTATTTTTGTAAGAAGTTGCAGCAATATATGTACATTTATATTCATAACTAAGTAGGTACCTACTTGTATATTTATGATACCTAATACATTATATCATCTGCATTCATTATCATAGCACACTGAAATGAATGTATTGTTTCTACAATATTATCAATTTTAAAAACACGTCATTTACGATACGCTTCCACACACTACTAGTGTATGAAAGCCACACTACCAAATTATCTGCATTACATACATAAATCACGCCTATATCCCCGAAGGGGTAGGCAGAGGTGTACTAGCACCCACGTTTCGCCAAATATGTCAGGTCCCATGTAATAGGTAGCGAGCCTATTGCCATTTATCGAGCACAAATACGCAGTACATTGCTAGGTGGTATAAGAGGAACGCTGCTGCTCATTCCTCATCACTGATTTCTCCTTAGTTGCCTTGTACGACACCCAGGGAGAGATTTGGGGTGGTGACAATTGTATTCTACTCTGTCGTCACCACACGGCACTTATCTGAATTTATTATTTAAAAAAGGTATATGCCAATAAGATAAAACAATTATATTGTTTTGCTGGCGGTACATGGCAGTTAGGGTAATCTGCGCGAGCGCACGCTAAAACATTATTTCGAATCGCGACATTACTTCGCGCTCGTGTCGCTATTATGAGGTTTTTGACATCGCAACCCTCTCTTTCTAACCACGGTGAAAGAGACAGAGACAGACCTAAAAATTCGGCTGGCTGATCTCGTTTTGTCTTATTCATTAGATTACGACGAAAATGGCTAAAAGTATACTTTTTTATGGCGCAAGTTTAGTTTTTTTTTATCAAAAATGTAAACTTGTATGTTTAGAGAGTCATTAACCACTTCATTGCTAGTCGTCAACGAAACAGTTAAATTTATTTTGGGATCAGTTTTTTAAGCAAGCCATATTTGGTGGGATACCTAACTGGATAGGTATATAGATAGTTGGGTACACAAGAGGAATCTCCTACATAACTTTAATAACTAACTGGAATCTCTTCAATACTAGTGAAGTCTCTTTACAGCTTGCTGAAGATTTTTTTAAATTATTGTCCTGATGAGGGAATCGAACCCGCATTTTCCGCAATCTGGGCTGCCTATACGACTAACGCAACCAGGATTATGGTGTTATAAATTCGACACTTGAACAGTAGCTAGTCGGAATCCGCATAATTATAATGTAAGTATGTTCACTAAAATTCACTAGTTTTAGTTATGAGAAGAATTCAAAATTGCATGTAACTAAAAGAGTACACACTAGTACACACACATAAATCACCCCCATTCCCTAAAGGGGCAGCCCGGGGTAAACAACACCCACGCCTCGCCAACCATGCTAGGTCCCGTACTCCCATGTTTGATCCATGGCGAGCCTATTATCATCTATTGGGCACGAATATCGTAGTAAAAGGAACGCTGCTGCCCATTTACTCATTTTATTTTAGTTTGGTCCAGGGGCACCATGTGTTTATGGCATAAACACATTTTATCGGATTTTAGAGAATGCCCAAATTTTATGCCGTGTGCTGACGGCAGAGTAGAGTACAATTGTCACCACCCCAAATCTCTCCCGTGGGTGTCGTACGAGGCGACTAAGGATAAATCAGTGATGAGGAATGGACAGCAGCGTTCCTCTTTTACCATCTAGCTATGTACCTACTGCGACTTTTGTGCCCGATAAATGGCAATAGGCTCGCCACCTATTGGCGTCACGGGACCTAACATAACTGGCGAAACGTGGGTGCTAGTTCACCTCTGCCTACCCCTTCGGGGATATAGGCGTGATTTATGTATGTATGTATGTAAATTTTATGCATCGTCTAGGTATGTGGGACTCAGGGTAAAGGCGTGGCCCCACTATCCACTAAACATAATTAACTCTGTCTACCCTTCGTCGACTTGTACGAGACCTGCCGAGTAGATAGGTGGCGACAATTGTGTTTTATCTGCCGTAGCAAAAAAAAACACCGTACGATGAAAACGCTCTTACCTCCGATGGCAATTACAATTTGTCGTTATCGGGTACTTTCTCAGCAACTGAACGACCTATATTCGGCCTTGCCTGTACGGAAGTCCGGGGGCCTTGAGGGGCCGGTGACATTTGGCATATACATATAAACATACATGCGACATACATCCTACATATGCACTCGCTTTGGTTATGTTTCACTTTCCTCGCGAACAATTGATTACTACATAGGAGGAGGGTGCCGTGTGGTGACGGCAGAGAAAAACACGATTGTCACCACCGAGGGGTGGTGTCTCGTGGCTCTTAATCGTACAAGGCGACTAACATACGAATACAGAAACACTACTCAAATTTTGAGCACTGCCTATAAAGTTTAGTGGACAATACCTGTCAGAATTCGTATGGAAAAATGTGAATTTTGACAATACTTAGATACATTTTAAGCAGGACTCAAACTATGAGTAGCGTTTCTATATTCGGGGGTAGGAGCTACAATATAACAAGGAATGGAGAGCAGCGTTCTTGTTGCACCATATACGTAGCAATATTGCGATTACGTACCCAACAGATTGCAATAGGCTCGCCACCTATGCATGGAATCTAACATATAATATTTAGCGACACATAGGTGTTAAGTCACTTTTACATTGTATACCAATACTAGTGGACGCCCGCGTCTTCACTCGCGTTAATGTCGGTTATTATATAGCCTTCCTCGATAAATGGACTATCCAACACAACCATTTTTCACACCCACGGAAGAGATTTGGGGTGGTGACAATTGTATTCTACTCTGCCATCACCACACAGCGTAAATAAGACTTAATGACGACTAAGACACGGCTAATATGACTTCAATCAGTGATGAGGCATGGGCAGCAGCGTTCCTCTTGTACCACCTTGCAATGTATTGCGACTTTTGCGCCTGATAAATGGCAGTAGGCTCGCCACCTATTACATGGGACCTTGCATAATTGGCGAAACGTGGGTGCTAGTTCATCTCTGCCTACTTCGGGGATATAGGCGTGATTTATGTATGTATGTAATAAGATTTACTTTTGAAAAAAAAAAACTGGCGTTTCAGGATTCCGTCTCTAATGTATGTTAGAAACAATTTATGTTGAATCCTGTTATTTCTAACAATACTCAAGTATGAAAATTATTAGGAAAGATTGCTTATCTAACAGAAAACAGTATCAGTTATCACAACGCAAGTATATAATTGGATATTACCAGGAAACTAATACGTTTTATATATTGGCGCCAATCATGCTGCTTCGATAACTTATCAGAGTTGAGTCAGCTATTGATTGTCGTAGGCGAATTCATTGTTTTATAGTAAAGGGTATTTATTTACTTCTCAAGTTTGGCACGGTTTGGTATGATACAATAACCTTTATTATAATTCTTCTTCTGCCCCCCTCGCCTCATGAATACAGCATTTATCCCCGAAGGCGTAGGCAGAGGTGTATTAAGGATATTCCTGTGCTATCTTTATTATAAGCAAGGACATCGAATTATTAAAAATTATAAACAATACAAATTGTAGAAGACACCGTTACCTTTTTTTTAATGTAAAATTCATGTTTATCTAATGAGCCATTAGATATACAGAGAATTTGCAAAGAAGCTTCAAAAGGGCTTCTTTTACAGAATTTTTTACGTTACTTAGGTAAAGTAAGTATTAATTTTAATCATTACAATACAATACATTTTATCATGTGTGACTTCTAGTATACACCATATTTTTTACATAACTCTTACACTTAAGGGTTCCTCTAGAAACTTCTTCAAAGTGACAGTATTTTTGAGATATGAGCAATGGTAATCCCCTTAACATCCACGTTTTAACGGTTATGTTTGGCCCCATGTAACATAAAAGCTCGTGCACGGAAATCGTATTTGATGGATTGTAACAAATTGATTATGTAGTTTACGAGATAGGTTCACCATTTTCTAACACGTGGGTCTCAATAGAGATATAAAAAAAAATCCAAAAAAAAACTTTTTTTTTACTTATTTTCTGTCGATAAAATTAAGCATAGGTAGTTCCCCAGTTTCTAATATGTTCACATTATGAAGAAACAAACTGTATACATATAGTATTTAATAGAGACAGATTTTTTAATTATTTTTATAAATAAATCTTTAGTGCAAAGATTTAGGTTGTTAGAAAAAGAATTTCGAAAAATTATGATCTTGAGGCGGGAACCGAAGAACGAAGATCATAATTTTTCGAAATTCTTTTTCTAACAACAAAAAACTTTGTACAAATTTTTCTAACATTTATATAATATTAAAATTAAAGTCGAATAGTAAATAAATCTTTTTTAGCGGTTTTTTATCGTTGACTGCGGGCAGTCAAAGGTATTTTAAGAAAGCCACGGGAGCAGCTCTAACCCCCTAATGTTAAAGGAAGCGTATTTCTGGAGCATGTCACGTGATATTTTTAACCAGGTATTTCGAAATCACGTCTGGGTTAGTCTGACTATGTCATGTTATTTGAAGGATTTTGTTACGGGCCAACGGCTGGGTAACTGAATTAAGTGTTACACTGTGAAATTGTCATTTAAATTATTCACCAAAAATTGTTCTGGTGCGAGAATTTTCGACTTGTTTTTTTATGTAACGTTCTTCTTGTAAGATACTGCTTATGACAGATTATTATCGAATTAACACCAAACTCATGAGAATAGCCTCATGGCAGTATGCTAGCTTTTGGCTCCTTTCCCCTAAATCTATCGTCGCGTTACTGAAGTGAAATAATATAATTTTCATTTCATACTTTATAAAGCTAAGCAAACTGTAGTCATAAATATCGGTCTCAAACATAGTCAACAAATAATATTTTGTTTTTTATTAATATCTCCAAAAAAAATTGTACAAAGAATATAGTGGTTAGATAAGTTCGAAAAATTATAGTCCTGATGCGGGGATCGAACCTGCGTCCTCTGCAATCCGGGCAGATTCCTATCGATACCACTCGGTTAACCAAGACGTTTGTACTAGACGTTTCTAACATTTATATAACGTTCAAAATAAAATCAAAATGGTAAACGAAAATATCTCTAGAGCCAATAATTACTTTGTCTAATGTTGAATTAATATTGATCTTAACTCGCTATCTGGATCATTAATCATTCTCTCTAGTGTGGGTTACGAGAACCAGATTTAGTCATTACCATATCAATGTCGTTGTGTTTGTCCAATAAAGATCAACAAAGTTAACAATTACTCAATTGTTTACACTTGCAATTTATTTCATTTATTATTTCAATGCTTGTTTACTGTATATCAGACACAAACATCTGTTTTTATTTGATATACTTTTATTTAATATAATAGAAACATAAGCGAAACAGAAAAGTACAAATAAAAAGAAGAGGTGAATATAGTTAATGAACGGGGAAAATAAATGTATCTTTATTGGTACTAGCTAGTCGCTTGTTATATAGCCTTTAGCCTTCCTCAATAAATGGACTATCCACCACACAAAGGATTTTTCAATTTACAAACAAATAAACTAACCCTTCAGCTTTATAATATTAGTATAGACTAGCTGACCTGAACGTCGTTATGCCATATAAATTATAGCGTAGCCTTGGTTACGATTTGGTGCTTTCATGCCTAAACACCGTAGGGTACGGAACGGACGAACGTCAAATATGTTTGACAGGAAAGCAGTTTACTAGCATTTTTTCCGTATTAATTAACTTTTTTGCCTTGCCTGGCTCAAGGCAATTTTAAAACCAAAATCAGCAAAATCGGCCCAGCCATTCTCGAGTTTTAGCGAGACATTGAACGAATATTTTTTTTTCAATTTTATTTTGTTAATGTTTACTTTGGTGACAGGTGTGTATGTGTTTATTTTTAAGTTAGTATTTTTGTTTAAGTTGGACAACAGTAATCAAAATCTGCGTTCAACTGTATCTAAGTCAACTTTATATTTGCATATAGGAAATCGTACGACCATGGAAAATCGATAATTTTCATGGGATCAATTAATTACAATCGAAAATTATCTTTATATTGCTTGCGATTGAGACGGAGGAGGTAATGCAATTGTTAATTGACCTGGCAGTTTTTAATACCTCTTAATTACGAATGGGAAACAATTAAGACTAATTAAATAAAACAGCAGCATTTAAAAACTTGAACACATTGACACACTATGTAGTAGAATACTTGGCAAAAGTTGATAGATTATACCAGAAGACTTTTTGGTCACTGCAAAAATTTTGGAATTCGTTTAGACCATCAAACTAAACAAATTTCACTATGGGAGAAACTCCAAATTCAAGAAAAAAATAACAACTGTTTCATACATTTGGGTCAAGTAGGTATTATCATTTTGTATAAATCAGCATCTCCCATGGTGAAATTTGTTTAGTTTGATGATCTGAACGAATTCCAAAAAAATTTACAGTGACCTAAAAGTCTCCTGGTATTAAGATTTTGGTGGTTAGAAAAAGAATTTCGAAAAATTATGATCTTGAGGCGGGTTACTGCCAAAATCTTTGTACTAATTTTTCTAACATTTATATAATGTTAAAATTAAAATCGAATAGTCTCCAGGTATTGTTATTACACCTAAAAATAATTAAGATATATTGCAATATAGCATAAAACGGAGATTTCTTAAAAAAATATAAAGTTCCTAAAATACAATAAAAAAAACATTAAATGCCAGTTTAAACAACGCACAACCTGAACCTTACCCATGCTAACTTAATCATATAAAAAACAATGGTGCTGATCAAAAATTGAAATTGAAAACATATTAAAAATAAAAAAAATTAAAATAGATTTTTTATTATTACTGTTGTACTTATTTATTCAGATATATAACTATTGCGATACAGCATAAAACGGAGATTTCTTCAAAAAAATTTAAACATTAAATGTCAGTCTAAACAGTATGTACGTTACATACAACCTGAACATTACCCATGCTAACTTAATCATATAAAAACGATGGTGATTATTAAAATTTGAAAATGGAAAATTCAATTTTCCATACATTTTGCTTTACTAACCGATCAATTATTTCGATTTTTTATTAATACCATTGTACTTATTTATAAGACTATGTTACCATGGGCAGTATTTAGGGTGTGTATTATTTCTGTTACCTGTTGTTTAAGTTATTATTTTATACTTACATAAATAATACGTAAGCTGAACGATATAGGTATTGAGGATTATCATACAGTTGGTAATAATCATCATCATCATCATCGCCCTGCCCTTATCCCATCTTATTTGGGGTCGAAATAAGCAGCATATTTCTACATTAATTGTTTACTAATCTGTGAGTGTAAATCCACACTAAAATAGCAACAGTTTAAAATTTTAATCCTTCCTAAAATACCGCCACAGACGTGAAAATCAAAAATAGTATTTCGAATTCAATCACCCTATCATATTAACAACAAAAATCAACACGAAATAATTATATAAAAAAAACTAAGTGCTAATTAATTTGTGATAAATAGGGTACGTTACAAGATGTTAACACGTATTTATTTATAATGTCATCTTTACCTAAATAATAGCATGCAAATTCACAAACACAGTTTAACTAAACATCTATTAACCCTCCAGCCAACTCACTTTCAACTTAAACAAATTACCATCATTGCCAAAAACGTACCCTCAATCAGAAAAAGGCAGGTGGGTCCGCCGAAAATCCTTTTTGGATGCAAAACAACCATACACACTTTTATCAATGCGATCGTTTCAACGGGTGAGCGAGAGAGCTAGCGGCACGTACGCACTGCGCGGGCGTCGCGGGTAGACTGGGGCATGGTTGTCGCATGCGTGCGTGGTGCGCGGGCGCATGTCGGCAGGTAGCCTTGGTTTGGTGCAGTTAGTGATTTGTATCGAACGGTGACTTATTGGCGGCGCGCGGAAGGAACGCCCCGAGACAAAACCCAATTTACTTTCCTCTGAGCTTGATTTCCTCGGTGGACAAAATCTCCTCCGGAATACAAGCGGAATACAATTGACACCAGACCCATTTCTCCCGTGGGTGCCGTACAATGCGACTAAGGGTAACGACAGCGGTGAGTTATGGGCAGCAGCGTTCCTCTTACGCCACCTGGCAATCTACTGTGATTTCCGTGCCCGATAAAAGGCAATTGGCTCGCCACCAATCTCAGAGAAAAATTATCGTTGACAACGACATAAGTAAAATAAAATGACGAGGGTATTTCTTTTACATTTTTTAGTTGATTCGATTCCCGGTTCGGGTAAGCTTTTTGAGAAAACTGAGAATGCAGTTATGTATCTTTTTAGAAACAAAGGAATGTTTTCATTCAGCAAATTGAGCAATTTTAAGGATTTAAGGTACTTTCCCTCCAGGGCCTATGGTTTCTTTCCACGCTTTTTATGTTATACGCTACGGTTTCCTTGCGGTTTTTCTATGCTACGGTCTTCGATCATCTACAGCCCTTGTAGATGTTCGAAGGCTACGGCTTACAACTGACGTATATCGAAATTTTTATCTTCGAAAGTCTCTACTACGAATATAGCTCAAAGATTTAGGCACCTGCCCGGATCGCAGTGGACGCGGGTTAGATTCCCGCGTCAAGCCTATAATTTTTTATAACCACAATATTATTAGTAGCTGAAAGATTGATAAAAACCATCAATAGCAATGAAGGTTCGTTCCTCAATGATTAACGGGTTTTGGTTTTATTATTCATTTGAGGTCGGTTTTTTATCGCCAATCAAACTTTTACAACATCGTAAAGACTGACTAAACAAATTAATTTCACATTGAATGAATGAATCACTACGCCGATGACAATGAAAAAACAAAGAGGTTTGACCTGATTTACTAATTTATTTGATTGATGTTTAATTGTGAATTTATATAAGTTTCCACCTTGCTCACTTTGAACTCTTATATAGTATACAACGTATATGTTAGATACGTATGCAATATACCGCCGTGTGGTGACGTCAGAGTAGAATACAATTTGTCACCACTCCAAATCTCTCCCGTGGGTGTCGCACAAGGCGACTAAGGATACATCAGTGATGAGGAATGGGCAGCAGCGTTCCTCTTATACCACCTAGCAATAGTACTGCGACTTTTGTGCCCGATAAATGGCAATAGGCTCGCCACCCATTACATGGGACCTAATATAATTGGCGAAACGTGGGTGCTATTTCACCTCTGCCTGCCCCTTCGGGGATATAGGCGTGATTTATGTATGTATGTATGCAATATAAGGTGGACTTACCTGGCTCTTAATTGTAACTGTTCTTAACTTCTATTACTATAAAGTATTCAAAGAGATTCACATGATATGGCGGTGGTTGTATACTGAGCAATGTAACACACGAGAGTAGGTTCCTGATTTTCATCGCTTGTTAACGAATCGAACAATGAAGTAACATTATTTTCACATAATACTCCTAGAGCTGCGGTCCTTAGCCGTCATTGTTATTGAAGTTGCATTTTTATAATTGAATTAAACTGGCGACAAAAGTGTAGTTTCATAGCGTCTGCTAAAATATGCCATCATTGACTATCAACAGTCATAAAAATGGCCATCCACACTATTCAAAGCATTGCGTGTTTTTCACGTATTTACTCACATCGCATAAGTCACATTATTGTGACCTTGAGCGGCTGCCCTTCTATTGTTTAAGGCAGTTTGCGATGACCTGCCATTGGCTGTTTAAAATTCTAACAAATCGATAACATATAGATAATGTTTTGAACTCGAAACTGCACACTCTCGTACCCAAGCGCTTAGACTATATTCAAAGACCGCCTTTCTTGTCGCACGATGCAAACTTTTTCCATTGTCGATTAGAAAATTGTGAGAACATATTGGGAAATTAAATGGTTTTACGTCCACATACCGTGCATCGTACCTACGTAACTGATGAGAAAATACATTCGATATTAGATAATAATTATTGGTTATATAAAAAGTTACGAAGAAGGCAGTAACTTCACTGCACTCGTTCAACCGTAATAAATATAGGTTTATAATCATATTATGTTAGTTTAATTTAGCCTTATGCCGTGTGGTGATGGCAGATTAGTATACAATTGTCACCACCCCAAATCTCTCCCGCGGGTGTCGTACAAGGCAAATAAGGGTTATGATGAGAAATGGGCAGGAGCGTTCCTCTTATACCGCATAGCAATAAACTGCGATTAAGGTGTCCGATTTATGGCAATATAGGTTCGCCACCTATAACATGGGATCTAACTTATTTGTCGAAAAGTGGGTGCTATAATTTGGCTACTGCGAGACAAGCTAATGCTTAGTGTAGCGGCCGTATGATATCTGTACAAGTCTAAGGATTTTGGGAATAACATATATACATACATAAATAAATCACGCCTATATTCCCGAAGGAGTAGGCAGAGGTGAACTAGCACCCACTTTTCGCCAATTATGTTAGGTCCCATGTTATAGGTGGTCCAATTATGTTAGGTCCCATCTATTGCCATTTATCGGGCCCAAAAGTCGCAGTACATTGCTATTGCTTGGCGGTATATGCTAGAAGGAACGCTGCTGCCCATTCCTCATAATTGATTTATCCTTAGTCGCCTTGTACGACACCCATGGGAGAGATTTGGGGTGGTGACAATTGTATTCTACTCTGCCGTCACCACACGGCTTTTGGAAATAAACAATGTATTATTTATTTTTTATAATATTTATGTATGTATGTATGTTGGGCCAGGTCAAGAGTACCCGAAACCGACGGGCATGAATGAAGAGATTGATAAGATTGGATGAAGCGAAAGAAGTATGTAAGGATGTCTGTATGTTATAATTTAGAAAATATTTATTTAAAGTAATACTTGTTGTGTATTTTTTATAACAGTTCTTCGTCCATTCCAATTAGTTCGTTTGCTTACGGACATTCTTCGGTAGTCGAGGGTCTGGAATGTAATAGAATTATATAGACAACGATGCTCCACAACCTTGAAAAAAATGACACAGCTAGCTGGTGAATGTTGCTTGTTCTCAAAACCTTCGAATTTAACGTGATTTTTCAATTTGTATCATTAGTTCCTGAGATTAGCGCGTCCAAAGGCGTCCAAATTCATCAGCTTTATAATATTAGTATTGATCATTTTTATAGATTACATGTTTATACAATAAATATCTCATTGACTTACTTTCTTGTAGAAAATTGAATATTATGCTTTTCTCATATGAATGATTTAATATTATCATTGGAATTGAGTCATACAGCTACACACAATATAATTTTCAGTCAAAATTTCCTCGTAAAGCATCGCGTGTAGCGACGAACATGAGCAAGCGAGCTGCCGTGGGCGGGCGGCGCCCAGCCCCTACTATAGGTTTTAGAAAAGCGACAAAATATCACCAGAATATTATTTTGGACATCTAAAATGATCAGCTGCCTTTAAAGTTTGAACTAAAGTCATGTATTGATGAGTATTTATACATTTTACATAAATACATATATTGAAAGAAAATATATAAATTTCATGTAAGAAAATTAAAGACCAACAGATACTTACGAAAATAGTTAAGACAAAATCTATCCCGCAGGAAACTTGTATGGGAGATACAATTCCAGAAACATTATTTTTAATTTTTATTTGAACATTCTATAAGATAAATATGTAGATAAGAAAAAAATAGAAAAATTACAGCATTCTCGCGAGCCTGTAGTTTTACGAACTTTTTCCAACGTATTTTACTTTGTGATTCGAGAATCATTCGAGGACATAAAGTACGCGCCTGGCGTGCTATCCAAACATTTAATGACTAGCGCAGACTCAAACTCAGTTCTACGAAGCGTGAAAAATTGCTACTCGCTTCAATCGTCATTGGTTAGTAACGAGGGTTTTCCATTTCCCATTAGTATTTTCTTTTGTGGAAAACGTATTATCTTTTCAGCTAATTGGTTTCTTATAAGTACGACAATTCGATGAAGTGAAAAGCTACATACCTACATGCATGCATTTTATACAAGTACCGCGACAAATCGAATTATTTATGTATTAATCTCTCTCTCTGTTAGAGATAAGTCCGCCCTTGCAAACTATGTATTTTATTGTGTGTGCATTCGGGCATGTCCTTGTAGTGAATTCCCCGCTTAAGGGAGATTTCCCGGTGTGCACCATAGATCACCTAAATAGTGGAAAACTAGCAACAACAGCATACCCAAAGGGGGTTGTTGTCAGGCAAGCGGCGGGCCGTATAAACTTTAGACAAAACCTTGAGCAGTATGGATTGAAATGTTGTCATTCCAATCACTCTCCCCGCTCATCGGTCTCTCGACATGGTCAATCACTTTTCACGCTTCTGACCGATATTAAATGAAGAGGAAACCTACTGCGCCGATCCCAGATAGACTAGGGAGAAAAAGAAGGACAGGAAGAATAAGTAGCCAATAATGCTGATTCGATTCCCGGATTCAGACAAAACGCTTTCCAATTTTTTATTTCATTTTTAACCTGTTTCAAAGAAAAGTGGCTAGAAAATTTGCTTAAATTATCTACTGCTATCGTTGCGCAAGATATCTTCCACCTCAGATTATTTTTTTTTTAATTAGTTTATCTTTTAATTTTTCTAATTTTCAAACAATAATAATGACTTGTTATTTACTACAATGTCTAAGTTATCGTTATGAAAATCGTATTCATAATCTATTTAATAGAGGAGCTTGCTAGCGCAGTGGCATAGCGCGCTTGGCCTGCGATTGCGTCAACTAAGCAATGGTCGCTAAGGCCGGTCATTGGATGGGTGACTAAAAATGTATTATCTCGAGTTCCTCCGTGCTTCGGAAGGCACGTTAAACCACTTGTCCCGGCTGCGTTAATACCCACCAACCTGCACTGGGCCCGTGGTGAGTTATGGCCCAATCTCCCTATATTCTTCCATCCATAGGTGCCCCAGCAGTGGGGATATTATAAAGGGCTGGTGATGAATGTATTTAAGGATACATTTGTAAATTATGTACGTAGGTACTTGGCACGGACACTAAACGGTCCGTGCTAAGTGTACCTACGTACATAACTCTCTTTCGGGAAATGTCAAGCAGCCATCTTTTGAAACGATCGTGCGTGACATCGCGATGCAGTTATGCAGATAATGTTTTCAGGTCAAAGAACTGCTCCTATGCACTGTGCAGCAATATTTAATGATACATCTATTACTTTGTACTTACGACACGTAATACAATGCCCAGGTGACATTATGGCAATACGGTCCCCCTATTACATGGGACTTAAAATAGTTGGTGGAACGTGGGTGTTAATAAAACTCTTCCTACCTCTTCTGTATTTGTAATTAAAAAGACTAATGAAATAATATTTGTCGTAACAAGATTATCAATTCGGTCACTTTATAATATGCCTGGTAATCGTTAACTATGCAACTAAGCAAAGCTAATCTGCAAGCAGGCTAAGTCGCCGTCGGGCATTGTGAAATGTCCAATTCAACAATCTGCCTACGACATTTCATTTTCATTGTTTGTTAAGAGGTCTGCAAAGTAACATGATCTTAAGCCTAAGACCAATCGATCAGCTGATTTACCAATAAACCATTATTAATATTGATGTCACTTCATATTGAACACTGGTCCATCATCTTTAATTCGAGTCCAATTACGTATTGTAGCGATAGCAATGTACTCGTACTACTAGACATTCTAACAAATAGTTTGAAACAATATACGCGAGTTCAATCCGTAAGGATGGTTTTATTTCAAATGTGGAGATTGATTTTTGCGCGTTAGTTTGATTCTTGCATCAAGGCTACAATTTTTAGAACTCTTTCTAACCACGATATTCGTTGTAATTTTTTTTTTGTAAATAAATATTAAAATAAAGAAAAGAAAAATTACGAATAATAACTATCCTGATGCGGATTGCGGTTCGCGCAAGTTCTATTATCACTTTAGAACAATAATTTTTCGAATTTTTCGAACCTCTTTGTAATAAAATAACGTGTAAATTTACTTAGATGCCTTGGATACCTTCCATAAATATATTTGTAAAATATGTATGACGAAAAACGCATCGTAAAAGCCTACTCTGCTTACCCCTTTACCTTACTTTACCTTTACGTGATAAATAGGCATGATTTAATATGTATGTGTGTATCAATTGACGACCAGCCTGTTCCGATTGCCTTCCAAACAACCGAAGGCAATTGATACACGGAATAGGGCAGCGGCATAGCACGCCGCACCATTCGTCACCGAAATGGAAAGTCCATTACAAGCAGTGGCCATTTGTCACAAACACGGTCGGGACATGACCTGACTTTTGACACGACTGTCGTTCGTGACTGGGTCGCCTCAGCCAAGGGTGTCAGTGTGGCTAGCCTGGGATGTGAAACTAGACAAGTCTAATCTAGCTTTAAGATACATACATACATAAATCACGCCTATATCCCCGAAGGGGTAGGCAGAGGTGAACTAGCGCCCACGATTCGCCAATTATGTTAGGTCCCATGTCATAGGTGGCGAGCCTATTGCCATTTATCGGGCACAAAAGTCGCAGTACATTGCTAGGTGGTATAAGAGGAACGCTGCTGCCCATTCCTCATCACTGATTTATCCTTAGTCGCCTTGAACGACACCCACGGGAGAGATTTGGGGTGGTGAAAATTCCATTTTGCTCTGCCGTCACCACACAACATAAACTATTAAATGTATTCATAAACCAAATGATTCCGCAAAAATTAGTTTCCAAAGTAACCCTTCTGATTAAACCAAACTTTTAAAAAATATCAAATCAAAATTCAATTCAAACGCATTACGCAATAATAAGCCTGAGATTTTAATGCTCACGTATGCAAGTCGACCGCGAACAGGCCATAAACGTACGTCTCAAAATAAGTTATAAACACTCACGGGATCAACTTGCACATGTAGATGCCATCAAAATAATGCGGCAAGTATGCAATAAAGCTGTTGAGAGTCGAGCGCGTCCAAAATAGATCAACGGACGTCGCCCCCCTCCTCCAATAAATGCCTAGTTCAAGACCACTACAATATCCTGGTCTGTTAAACATAATTGAAGACATGAGTGGATGAAGGTGATATGATACAATAACAAAAAGTCTAGAAAACTAGTGTTAAACGGTGGCGAGCCTATTGCCATTTATCGGGCACAAAAGTCGCAGTACTTTGCTAGGTGTAGGTATAAGAGGAACGCTGCTGCCCATTCCTCATCACTCATTTGTCCTTAGTCGCCTTGTACGACACCCACGGGAGAGATTTGGGGTGGTGACAATTGTATTCTACTCTGCCGTCACCACACGGCTATACATACATAAATACATACAATAAATGTATAATAAATGATAATTTTTTTTTTTACACTCACACCTGTCATCTAGCCTAAAGTAAGTAGCCTAATCACTTGTGTTATGAATACTAGATGACGGACATATTTTTAATATAATTATGTAAATAAATGTTGAAAATATACTACATAAACATATACACAACCATGACTCGAAAACAAACATTTGTGGTCATCACAAAGTTTGCCCGTACCAGGTTCGAACCAGGGACCTCTTGGCCAATACCCAGCAATCTGAGCATTCGACCAAGGCGGCCGTCAAAATACATACATATATGTATATATGAAAAGAGAAAAGCTGTGCTGTTTGCGCATTGCCTAACGTTATTTTGCTTCATGGGATCTGCAGTTTACTTACAATAAGTAATTAATTATGGTATCCGCAGAATACCTCGGCATAAGCTGAGCCTATAAGGGACCTGTTTGGCCTTATCTAATTGCGTGTTTATTATTTTTTATGTTATATATCTTTTTTTGTCAAATAAACATGAATTCATAACCCATAGACCCTTGCCCTTCATCCATAATTTTTTCACTGTTTACGCGTATAAGTATGGAATCTGAAGGTGGCATGAATTCTGAGTTGACATGACTCTTTCATTTAAGACTGCTGATTACTGCCACACTCGGAGACGTCAATTAACTTTAATGAGTACTTAAAATACACCTAGACCATAGACCCATTTTTTGTATTAAACGTACTCATTAAAGTTAACTGACGTCTCTGTTACATTACTCAGCATCCAAGTTGTGACAGCAACATAATTCCCTATTCTTCTTCAAAAAGTACAATCTTTATTAAATAAAAATTTTATCAGTGACCTAGACCCAGATGTAGCTTATACCAAAATTGATGTGAGTTCGGCTTAGCGTGGGTCGCTCCTTCGACCACACGTGTGGTCGTTGCGATCAAAATAAAATGGACTTTTATTATTAAATACTCTCTGTTCGTTACCAAATAACTCCGCCTGCAGGCGATTCGCTTTAGTTTAAAACGGTTGCTATGACAACCGAGGTGTTTCACGTATCGTAAAAAAAGCTAACCTAAGCTTAGTTTACAAAGAACACCAAGTCAGAAGAATTTCGGAAAATCATTTTGTACTGATGCGGGATTTTTTCCAACTTTGACCGCTGGCTATCGGACAAGAGGTCTCGGGTTCGTGTCCCGGTAGGGGCAAATGTTTGTGTTGAATTGCTGTGAATAACAATGAAAAATGTGGTTAGAAAACGTTCGAAAAATTAAATCTGCGTGAATTGAACCCGCGTCCTCAGCATAACGTGCATGCTTTTCTTTGTTTTAAATTTAACATTTATATAATGGTCAAATAAAAAATATGTGCATTTATAAATAAAATAATTAAAAACAGTTTTACGTTACGACCTATAGAAATGTTTAGTGCCGCCGATAAAACTACAAAGTGGTTTTTTTTTCGAATTCTAACATACTTGTTACTTGTTTTTGCTTAAGTGTATTCTGCCAAGTTCTTAGTTCAGTCATAACAGTTTCAGACAATTTATAACTTAATATTTAGCTTAAAATTGACCAACACCAGCCTTTTAATGGTACCACTGTGGGTTTTATTGAATGGCCTAAGCGTGACGTATGAGGTACCACATACGCCATTCCTATGTATGGAAGGTTATAGGAAGAAAATATTAAATCTAGAGTCTAGACACGTCTAATTATTTATTAATATATTGAACCACGAAGACACTTTGAGGCAGCATAAAAAACTTAACAAGGTTTTTGCATTAAAAATCAATATAACATCCACATTACCTGCTGTTAAGCGAGCACTTCACAGTTTTTGTTGAGAAATATATAATAATATATATGTTGTTGATAATATGTTGCAGTCACATAACCTATACCATAGTTATAGCCGGTCAAAACCACTTTTGGCTAATTTTGCAGTAAAAACTGTATTTAAGTAAGGACATCAGTCAAAACCGCCTTTGCCTGATTTAAAGTAAGTAATTTTGACCAGCCATGTTAGCCGTGTTTAGCTGTGTGGTGACGGCAGAGTAGAATATAATTGTCACCACCCCAAATCTTTCCCGTGGGTGTCGTACAAGGCGACTAAGGATAAATTAGTGATGAGGAATGGGCAGCAGCGTTCCTTTTATACCACCTAGCAATGTACTGCGAATTACATGGGACCTAACATAATTGGCGAAACGTGGGTGCTAGTTCACCCCTTCAGGGATATAGGCGTGATTTATGTATCTATGTAATTTTGTCCGGCGGCTTTCAAGTGTTGGTCATGGTTCTAACCTATCTTTACCAATTTTATATACAAATATTTTTGTAGATATAGGTAATAAGAAGCTTATTATTAGTAGTTAGTCGGTTATGTTAAGTTAGTATTATTTTTCGGTTTAATAATAAAAGTTTAGACTGTAGCAAATCAGTAAAAAATAGTCTCTCGTGACCACGGCTGATGTAAACCGATGTAAAGTGATCGAAACACCGGTTTTAATAATAATACAACATTGTGACGACACCCAATTGTCGCAAAGGCCGCGTCATTGAATCGGTGACCAAACATTTATTACCTATCTCGAGTTCCTCTGTGCTTCGAAAGGCACGTTAAGCCGTTGGTCCCGGCTGCATCTGTCGTTAATACCCACCAATCCGTGGTGGGTGATGGGACACAGTCCTGTGTACCAACAAGGATTCATGACATCATGTTCACCATGAACATGAGTGTACATACATGTACTTCAAATCAGTCAATAGTGGTTTTGAGTTTTGACTGTAACATATATATAAAAAAAAAACTATGAAATAACATTTTCATTGTTTAGCCACAAAACACCCGCCCAGTGATCTCACTGGCTTTTTGCTGGTATCTCGTGGTTCACATGTCGGAGAGATATATTTGACGTGAGACGATCTATTCATATTTACATCATGTAACATAAATAATGTACACCCTGAACACCATGGGTAGTGCTAACTTAGTTACATAACAACTATGGTGATATCAAACATTAAAAATTGTAAATTTAACTGTCTTTTCCATACATTTTGGAAAACTTCACCGTTTGGGGCAAAAAAAAACAATTTTGATTTTTTTATTAAACCATAATAATATTCGAAAAATTATGATCTTGAGGCGGGAATCGAACCCGCGTCCGCTGCTATCCGGGCAGGTCCCTGACCGCGCGGCCACCCAAGACACTAATTAACTTGCCGAAATTCTTCTAACCTTTACACTTCACGTTGTAAGCCAACGGGTACCCTCGCAATGTAGAAATAAATTTCAAACATTTATAAGCAGATATTTTTGCAAATACCGTGCGTTCGGTTAAGCTTGGGTTTGCTTTATAAACTATTCGATTTTTATTTTAAACTTATATAAATGTTAGAAAAATTAGTACAAAGATTTTGGTGGTTAGAAAAAGTTTTTCCCGCCTCAAGATCATAATTTTTCGAAATTCTTTTTCTAACCACCAAAATCTTTAAACCATAATATTTCTGTTATTATGACTATGTTAGCATGGGTATTCGGGGTTGATAGTATGCATTGGCCCACCCACCAATCCGCACTTGGCCAGCTTGGTGGGTTATGGCCCATTCTCCCTATACTATACCATGTGCCCCAGGAGTTATAAGGGACGTTAATTTTTATAATTTTTTTTTTTAAATTTCTATTCACGGAACGTCTGAAGACCTGTTTACCACCAAAACAATGCTGATAGTCATGATGACCACTGACGTCACCAATTCGGCCCACTGTGACTAATCCTATAATGTAAATGTCAGGTGGCGTTCAAATTTGTTACACCTAATTTTACTAGAGACAGCTTATGGTAAAGCATGGGATCTCAGATTCAAGGACAGACTTACTGAGTATCTGTCACGATGACGCCACTTACTACATAATTAGATGTTTTGCCGTGTAGTGACGGCAGAGTAGAATACAATTGTCACCACCCCAAATCTCTCCCGTGGGTGTCGTAAAAGGCGACTAAGGATAAATCAGTGATGGGGAATGGGCAGCAGCGTTGCTCTTATACCACCTAGCAATGTGCCTACTACGACTTCTATGCCCGATAAATGGCAACAGGCTCGCCACCTATTACATGGGACCTAACGTAATTGGCGAAACGCGGGTGCTAGTTCACCTCTGCCTACCCCTTCGGGGATATAGGCATGATTTATGTATGTATGTGTAGATGTTTTTGTTGGCCTACAAGATCCCACTGCGGTAGGCCTCACCCGCATCTCTTCATGTCGAGCGATCCCGAGCCAATTCCGTCCACGTGTTGCAATATGCCTCTAGCCCCCGTAGCACGGACCTGGAGAAAACCCCTCCGGGAAAGGAAAACAGTTTTCCTCTCGCTCTAACTCCCACTAAATCCTGAGACAAAACACTGTCAAGAGGTGGAGAAAGATTTTTCCACGTCCCGTGCTAGGCCTGCAGATCGTCTCTCCACATCTTTCTAGGTCGAACGCAATGACCATCCTGAGGTGACCACTCTGTGCAGACCTTTGCCCAGCGATCTGGATGCAGATGTATGTATACCACATTTCCCGCCCATGCAGTCCCATTTGAGCTTCGCGGCTTTAGCTCCTACATCCTCCTATATTTTTGGTAATATATCTGCTTCGTTCTGTCCATTACAAAGG
The DNA here is from genome assembly GCA_963931975.1 of Cataclysta lemnata. Taxonomy (NCBI): domain Eukaryota; kingdom Metazoa; phylum Arthropoda; class Insecta; order Lepidoptera; family Crambidae; genus Cataclysta; species Cataclysta lemnata. The sequence continues at coordinate 496,898 of OZ008357.1, forward strand.
AAAACTGACTGACGGACGTATCAACGCACAGCCCAAACTACGAGGATTGGAAACTTTAAATTTTGCAGCCGTGTGGTGATGGCAGAGCAGAACACCATTGTCACCACCCCCAATCTCTCCCGTGGGTGTCGCACAAGACGACTAAGGTTCAAGACAGCCATGAGTAATGGTCAGCAGCGTTCCTCTTTTATCACCTAGCAACATACTGTGACTTGCTTGAAAGGTTCGCTACCGGGACCTAACATAATTGGCGAAACGTGGGTGATTATCACCTCTGCCTACCCCTTCGGGGATATGGTAACTAAGTTGTGAAGCACATTTTATATATCTTATAAGACCTTGTATGATACTTAGTTAGCAATAAATTATTTAAATTAGATTTATGTAGGTGGGTGTAACTGGCGATGATGATGATGATGAAGTAGCCAATCACAATGCTAAAATAAGTGATTTGAATGCCCATTATTCAAAAACGCACAGCAGAAATATAATATCATTACATCTTAAACTCTCGGAGTAACTAATTTATTTGAATTAAATGAACATGTAATCGATTAATAATGAATCCTTTTGAGAATTCTTTCTTCAAATGCCCCTTTTAATAAAGATGTTCCTTGACAATTTATTTATAACTTGCAGTCCAAGCAAATGTGGACCTTATCTCCCTGGTTACGGGGGTTCTAATCCCCAAATCAGGAGCTGGCCTCAATTGGAAAATGGTCCGAGCCAATACCCTGCTAATTCCTTTGATATCGAGCACCGGAGCATCTTCAGTTACACGCAGTAACCTACTACATCCGGCTTCATGACAGTCTGGGTAGGTAAGTGTAGATGGGTCACTGCGTACAAAGCAGAAACAGCCTCTCAGCGGGCCGTGAACAATAATTCAATCTTACTTCTAAACTAATATTTTGTGTCCGACCGAAATTGGTTATTACGACCGAAACCGAAACTTCCTTCTAAATACCTATAATGTTTTGAGGGAAAAATAAGAAAACGTAAATGTTATCAGTCACTCTTGGTTTTTTTATCTAGTCTAGTTTTCTATGCTGGCCTGGGGCCGAACAAAACGTAGAATGGGCCAGCCTCGACACATGCCATGGGCGTCATAAAAGTCTACTAACTGCCGCACTCAGAGACGTCAAATAACGTTAATGAAAACATTAAATACTCATTAAAGTTAGATGACGTCTCTGAGTGCGGCAGTAAGGGAGATTGACCGGTGTAGACCAATAAGCACCTTGGGGGCTGGGGCACCCGAACGGTGGAGGTCAAACCACCAACAACAGCGTACCCAAAGAAGGTTAGTGTCAGGCAGGCGGCCGGCTGTAAACCTACGCCAAAACCTTGAGCAGTATGGATTTAAATGTTGTCTCATCCCAATCACTCTTTCTGTTCATCGGTCTCTCGACATGGTCCTTTCCGTCTCTTTTCTATACATAATATACATTCTATCATCATCAGCACTTTTCCTGCGTGATGCATGATATGAATCAATAGGAAGTGGATGACTTGATGACGTCTGACCGATACAAATGTAAGAGCAAACATACTGCGCTGACCCCAGATAATCAGGGAACAGGGCAGGAAGAGGTCCCATTTAATAGGGGGCGAACCTATTGCCATCTAACGAGCGCGAAATAGCAGTATATTGCAGCTGCCCATTATCACTAGTCGCCTTGTACGACACCCGCGGGAGAAATAACGGATGGGGGTGGTGACAATTTTATTCTGCTCTACCGTCACAGTGACTTTTGTTTTGTGTTTATGTTAACTACATGTTTATGGTCACTTAGCTGTTCCAGTTAACAACTGTAGGTGCTACGCCTATACCATAAAATTAAATGAAGGCACATAATGAGCCCTACGATCTCCCCTCTGTTTACTTCGTAATCATTGCTCCCCGCTAAATGGGTCACCGCATATGTTACAGTTATCTAATCTGAGTGTCAATGGCCGAATGACATAAAAAAAAACATTGTGTGTGAACCCTTATTAGAAAATGTTTGACCCACTCTTGATGAGTAGGTATATGATTGATTTGCACATGTGAATAATCATCGGCTAGATAATTATGAATGTGTTTGGAGCGAGATAGAGCGGATGTTAGGCCACGATCTCAGCAAAGATGACTCAGAAGTGAAACTAATGAAATACAACAAAAAACCAACACATAAATCAGTGCTGTTTATCCCCGAAGGGTTAGGCAGAGCTTTATTAACACCAACACTACGCCCATTCGGTTTGGTAAATTGGATGAATGGCGAGCCTATTGCCATGGCAGGTTAATTGCAATATTGCTAAATAGTATAATTGGTATACCATATTGTCACCACCCCAAATCTCTCCCGTGGGTGTCGTACAAGGCGACTAAGGATAAATCAGTGATGAGAAATGGGCAGCAGCGTTACTCTTATACCACCAAGCAGTGTACTGCGACTTTTGGTGCCCGATAAATGGCAATAGGCTCGCCACCTATTACAAGGGACTTAACATAATTTGCGAAACGTGGGTGCTAGTTCACCTCTGCCTACTCCGTCGGGGATATAGGCGTGATTTATGTATGTATGTATGTATGTACATCACGCCTTTCTCCTGCAAGGGTAGGCAGAAATTCTGACCACTTGCTACGATTGTATTACTCTCGCATATAAACTATAGCTATGCTCCACTCCATGGTTTTCTAAAGCAGTGACGCCGAAGAAACACTCCGTAGAAAACTTTCTTATATCTCAATTTCCACAATGTACTTAACTTTGTTATGTTTAAGCCTGTTTCATCTTTAATGTCCCCACTGCTGGGGCACGGGCCTTCCCTATGGATGGAATAATATAGGGAGATTGGGCCATAACCCACCACGCTGGCCCAATGCGGGTTGGTGGGTATTCACGACTGCAGATGCAGCCGGGACCACCAGCTTAACGTGCCTTTCGAAGCACGGGGGAACTCGAGATAATAAATTTTTGGTCACCCATCCATTGACCGGCCTAGCGAACATTGCTTTGTCAAGCGCGCTACGCCACTGCGCTAGCGATCTCCTCAAGCCTGTTTAATCAAACCTAAACTTAATCGCAGCTTTCACAGTTATCAAGATATTAAACTAAGCAGTTATCAAGACAGCAGTTAAGTATCAAACTGCTGATAGTTAAGAGTTAAGACTATTGGATAAAACCATGCAAAGTGATTGGAGTATTATAAGTAAATTGAATGTCTAGGTCTTAAGAAATAAGCAAGCAAACCCTGTAATTAATTATGCAGTCACAATTAATACAGTGAGTTAATTTATGAGTTGTAATTTATTGATAACGACGGCGCCAGCGGCCGGCCATTACTATTCAGTTGATAAACTGTCACTTGGGTGTGTATAGTCTGTTCCATCTAACTTGTCCTATATTGTGTAAAGGGAGGAACAAACTTGCTGAGTTTCTTGCCCGTTCTTCTCAGAACAAGGCCTCCTGGTAGTTTACGAACGGATGGTGTAGCTTATAACGTTAAATATTGGAAACTGTTTTTCTTTTCGTTTCCAGTGTTTAACGTTATTTCTTTGACGATTCATGAGTGTATGTAATAATCATACCTTATATGAATAAACCATATTTTCATTTTCTACAAATATTTTGGTGGTTAGAAAAAGAATTTCGAAAAATTATGGTCTTGATGCGGGAATGAACCTGCGTCCGCTGCTATCCGGGGATATATAAAAGAATTTCGAAAAATTATTTTTCTAACCACCAAAATCTTTGTACTGATTTTTTTTAAAGTAGTACCTAGTTTGTTTGCCAAATAAGATAAGTTAGACGGAACAGACTATTCATACGACGAGGTCCAAAGAGCGACATGTCAGCTGTGGACATTACAACCAGTTAATAAATGTCAAATAAAAATCGCCCTGTAATAAGGCTTATTGAAGAGGGTGAGTGGACTAAGGTGTTAAGTGACAAAAAGTTCAAAATGAGTTATGAGTCTTTGCCTGAAATATATACATGTCTGTCCACTCACCCATTCCATCACCTTGGGACACCCTAATCGTGGAGGGATTCAAACCACAAAAGCACAATAGCCAAAAGGGCAAGTGGCTGGTTGTAAAACGTAAGCCAAAATCTTGAGCAGTATGGTATTGGAACTGCTTTAAAGTAAGGACCGTAGCAAGTGGAAATAAGTGATCTCTGCCTACCCCTGTAGGACAAAGGCAAGAATGCATAGACAGATGAACAAATCTATGGAGAGGTACTTTAAAACACTTAAGTTGGTCCAGTTTAGACGTATAAGTAACGTGTGGGCTACAACCCATCACCATAGGACCGTTACTCTGCGAAAGCGTAGGAGGACCTCCTAATCATAGTATTTATTGGCCCAAATTCTATGGTGCGTATTCGTTTTAAGTCATCATCTGATCTAGATACATAGATAAGATGTTCAACGGGACATCAGTTTATTATGGCAATTTTCTCCTTAAAGAAAATAATCTGGGAGAAAAACAATCATAAATCATATGTGAAATCACATCCCACTATTTAAACAACCAATCAGTACTTTGATTTTACAAACCAAATAAAGAAAATTGCTGCATTGTTGGTTTGTATGCTGTTGAGATGGGAGTGAGGGATGTACTAGCTAAAACCCTATATTCATGACCTTGGCTTGTCTAGAGCCAAACTATTACTAAGGCAAATGAATCTAGAGACAAAACCGCTATATTTCTGAAATAATATATTTTTCAATTACTTTTCTTGACTTTTCGTATACAAATCACTATCCTACCATTATTGTGAATGAATGTCTTAAGGCTGGAGTTCACCAACACTTATTTTGACATTTTATCGTATGGAATAACTGGCAAAAACTGACGTTTATCTTTTAATAGCTTGTTTTACGTGTTGATGAACTTAATCCTGGATGATGTTAAGTGGACAATACCTGTCAGAATTTGTATGGAAAAACGTCAATTTTTACAACACTATGTTAAGCAGAACTCAAACTATGAGAAGTATTTCTGTATATAGAGTGAGTGGGGAGCGGGATAGAGTACCTAATAGCGAAAAGGTCGAAGAAATCGTGCTATAAGAGCATCTGGCGTCCGACCGGGTGACTAACGTCTCCTAAACAAAGACTTTCTATTGCCAAAACGGTGGACGCGATCAAAACAACACGAGTCACGACAGGAATGCTGCGTACGCACCTCCCACAGCCTTATTGTTTCCGAGTACGTTGCTAACACATTTTTTACTATACTCGTATCTTTATAGCATGGTTGGCCTCAGGAGGCCTAGTGTATGTCGCAGGGAAATGATGAAAATTGGGCTTTGATCAAATCCCTGCAGATGTTACAACAACTTCTTCTCCCTGCCCTTATCCCGCTCTAGGCGGTGTCGGCACAACATGTTTTCTTCTTCCACTCCTCTCTATCTCTCCTTCACCAATTTCTCATCTATCATAATCCTCCTTTACACTTCTTTCGTCTTCCTCTCCTTCTACGTCCTTCCACGTCCATACCTAACATTCTAACTTTTTAAGAACTACTGTAAAAATTATAGTGTGCAATAAAACATTTGAATTTGAATTCTTCTGCCAACATAGCTTTCTTCTCTTCGCGTAACATGAACAAACCATCCAAGACGTTAAAACAACTATTGGATAAAACGTTTTCTTGTAACTTTTCTATAAAAGCACAACACACTGGTCTGGATGTGGATGTCGTATGCATCCAGATCGCTGGGCAAAGGTCACCACAGAGTGGACACCTCAGGATGGTCAAAGGCAGTCGGAGGTGGCACCTAGAAAGAGGTGGAGAGACGATCTGTAGGCATACTGCAAGACATGTATTAATTGGTTCGGGATCGCTGGTAAAATAGAAAAAAAAATCCATTATTTTTAAAGATTTATTTTCTTACAAGAAGTAAGTAAACAATACATCTCTGCCTACACCTTAGGGGGAAAACGCGTTATTTATGTATAAGTGAAGTAACCAGTGCAGTTTCGTAAAATATGGTTTTTCATGTAAGGATCATTACATACACTCATCAATCATCAAATAAATGCGTTGAATATTGAAAACATGCATACGCCTATATGTCCCTGAAGGCGTAGACAGAGGTGAACTAGCACCCACGTTTCGCCAACTATGTCAAGTCCCATGTAATAGGAGGCGAGCCTATTGCCATTTATCGGGCATAAAAGTCGTAGTACATTGCTAGACATAAAAGTCGTAGTACATTGGTATACGAGGAACGCTGCGGCTCATTACTCATCGCTGTCGATACACATAGTCACCTTGTCAACAATTATATGTGTGTGACAATTATATTCTGCTCTGCCGTAGCCCACCAGACGGCTTTACCTATACCTTAGGGGGGAAAGGCGTTATTTGTGCATAACTGTAGTAGCGGTGTCACTATCACTAGGCACTGCGGCTACGAGCTCCTATGTTTCATAATAAACTGAAAATCCGACACAGACCTTGACCCTCGCTTGATGCCGCCCTGTGGTAGGTCAGACAGATATAATGCTGTGTCTGTAAGCCAGTGTACTCGGACCGATATAGGCTAGCCTGGCACATCTAGAGCAGACGCCAAGGTCACACAATCACCTTGACCCTTACCGCAGGATCCTAGTGCGTGCACCGGCCAGTGGTTACCAAACTGTTTAACGTTAATAACTACTACGTTACTAATTTTTCTAACATTTATATAATGTTAAAATTAAAATCGAACTGTTTAACGTTAGTTAGTAATTGTTTTCTCACTGCCGCACTCAGGAACGTCAATTAACTTTAATGAGTATTTAATGTCAAAAATTTTCATTCAAATCTAGACCATAGACCCGGCAAGAATAGCGACTAGTTTTGAATTGTCATTTTTTGACGTTAAGTATTCATCAACGTTGTTTGACGTCTCTGAGTGCGGCAGTAAGGCTCGAGGTCACCAACACGTTTAACAAGCGATTAGAAGATAACCGTTTTCTGACAGTTCTTCCATAGGGTAAATTGACAAAAATTGACGGTTAAACAATAATCGCCTGTTTAAGTGTTGTGAACTCGGGCCTTAATATATCATCTTGTGGAAAACTGGAAAGTTTCCTATGATCACCTTATACATAAATAACGCCTTTTTTATCCCCAAAGAGGTAGACAAAGGTCAATTAACATCGACGTTCCTCCAATCATATTAGGTCCCATGTAATTTGTAAGAGAAGAGATTGGTGGTGACAATTGTATTGTGCTCTGCCGTCACCATACAAACCATATTATTTCCAAATTCAGTTATTTTTATTCAATATTTCAAGGCTTGCACTGTTGGTGTCCTAATAAGTAAATAAACAAAAACTAACAATTTGAGAAGCACTGTCTTAAGAGACATGTGCAGTGTACACGCATTATGATATAGAGTCAATTTACCTTATACGGCGACCAATCTATAATGGGCCCATTTGTAAACGGCAGCTATCGCGTGATTGCTGACTAACCTATATCACTAACCATACGATTTATAGCTGCAAATTGACCCTCTATAGTTGTAGTAAAACTAACTACTTATTACCGATAATTGTCAGTCAACGCTGAGGAGCTCGAGAGCAAACTAGCTTGACGCGCTCGGCCTGCGATTGCGGAAACTAAGCAATGTTCGCTGAGGCCAGTCATTGGATGGGTGACCAAAAATTATTATCGCGCAGGTGCATCTGCAGTCGGCAGTACTCTCCAATTTGGACTGGCCCAGCGTGGTGGGTTATAACCGATTCTCCCTATATTCCTGCCGGTTCTATAGTTATGATATAAAATAATATAGGCGCATTTTAAGTGTCTTTGAATATAATTTGCACTTTAATTATTTACCCGACATCATCGCAAGTTTAAACATTCAAAAATATTATATATGGTTTATTCATATAAGGTATCATTACATACACTCATGAATCGTCAAAGAAATAACGTTATACATTGGAAAAAGAAAAACGGTTTTCTATATTTAAAGCTACACAATTAAATTGTTTATTCAAATAAAAAACCCAATTTCGTCTAACTGCGCTTTTAGAAAACAGGGCTTGATTAACCCAGTAAAGCATGTTAACTAACTCAACCGGAGAAGTAAACAAAAGATAATAATCGCTGCTATACTGTTTATGGGACCTCCATTATGTAATAACCGCGCCAATACGGTGGCCATAACCGCCCACTGCGAACTCACAATTTGTTTTCGTAAAACTTGGGCAAAAAACTTGCTAATAATTGCGTACAGTAGGCAACGGGGCACGGATAGCACTGTAGTCCCGTCCGGTGAATTTTCCCGTTACGTATGCAGAGACCTTTACTGACTCCCCTGACGCACTCAAAGACGTCAATTGACCTTTAATTTCAAAAAAAAAAATCTAGACCGAAAGAATAGCGACTAGTTTTGAATTGTTTGACGAAATAAGGTCAGGAAAATTTACGAAAACGGAACTGATACGGGAACCGAACCCGCGTCCGCCACAATCCACTTGACATGGACACCTGGCCGCATTGCGGAGGACGCGGGTTCGGTTCCCGTACCAAAACAATATTTTTATAAATGTCTGAACTTATTTTCTTTGCTTTTAGTGTCTCTTCTCAGTGCCACACCAATCCCGTTTTAGTTCGTTAGCGTCACTCTGTTCTGGTTCATAAAATTGAATTTCCCGCGACAGAATCGTGTTAAAAGGCTTTGGTCTGAGTCTGATCCAATTTGTTCAGCTAGGGATTTAAATTATATTACACTGACACACTCCAATATGGAAGAAAATGAATGCTCATATTATTGCAAAGAAAATAAAATGAGAAAAATTATTTGTCACATACATACAAAAATACCACGTTTCGCCAAATATGTTAGGTCCCATGTAATAAGTGACGAGCCTATTGCCATTTATCCGGCACAAAAGTTGTAGTACGTAGCTAGGTGCTAATGTGCTATAAGAGGAACGCTTATTTGTCCTGATGTGGTAATCAAACCTGAGAGGAGCTCTGTAGCGCAGTGGCTTGACGTACTTGGCCTGCGATTGCGTAAACTGAGTAATGTTCGCTTAAGTCAGTCCTTGGATGGGTGACCATAAATATATATTGTCTCGAGCTCCTCCGTGGAAGACACGCTAAGCCGTTGGTTTCGGCTGCGTTTGCAGTCGTTAATACCCACCAACGCGCTTTGGACCTGCTGGCTCAGGGGAATACAATTTGCTCTCAGTGATCGAACCCGGGACCTCGGGATCTTAATTCCAGTGGGTAACCCGCTAGAACACGAATGCGGCTTGTTTTAAAGCAAGCTTCTAAGTTGTTGATTTACAAGCCGAACCTAATATGACAAAGGAATGTTATCATCTTTAGCTCGTGCCAACGTACCGCATCTGCGGTAACTCGCATAACACTGCCTGTTTAGCGAAACAGTTACTTCTCAGAAGAGTGGTCGTTAATCTGATGGCCATAGTGCAACAATTGACAGTGAAGCAACTTGAATATTTCTTAGGCTTCGATCGACTTCATCAATCGACGAATAATTGTAGTAATGTAATGAAAAAAAAAGCGACGTCGAATAAAAGTATCGATCGACGATCGATTGTTTGTTGTGGCAATACCCCAATACCATCCTCTGTTTGACTTTTTATTTACAACTGCAGCGCTCTCTGCGCTATTTTATGGGTAAGGGGAAGGCAGCGGGCATGCTGCTTAAAGTGGCAACTTTTGTATATAAAATAAGTTTCCAAACCGATATAATATTCCCGTCAGCCTTATTAGCCGCTACCTTGATGGGACCCGTAAACAGTAAAGTTCCCATCTGTCCCATTGGGTGTACGAAAGCAATTTTATACACAGGCGTAGCCGCTTTAGTCAGCATACGCGTTTCGGGCTAATAATACCCCCTAGTTTTCTATTTTAATTAGATTTCTCAAATAATGTATATAAACTACGCCTATTCATTCCTGAAGGGGTAGAGAAAGAGGTCCTTTGTAATAGGGGACGCCTAATACTCAATCTATGGGGCGCGTGAATACAAGTATAGAATGTATTATGGATCGTGTATTTAGTGCCGCTAAACGTATTGCCTATTGTATATTCATCTTGCCCACACTTGCCCTTGATTAAGTTTTCAACTTATCAGTACCGAAAATGTATACGCACAAATAAGCTCCTAATTGATGATTATATTATAACGAATACCTACGAAAAATATATAAATATTCTTGCAATTATCAAAATTCACGCCTAAGTACTGCTGTTGTGTCTTGCACTATGCCGCTGAATACAGAGCGGTGATCTTAGGATTGAGATGGCTGATACCACACCCGTGTTTACAGCCCCGCGGTGGCTTATCTGGGCTCCTAGGGAATGCTACCAGAAACTGCCCACATCTTGATGAGGCCAGGCCACACGTCTCAGAGAATCCCTTGAGAAAAAAAACATTAAAAAGAACGTAGAAAACAAAAATTAATGGATCGCCAAAAGGGTACTAAAAATCTTCACTAAACTATATAATACTCTCATCATCACTATCTTCTTCTTCCTGTCCGGTTCCCAGTCCATCTGGAGTCGGCGCAGAATGTTTCCTCTTGCATTCATATCGGTCACAAAACCACCCACTCCCTTTTGATTCATTATCATCCATCACACCAGAAAGCAGCCGTGTGGTGACGGCAGAGTAGAATATAATTGTCACCACCCCAAATCTCTCCCGTGGGTGTCGTACAAGACGACTAAGGATAAATCAGTGATGAGGAATGGGCAGCAGCGTTCCTCTTATACCATCTAGCTATGAACCTACTGCGACTTTTGTGCCCGATAAATGGCAATAGGCTCGCCACCTATTACATGGGACCTAACATAACTGGCGAAACGTGGGTGCTAGTTCACCTCTGCCTACCCCTTCGGGGATATAGGCGTGATTTATGTATGTATGTATGTATGTACACCAGAAAGGTGCTGGTGATAAATGAACGTATAGAAAATTTAAGAGACGAAAAGGACCATGTCCACATGACCATGTATCTCTTATCTCTCTTTACTCTCATCATCACTATGGCAGTCAAAATACCTTTAGAGTGAATATGGGCTATAGTATTATCCCAACCAAACCAACCGTCTAAAAATACATACATACCTACATAAATCACGCCTATGTCCCCGAAGGGGTTGGTAGAGGCGAACCAGCACCCACGTTTCGCCAATTATGTTAGATCCCATGACGTGATGTAATAGGTGGCGAGCCTATTGCCATTTATCGGGCACAAAAGTCGCAATAGGTACATTGTGTAACGTTGTCATTTTGTCACTTGTCAAAGTCGTCAAAGTCAAAATTGACAAACTGACTGACAGTGACAATGACATTAGTTGTCATAATAATTTTGGGTTTGCAAAGAGAAATTGGCATAATTGGGGACTTATAAAAAAAAAAAAAAAAAAAGGAAAAAGTTCAGATAAGAGTTGCTTGGTTTGGGTGGTTATATAACCCCCAAGTGTTATAAAAAATATTACTTTACTTTTTCCTTGGTTTCCAGACAATAATGTTGTATTTTGGCAGGTTAGGATTTTATTTAGTATTTATTCGGCGTTTAGGTTTCGTTAGGTCTTCAGTGGTCACATTTGTTGCCTAAAATTCCCTTAGAATAGATTTTTCAGAGGTCGAAGAAATTGTCAATTTGTCAATGTTATCTTGGCTGTATGATACAGAATCGTTGCCCTAGTCCGGCCTAGTAGCCTTACAAAATTTCAGGATTCGATTGTCAAACTATACGGCCAATGACGAGCGCTTATTTTGAAATTCGGAAGTGGAATTCATTCCGTTTTAAAATTCCTAGCTAGACGCTGTAAATTTTTGATGGTCTTCTTATCTTGGTGGAATTTTCCAAATTTTAGAGGAATTTTATAAATATTATATCGGAGCAAGCAAGTTGTTCTCCGAATAACAGCTGTTATTAAAAGGAATACATACTGTGTCACTGACCCGAAAGGTAAATATAATGAAATGTCATAATAGGAAAGTCTCGTCTTGTCATTTTTTCTCTGTTCTAAATTCGAAAGTAAATTAAGTACATAATTTAATGCCGTAATTGTTGTGTTTCGTCATCATTTTGCATATATTTGGATCGGCAAAGTCGGTTAAAAAACCGTTGCTCGGACAATTCTCTGGATACCTTAAGTTGTATGGACAAAATTTCAAAGTAGGTTTTTGGCGATTTTCGATATTATTTGATCTAAATTGATTATTAATATCGTTTCTTTTTAACCTCATAGGTACTTGCTGCCGGCTCGAACGTGTGCGATAGCGTTCGTCGGTGGTAATTCAGCGAAACCTGTGTATATTAGTTGGTGTTCACGTCAATTTTAGGCTTTTGATTAGGGTGTTTTTCGCATATATTGAGACGTTTTATATTGCACAACTTCAGGGTCCTTTGGTACAAGTAAAGAGACTCCAGTTAAAGCTGTCTTGATTGTGGACTGGACCTAGCGGGTAATCCTGTGAGGAATTGCTACTCCTTACTACACTTCTCTACAGTCAGGTACCTTACTAACCACCAGGCGGCTGAAGGCTCGGAGATATAGATAGACTTCTATAGATATAGATAGATTCATATAATTTAGACTCATATACTCGTCCCACTCGTTATCGACCAGAACGACTCCACCCGAACCCCTTGGTCTTGGTTCTTTTTAATTACTGCTTATGTAAATTTTAAATTATAAATTGTGTTAAATTTGTATTAAATTGAAATTATAAATTTACTACTGTCCAACTGGTTGTTTTTTTTATTTTATTGTCATCATTAGGTAAAAGGGGGGAAATCTAAATTATTATTATATAGGAATACATTAGCAGGAAAAAATTCAAGTATTACAATTGCTAGGTGGTATAAGAGAAACGCTGCTGCCCATTCCTCACCACTGATTTATCCTTAATCGCCTTGTACGACACCCACGGGAGAGATTTGGGGAGGTGACAATTGAATTCTACCGTCACCACACATCTTTAGGCTGAAAATGAGCTATAATTTATCCCACCGAAACCGACCGTCTGAAAGTAAAGTAAAAAACAAAATAAATAAAATTAAAGTTGAAGTTTAATCTCAGAGTTACAACACTCATCGCCCACAGCTGGGCGTGGGCGTTAGGGCATGAGGTGGACACGCAAACGACCTTGGCCTCCGCGAAGTAAGTACGCAATTAAATATAAAAAAAACGATACGTCGAAATGAGAAGTAATAAAACGCCACAAGCGATGGTATGCGGGAGACGCATTTTTGAATCATTAGAATTCCAAAACGTGTATGAAATCATACACGATTAATATGCAACATTCGTATGCGAATCCCTAAAATCGAATTTTGCAACGAGTGGTCATACCCACTCGTTTCCGATATTCTACCAGTAGAAATGACGTGGGAAAGACATTGACAACTGAAGATTTTATTGATGACAGCGAATGACAATGTTTCAAATGACAGACAGATAATGACCATATAACTTTATAATTTACGTTCCGTTCCCCCGTAACTCATTACCGGTTTTTAATATCAATGAGTCATGGATTTCCAGTTTTTATTTTTCTGCATGAAATGAAAAATGTTATTAAATTCGAGTTACAAGGGGAACACTCATTTCTAATGTTTCAAAAATACGTGAAATGGGGAGCACTCGAAACTATTTTCGTATGCGTTTTGTTTTCGTGCATGAATTTAAGATTCACTTCGAATGATTCAAAATAGGGTTCTCTTATTACCATATGACTGTTAGGACATTTTTAAACTTACATTAACAGCCGCACTCAGAGACGTCAAATAACGATAATGAGTACTTAAGGTCGAAAAATGACAATTCAAAACTAGTCGCTATTCTGGCTGGGTCTATGGTCTAGATTTAATTGAATTTTTTTGACATTAGATACTCATTAAAGTTATTTGACGTCTCTGAGTGCGGCAGTAAGTGACTTACAAGAATAATTCACAGTTAAGAGGATTGTGAAGCTGTACATTTTAGTTCAAAACGCGATAACATTTTTGAACCCGTAAACATAGTCCAATTTTAATAATTTTTGGATGTATAATATAAAAAGCTCATCAATACATATTAATCAAGCCCAATCACAAATTAGTAGCTAATTATCTTCTTAGCTAACGTTGAAAAATGATATCGCGTTTTGAACTAAAATGTACAGCTTCACAATCCTCTTAACTGTGAATTATTCTTGCACAAGACCCTAATGTAAGTTGGAAAATATCCTAACAGTCCTGTGGTAAACCACTGAGGAGTTCTCTTAACTGTGCTTGGTCTTCATCATCAGAGACGGTAGCAACCTATCTAGGTGCAAAGCTCTCGTCAACACCAATCAATCAAGCCTAAACACAAGGTAACTGCTATTAATAGTTTACGAGTTCCCTCGACTGTCTTTCAGTTCCAACATCAGATCGACTCCAGATCTTCATTATTATGTAGTGCCATATAATACCTATTTAAAATATTATCAAACACACTAGCCGCCCCCACAATTTTCGAAAGTTCTCCTCAATCTCTCCAGGATTCCTGGAGAGATTGAGGGGAAGGTTTTCCTTATCGTGATACCACCGTCGGAGTATATACTTTCCTAAAAAAAGAATGATCAAAATCGGACCATAAACGACGGAGTTTAGTGTGGTCTTACATAAAAAAAACACATGGGTACGAATTGAGTAACCTCCTCCGTTTTTTCGTCGGTTAACAAAATAGGTTCGTACGTTTGTATTTTTCCGAAATATTGCTTGCAATAAAAGTTCTTAGCGTCGAAATGTCTTAATTTTTGTCATAAAAACTTTCTCAAGCATTCCATATTTTTTTAATTCAATTAAACTGAATTAATTAAAAACAAAAACGTACAGACTTAGATTAGGAAATACTGCATCTCAAAAGCACCAAAATTTTCTCATTTTGTTAAGTTTTAGGAGAGTGAAAACGTTATCGCTCGAGACGAGTATTCAAAAGGAAATGTAGGCAAATGTAGCACACGCTGCGTACCGGCACTTCACAATCCTGCCCAGCTAGCATGACCAACCCAATCACGATATGATATAGCCATTTATCGCGTTAAAAAGTCAAAAATCATTGGATTTTAACACTTGAATAAGCCTTAATTTAATATATGCCTCTTACTGCTGCACTCAGTGACGTCAAATAACTTTAATGAGTACTTAATGTAAAAATCTCCTTGAAATCTAGACCAGTCTAGTCTAGTCTAGTCTAGTTTTGAATTGTCATTTTTTGACGTTAAGTACTCATTAACGTTATTTACGTCTCTGAGTGCGACAGTAAGCCTATAATAACATAATAAATATTTTTTTTTTACACTCACACCTATCATCTAGCCCAAAGTAAGTAGCATAAGCACTTGTGTTATGGATACTAGATGACGGGCATATTTTTAATATAATTATGTATATAAATGTTGAAAATATACTACATAAACATATACACAACCATGACTCGGAAACAAACATTTGTGGTCATCACAAAGTTTGCCCCTACCAGGATTCGAACCCGGGACCTCTTGGCCAATACCCAGCAATCTGAGCATTCGACCAAGGCGGCCGTCAAAGGATCATAAGGTTATCGCTTTGAACTGTCGAAAATACAATGATTTTTGTAAGTTCAACGCGATAAATGGCTATATCATATCGTGTTTCGTTGGTAATGCTAGCCGGGCTGGCTTATAAACATCACGATTACAAAACACGGATCAATTATAACATTTAAATCTCGCCGAGAACTCAATCTGCTCCATCGAGAGCCCCAGGCTTGCACCAAATATGACTTAATGAGACATTAGGATTAAAAGGCTCGCTGATTCACGGCAATAATTAGCTCAAACTTTATTCGCTGCCGGTAAAAACTAGTAGAGTGGGTGCGCAGTGTGGGCCGTAGAAACTAAGGCACTGGATGATGGTAAGCGAGAGACAGCCAAGCGCAACAAAATCATTTTTTTTAAATTACATACAATGCCATGTGGTGAAGCAAAGCAGAATACAAATGGCACCATCCCCGATCTCTCCCATGGGTTAAGCAGCGATAAGTCATGGGCAGCAGCAATTTTTATTAAACCATCTTGCAATATACTGCGAATTACGAGCTCGGAAGATGGCAAAAGATTCGCCCCGTTGAATCGACTCGATTTAAATGTTTGCTAAACAAAATTTGCTTTTACTATATCTTCTTTTTATGGTTTTGACTGTCCTGGGTGACGAAAAAAAAAAACGTCGGGTTCCTCGGTGCTTCGGAAGGCACGTTACACAACAATTCGTCACCATAATAAGCGTCCCTATATTCTTCTATCCATAGGGAAGACCTGTGCCCCAGCAGTGGGCACATTAGAGCTAATAAAGAATGCAGAAATAAGTTTCTTGGTTTGGTATTTTTTTTTAAATATTATGTAGTTCAAAAACTCCTAAAAATTTTTTGCCCTGATGCGGGAACCGTGTCCGCGTCCTCTCCTCCTCCGCAACTCGGAATTTTTCTAACAAGTATTAAAATTTTCTTTGTAAGTTTCTTGGTTCAATTCCATTTGAAACTGTGCAAATCGCTAGGCAAAACTCCTCTTCCAAAAAAAATTGTACACATAGAACTGCGACACTTCCATGTACGTAAGCCCCGTTAATTATTAGGTGTGATTATAGAATTGGTAGAAAAAACGTACCGTGGGCAGCATTTTATATTGCTGTTCCCAAAAAAGAGTTGTGCTCCGTCGTTATTTTAGACAAAATGGTGGCAATTTTTTTTATTAATTTTTTTATTCACTATAATATATGCAAGAGGGTTACGCTCGTGCAGGCTAGTAGGAAGTATTTTATCATCGAATGCCTTCTTGGAAATTAAATAGCTTAAAAAGTAGCATAAATAATATACAACATGTAACAGAAATAACGCACAACACTACTCATGCTAAATATAAGAACTGTGTTGATATCAAAAATTGAAATATATAAATTTATTATCGTTTTTCCATACATTCTGCTTCGCTGACCGAACATTTGTATGGGGAAATAGTTATTTTCACTTCTCATGCTCTGAAAGTGCTTATTTGTGCAGCATATAGGCTGCACAAAATCGAATTTTGTGCTCTAGAGCATTAACGTATCTACTCATAAATGTGTCGATAATAAGGCAAAGAAAATGAGCCATGCATCTAAACACAATAAGAAATTCAGAGATAGAATTTGTTATTTTTTAATATTTACTTAAATTTATTTGCCTAATGTGTTTTTTAAGACATAAAAGATATTACAATTTTAATTCAAGCAGGTACGGTAGGTTATTAAATTAATTTAAGAAAATTATTATTTCAAAATTAATTTAATACTTGGCTGTATATGTCTGCAGCCCAAGCCTAATATCAATGGGAAAAACAATTTCCGTCAGTATTCAAAACTGTACTAATTTTAGTTTGAATTTTAAGAAATGTTATGAGAAATTCTGATTTATTTCCTCGCAATCGAAGTGAAAAGCAGAGTTTCTACCTCGTCCACAAAACCATTTTTATCCTCGACATTACTATCAGCCCTCGCCTACGGCTCGGGCCGCTAAAAGTCTCGGACAAAAATGATTCGTTTTGTGCACTTGATGGAAAATCTACTATTGTTGTACATGAATGCAAAGTTGTTTTTTAACCGCGTGCTCAATTTTGATGACCGAGCTAGCGAAGGATTCTAAAATTAGAATCCTGAGCGATAGCGAGGGAATCAAAAGAGCACAAGGTGAAAAATCTTTGCACTCGAGTGCAACACGTAACTTTTCATCCCCCCCAACGAGGAAATTGCAAAATACAAAAAAAAAATACAATCACAACAGTTTCTGTTTTCACCCAGAAACTTCCACAACACCCTCCCATTAAGCGAAACACACTCTCAACACCCACAACATTCACACCCGCAATACACACCCATCCACTCAGACACACCCAAAAAACACCCATTCACCCAGAAACACCCACAAAACACCCATTCACCCAGAAAAACCCACAAAACACCCATTCACCCAGAAACACCCATAAAACACCCATTTACCCAGATACACCCAAAAAACACCCATTCACCCAGAAACCCACACAAAACATCCATTCACCCAGAAACACCCATTCACTCAAAAACACCCACAAAACACCCATTCACCCAGAAACACCCACAAAACACCCATTCACCGAGAAACACCCACAAAACACCGATTAACCCAGAAACACCCAAAAAACACCCATTCACCCAGAAACACCTACAAAACACCCAATCACACCCAAAAAACACTCAATCACCCAGAAACACCCACAATTCTCACCCATCCATTCAGACACACCCACAAAAACCCATTTACCCAGACACACCCACAAAACACTTATTCACCTAGACACACCCTCAAAACACCTATTCACCCAGACACACCTCCAACAGCCACCCATCCATCCAGCCACACCCACAACATTCATCCAGACACACCTGTAAGTACCTCATAAAAATGACTACGAGACGGTCAATCAGCTTGAGTCAAGCACGTTGATTTTTAGTATGTTTTTGTTCCGTTGCTAGCGTAAACAAATCAAACAGACCTAAAAAGCTTTTAAATGCTTGTCTCAAGCATCAAGCAAGCGTTGTAGACGATCAAAATGTTTAAAGCAAGATTGACGCCAAGCTGATTGACCGTCACGGAACTCCTAGGTTTTAACAAATTTATGACGTGAAAAGATTTTTTTTTAATTCTCCCTATATTTTAAGGAAGGCAAAGGGTCGAGCCCATACAGCCAAGTCTTTAGTGTATATTTTATCTGTAGTCTTATGAAATAATGAGTGGGTGAAAAGTATGAATGAAATGAATTTTACGTTAAAATATGGGTGCCACATATTTTAACGTATCTAGGGAGTGCTTGGCGCGAATTGAATGGTAACAGAGTTAATGATGGTGCTTGATGAAATGGATAAAACCACTTTTTATAGTGATCTTCACCACAACATCAAACACATCATGAGACTTATTTTCGATGATTCTGCATAATTGCACATCAACACGGATGCTTGTGCATCAAAATAACACCACTTTCACTGCACAAAATCCACTCTGTAACAATTTTTGAATTAGTGAAAATAAATCTGACTGACACCACGAAACGCGCCAAACACTCCTCGACGTGAAAAGAAAATGGCGCGCGCAAAGCAAATTACAAAAAAAGTACACCAAGAAGGTTCCGAGTCTGAGTTTTTAACAAATTAAAATAGGTTGCATGACAATTTCGGCACCATGGAGGTAGAAATAAATATGTATAATGATGTTTTGAATTCACAAACTCATTGCACACGATGTTCTAAATTCAAATTTACTTTAACCTCTAGAGGATAAAAACGGCTTTTGCACTCAGATATCGAAGAGCAAAAACGCCTTTTCCGAGATGGTGGGATGAAAAAAATATTTAACAATATCGATTTTTTAATAACACCATAGTATTTATATGACTATGTCAACATGTGTATTAAGGGTGTGAGTTGTTTCTGTTGTTTAAGCATGTTTATAGTATAAATATAATATAGTTAAGTTTGCAGTCTGCACACCAGTTTACAAAACAAACCCAAACTACCTTAGTGGCTTGTCTTTTGTTTTGCAACCCGCATTCATCTCCCTGTCCTTTAAAATGGACCCCTTAAAAAGGACCCCGTTAAAGGGTATATATAGAAAAGACCTCCGACCCAGGGCACAGGCCTTTCCTATTTATAGAAGAATATACGGAGAATGATCATAACCCACCACGCTGGCCCAGTGCGGATTGGTGAGTGTTAACAACTGCAGATGCAGCCGGGCGGGACCAACGGCTTAACGTGCCTTCCGAAGCACGGAGGAACTCGAAATTATACACTTTTGGTCACCCATCAAATGACTGCCTTTAGTGAACATACACAGAGAGGCCAATCAGGGCCCGTAGCCAAGTGGCAATCGTTTCATAACGATAACGTGTCGAAGTTCGTCAGGATCGGCCATATTACTTTGGTATCTACAGCGTCTTAGCTTGCGCTACCAACATAACTAGGAACTTACGAAGACGATTTTGGTCACGTGATTTCACGACGACTAACGTCAAATCCCATACATTTTGCTATATCGAACTTATCTTTGTCGGTATGTTACTTTGTCTAGGCCCCCTGGCCAAACAGACTCAGTTCGGCCTGAACGGATTCGTACTCATATAAGCCTCATACACGGGCAGGTATGCCTTCAGTTCTACCTGACCGGATGTTAATCCGTATAGTGTATGTGTAATCTGGCCTGAAGGAAAGCTCGCGTCAGTCGGCCAGATGAACCGAAGCAATTCGTTCACATCGGCCTGACCGGATGTAATGAACGAATCGTGTAAGACAAATTACAGACATACGATATGGATTTGCATCCGGTCAGGCAGAACTGAAGGCAAAACTGTCTGTGTATGAGGCACTTAAGCCACTGCGCTGTCAAGCTCCTCATATTATTGTAATAAAGCTAGTTGTCCGTTAATGGGACTGCGTGGTGGTCAGTCACGTGTGTGCGCCGGCGCCGTCTGCGATTTATGACATGCGCACGCGCAGTAGGCAGTGCACTCGGAGTCAACATGTATATGGGTGCAGTAGGTTAAATACAGGAAAACGCATACATACATAAATCAGGCTTATATTTCCGAAGGGGTAGGCAGGGGTGAATCAACCAACGCCCATATGTTTCGCCAATCAGGTCAGGTCCCATGTACCTACATTTAGTTTTAGTTTACGCAAAAATGTACCTATTAGTTTTTTTTTTGTGTGGCAAAAGAGGAAAGCTGCTAACCCATTACTCATCGCTGTAACCCTAAGGGGGAGAAATGGGGGTGATGACATTACCTTATTGCTGCCTTAACAACCCCTAGGCAAACACTTCGTAAGAAAAATACCTGCTTTGCATATTACAAATTTATTTCTGCGTTTCATCGGTTAAAAACTAGGTACCTACGTGGTAGGTCTTAACGTGTACTGTGGACCATCATGGCCAATTTGCGCTGGAATGCAGCTCGGTGATCGCTTTATTCCTTTTAAATGAATGGGCGTCGGTCCTTGATAGGTGTTTTAGTCCCGTGACACGTGTCTTCCGGGTCTTCCGAGCTCATGTCGGTAATTTACCCGCCTTATTTGCTTGAGTTTATGGCGAAATTGAGGCTTATCATTGTTTAATGGCGGCCCAAGGACGGTTGGTGTCACGCAGGCCGGCAGTAAAACCTAACCCTTGACCAGTGTGGTAAATAAAATAATAAAGGAAGGAAGTTTGGAAGGAAATTTTGTCTTCCCAATCACTCTCTCCGTGCATCCGTCGTCTGCCTGACACTAATCCTCTCTGGGTATGCTGTTGTTGGTGGTTTCCCTCCACCAATCGGGTGCCCCTAGGTGGTTACTGGTCTAGTATTAGCCAAGAGGTCCCGGGTTCGAATCCTGGTAGGGGCAAACTTTGTGGTGACCACAAATGTTTGTTTCCGAGTCATTGTTGTGTATATGTTTATGTAGTATATTTTCAACATTTATATGCATAATTATATTAAAAATATCCGTCATCTAGAATCCATAACACAAGTGCTTAGGCTACTTACTTTGGGCTAGATGATAGGTGTGAGTGTAAAAAAAAAATCATATTTATTTATTACACTGGGCAATCTCCCTTAGTCGACACCCCTGGGATGACTCGAGGCTGGCAGATTCTAAGTTATTTTTTAGCTCTTAGGCCAGCATGGAAGATTGCCTGCAGTCGTATATACCCACCAATCAGCCCTGGGCCAGCGTGGTGATTTATCGCCCATTCTCCCTATATTCTTCCATCCACAGGGCATCCATCCATTCCATCCTCCGGAAAGACGTGTAATATAAACGAAGAAAAAGGCTTACCATGTTCTTGTGCTCAAAGAAAGGTGAATATTTATCTGCAAAAGAAAATTTTCCCTCATAAAGACAATTACCATACTGAAGTTAAGTTTATATAATTGTACAAAGAATTTGCCAAAATAGTATTTTTCTCTGGCAATATACAGTCCAGAATATTCATACATACATACATACGTAAATCACGTCTATATCCCCGAAGGGGTAGGCAGAGGTGAACTAGCACCCACGCTTCGCCAACCATGCTAGATCCCATGTAATAGGTGGCGAGCCTATTGCCATTTATCGGGCACAAAAGTCGCAGTACATTGCTTGGTGGTATAAGCGGAACGCTGCTGCCCATTCCTCATCACTATTGTATCCTTAGTCGCCTTGTGCGACACCCACGGGAGGGATTTGGGGTGGTGACAATTGTATTCTATTCTGCCGTCAATACAGGGCACCAGAATATTCATAATTATTATATTGTCATCGTGTTTGTCAAAGTAGCGTATTTTGGATAGGATTAGAGTTTGCTGATACATACATAATTCACGCCTATATCCCCGAAGGAGTAGGCAGAGGTGAACTAGCACCCACGAGTTTGCTGATAATTTCTTTTAAATCAATAATTCGATAGTTTTGGCGAAACGTGGGTGTTGATTCACCTCTGTGCCTATGTAATTAATTGGCTTTCAGACACCACACTATACGCTTCAACTTGTTAGTTTCACAACAGTAACTATTTTGATTGGCACAACTCACCAACCTTGATCTAGAGATTTAAGATTAACTTTTACAGTCAGCAGGGCGCGGCTTAGTATCGTAATCAAATTAACACAATAACTCTGGCCGTTCAGTTTTAAGCATTCTTAATCTTAACTATTAATCGTATTCTTAATCAGTCTCTCGAATGGACAAAAGTGTAGTGAGTACAATCTTCGATATTGCAGCCAGCTATTGTGGGATCATTGCCAATTGTAAATTATCTTACCACTTTTCAGTTCAAGGCGGTGTTAAAGCCCGTACACATAACTGCGAATTGATGCGAACGAATTGGCAACGCAGAAAACTACAACGTAAATTGCTGCGAAGCGATTTGCTGCGGCAAGGCGGCGAAACAAAAAAGAATCAACTATTTGATTTTAATTTTGATATTATATAAATAAGAAAATCATAATTTTTCGAAATTCTTTTTCCAACCACTAAAATCTTTGTAAAAAAGAATCAAATTGAAGCAAAGCGCGATGCAAATCAATTCGCAAGTTCTTGCGATGCGGCGTGCGAGCTCGCAGATTTTCACGGTGCGACGTCGCATCGCAGTTCTGTGTACAGGGCCTTATACACATTATTGTGCTTAACATGAGTATCATATACGCAAGTTTGAAATTTCTTTCAGTTGTGACTGGGAGTGGAAAATTTACGCACAGAGTTCCAATCACGTCCCCTCTTCCGGACTTAAGAGAGATTGCCCAGTGTATGCCGAGAAACGCATCTACACTATAATTTATCCAACTTTTTCTAACCACTCATTTCTTTGTAATTTTTTTTACAATACATAAATCACGCCTATATCCCCGAAGGGGTAGGCAGAGATGAATTAGCACCCACGTTTCGCCAATTAGTTAGGTCCCATGTAATAGGTGGCGAGCCTATTGCTTTTTATCGGACACAAAAGTCGCAGTACATTGCTAGGTGGTAGGTATAAGAGGAACGCTGCTGCCCATTCCTCATCATCACTGATATATCCTTAGTCGCCTTTAGAGATTTGGGGTGGTGACAATTGTATTCTACTCTGCCGTCACCACACGGCACTTTTTTCTAACATTTATAAAATGTTCAAATTACAATCAAAGTAATAATTTATAATTGTATTATTATTTATGTTATTCTACTCTTTAAGTATACAAATGCACACACGTTTTAGTGATACTAGGAATCTTGATTCAAGTATTATTATTAGATTGAAAATTAGCTTCTAGCGATCGCTGCCGGAATCAGTTCCAAAGTTCAGCTGACAAGGGACCCTGTCCGTACAGCCGCGCATGTTTGGTCAGCCAGCGGCTAATGCACCGACCGAAATACTGCACCGCCATATGGGGACCCGTTGCCTAACAGAACTCTGCCCTAGGGTTGTCAAATATTAGTTCATAATCTATACTGATATTTTTAGTAAGAGTTTGTTTGGTTAAACGCTCTAATCTCAGAAACTACTTATTCACGTTGAAAAAATATTTTTGTACTGGATAGTCCATAATATATCAAGGAAGGCTTTAGGCTATAAAATAACCGACATTAACGCGAGCGAAGCCGCGGGCGACCACTATATTCAATATTTGATGACGTCCTGGTTGGCCGAGTAGCCGTATTCTGGAGGACGCGGGTTTGATTCCCGCATCAAGACAATAATCTTTCGAAAATTTTCTAATGTCTTTTCTTTGTTACAATTTTTTTTTCTTAAATTTATAATTAAGGTAATGCGAAGAAAATGTAGTGCGGGAATCGAACCCACGTCCTTCATTATCCGGGCAGATGCTATACCACTCGGCCACAGACCACTTCGATTCCCGCATCAGCACAAAATTTTTGTGACCTTTTTTTTTCATAATATTAGACCGGCCTTAGCGAACATTGCTTTATTTACGCAATCGCAGCCCGTGCGCGCTATGCCACTGCGCCAGCGAGCTCCTCTGGACAAACTCTTCAGCGTCCTCTGCAATCCAGGCAGGCATCTGCCCGGGTTGCAGAGGACTCGAGTTCAATTTCCCGCATCAAGCCTATAATTTTTCGAACCTTTTTCCAACCACACTTTTCTTTATAATAATTTTTGTAATATTTATATAATTTTCAAATTAAAATCAAAATAATATATATAATAAACTCTTCAGCTTTATAACATTAGTATAGATAGAATATAGGTACACTGTGCAAATAAAACATGCCCTGGAGGGAAAGTAGTACCTTAAATCTTCGAAATAGCTCCCTTGACTGAAACAAAACATCCCTTTATTTTGAAAAAGAAACTTAACTGCATTCACAGATTTCTCAAAAAGCTTAACGGAAACGGGAATCGAACCAACTAAAACATTTTAAAAATTAACCCTCGCCATTTTATTCAACCAATCGATGCAATCGATGTTAACGATAATTTTTCTCTGAGAAACATTAATCTTGTGGCGCGAGCCGTGGCAGCCCTGCGCCACCTCCCACGGCCCGGCGTAAAAGTGCACATCACGAATATGGACTGACAGGGATTTTACGCCGTGTGTTTATTAGCGTTAGTAGGGCAACTGCGCGCGGAAGCTTTATCGCATAAACACGTAAAAATACGAAACAGACCATCCACCGGTAATAAGGAAGGGTGATGGCGGTTCCCTGAAATGATATTTCAAGAGAACACAAGTGCGAGAGAGCAATACATTTTATTTCAGACAAGCTGACCCGGCATACCGATATATAGAGAATACAATACTGCGTATGACGGCATACGTTGTTATGCCATATCAATTATCCCGTAGTCATGGTTACGATTTGGTTGCCATGCGCATGGTTACGTCAAATGTTTGACAGGAAAGCATTTTTATGGGAAAATAAAATTGTTTTTTTGTTTTCCCATAAAAATCAAGTCAATTTTTCCACATTTTCTCACCTGTTATGACTTGCCTGGCCCAAGACAATCATTTCAAAACCGAAATCAGCAATTCTTTTCTATTAGAAGATAGAAGAAGAAGATAGGAGCTTACATAATACGGGGGCCGGTCAGCGTGGTGATATTCCCCCTATATTCTTCCAAGGCTATCTTATCAAAGGGCTGTGTCCAAGCAGTGTGGAGACATTGAAAGTGGTGATGAAAATGATGGTAATTAGAAAAATTAGTCGTCCCTTCTCAAGTTTTGTTCTTCGTATTGTAATTAGACGGAACACCCGCGCGACATGTCGCCTGTCATCTGTCAACCACCAGTCATTAAGCAACTTTGTTGCAGGCTGGGTACAGTCGCGGAAGAAATGCCTTCGTTAATTTTAAAATTACAGCTTCTTTGTGCCGTGTGGTGACAGCAGCATTCCTCTTGTACCACCTAGCAATATACATTCTGCGATTTATGTGCCCGATAGATGGCAATATAAGCTCCCCACCTATTTATTACATGGGACCTAGCTTAATATTGCCGAAAAGTGGGTATTAATTCACTCTTTGGGGATATAGGTGTGATTTGTGTATGTATGTAGTTCTTTATCAGGGTTTGACAGGACGTATAACAAAGTGAAATGCGTCGATCTTTCTTCAGTTAAATGGTCAAGCTCCTAAACCACACACGCCTGTAACGTGTTTTATGATCCTTTTTTGGCGGACCTATTCTGTGGGGCTAAAGCGTGTTTTCGGAAATGTCAAAACATTTGAGGGTCCTCGAGTTATCTATTCGAAGACTTCGTGAATAGAAAAGTAAGTCAAAGTTATTGTCTTGATACGGGAATCAAACCCGTGTCACCCGCAATCCGTGCTGCTGCCTATACCACTCGGCCAACCAAGACGTTAAGTTCATTACTCATCTTATATTCGCTCCGGAATATCATTGGTCAATTTTTGTAAGTCTCAGCTCAGCTCCGCTTCTATGGACGCGCAGCCTTACGCAGGATCGATTCCCGCATCAAAACTATACTTTTTAGGACTTTTTCTGACCTATTTCCTGGTATAATATTTGTTCTAACCCTTTGGAGATATCTCACACCAATGAAAAGCCCGACTTTCTGTCGACTGTACTCACAAAGTTTTGTACATAGAATTCTTTTTAAGCCCTGTCTGGATCAAACACCGAAACCCGTAACCGACTTTCGACTGTAATACCAACGGCTGAACACCCACTTCCGTTTGCGTGCTCCAATAAAAACAATCATGTCTCCAGTCACCAAGTTAACGACTGTTGAACATATGTAAGGGAAATGAAGTTTAACTGTGAACAATAAAAGTTACAACGCGTTCCTTTGTTTACGTCACTGCCAGGCAGCCATCTTGTCCACATGTTACTGTTATGTAACGTAAAAATAACCCCAATCAGATAAATAAACGAATCTTCTCTTACTATCGCATACATACATAAATCTCCGCCTATAGGGGTAGGCAGAGGTTGAATCAACGCCTATGTTTCGCCAATAAGGACAGGGCCCATGTAATAGACGGCTCTTTCGCTGCTATATTTATTTATTTTAAGCTACATTGCACAAAGTACACAAATGGTGGACTTAACGCTTTACAGCATTCTCTACCAGTTGACCAATAGAAAACAAGGGAGATTCATTGTTCTTAGATGTTGCTGGACGGTGCAACGAAACTATAGAATAATGTGCTAATATTCATCTTTCATACAATCCATGCTGGCCTGGGGGCGAAAACAGTTATGCAGAATGTACAGTCAACAGCACATCAGGTTACTACAAGCGTCAAATATTTCCAATCAATTTTGAACTTTAAAATAATGAAATTAAGGTTGAAAATTTATTGGAGAAATTTTACAGATTGTAGTAACCCGATGTGCTATTCCAGCCCCGACTCACTATAGGTATCAATAAGCGCATTGCGGCACGCGAATGGTGGTGAGCAAAGCACTAACAACAGCATATCAAACAGTCACGATGGGACTGCATAATGCACGCCAATATCCCCGAAAGGGTAAGCAGATGTGAACTAGCACCCACGCTTCGCCAATTAGGCTAGGTCCCATGTAATAGGTGGCGAGCCTATTGCCATTTATCGGGCATAAAAGTCGGAGTACTTTGCTAGGTGGTAGGTATAAGAGGAATGCTGCTGCCCATTCCTCATCACTGATTTATCCTTAGTCGCCTTGTACGACACCCACGGGAGAGATTTGGGGTGGTGACAATTGTATTCTACTCTGCCGTCACGACACGGCCACCTTCAATACTATTACTGTTATATACTGCTAATTGTCAAAAAGAACGGGCTAAATATCAATCGGCCGTTCACGTGTTGGTGAACTCAGGCCTTAGATGGGACTGACATGTAATTATATTTACAAGTGTCCCTATAAATAATAAAGAGAAAAAAAAACAACAGCATATCGAAAGAGTGTTAGGTGGCCGGCTGTAAAACCTGTGCCGAAACCTTGATCAGTATGCATTGGTATGTTGACGTCCCGATCACTCTCTTCGTTCATCGGTCTGTCGACATGGTCTGTTGCGTCTCTTTTCGATACATTCATTCATCGTTAGCACCTTTACGGGGTGATGGATGATGAGAATCAAAGGAGAGGGGGTTGCTTGATGACTGATATTAATGGAAGAGGAAACCACTCCCGACCCGTGGTACAACTGCGATGTCCAACTGGTTGTACTACGGAGAAGAAAAGTTACCCATGGTGAACCATGGGTAACTTTTCTTCTCCGTTGGTTGTTCTACAGGGAAATATCTTTATCAATAGTTCAACTCGAATGAGTTGTGCGCCTATAGGGGTAGGCAGGCCTAGCCAAGTGGCTTATTTATTATATTCGAACGCATATAAAACAAAAGTATGAAACTGACTTAATATTGTTTTTCACTTCTCTTGCTCGAAAAGTTCGTCTTTATGTCATCTTATTTATTTATTATTGCAATCATTAATATAATATCATTGATTGCAAGTCACAAGTTAGAAAGGTGTTACAAAAAATAATTGATCCAGTACATACAGGCCCTGGTAGGGCATAGCAAACATGAACTATTGCTTCTACTTAAAAAATCAAATTCTTACATATGAAATTTCAAACTTCTATTCAAATTTAATTCACATGCATTATATAATTTATTATTATGAATTTATAGTTTACAATTATCATTGACTTTTACATTAAACTTTTACATATTCGTCGCTGCATAAAAATTAAATGGCTTTTATGCTCTAGATCTAGAGCATAAAATAAAATTTTCTTTTAGACAATTTTTCTTAGGTCCAACAGTCAACAGATTAACTTTTCTAATAGATTTAGAAATAATTGTTTAATTTTGCTCGCAATCGAAGTGAAAAGCCGAGTGTAAAACACTGGCTCAAACAGTCATTGTATGCCCTTGTTGTACAATCTACTATTCTCTGTGATACGACAGTTTCATACATTTTGTATTCTTCGTTCGATAGATTGACCACTCGGCTAGGGGGGCAAACAGGAAAGAGAAGATTGTTGCTTTATTTGCATAAGTCCAATCGCAGTTCCAAGCCGTCACTTCCATTAATCGAAAACTTATGTTAAGCTTAGAGCTATAGCGCAGTGCCCTCTGTTTACCACCATCAAGCCAATAAAGCTCAATAACTGTAGTGTATTTGAACGCACAGAATCTATGCGTCAGCGCCGAATAATGCGAGAAACGGAATAGGAAAAAGATATCTTCTATCTTCACAATAATATACAAAAATGAATAGCTGTGCATTTGTCTCGCTAAAACTCAAGAGACGCTGGGCCTTTTTAGTTAATTTTTGGTTTTGAAATGATTCGGCCAGGCAAAGAAAAATTGCGAAGAAAATTGTAAAAACCACAATTTCATTTTCCCATATAAACTGCTTTCCTGTCAAACATTTGACGTAACCATGGTTACGGGATAATTTATATGGCATAACAACGTACGGTCAGCTGGTTTAAAATAAAACTACTTTTACAGATGAGGCTACGACTACCACGGCCGCTGTAAAGTGATCGAAACGTCGGGTTAAATATTAAACTTGCCAAACATTATACGCGAGTCTTATCCGTAAAAGTTTTATTTCAAATGTGTAGTGCTCGTGCGTACAAGAGAACATTTTAGGAAAAAGATACACTGTATTCTCGTAGAATAACCGGAGTAAATTCGTCATACGCCAGTCTATACAAAAATTGATTGACTAAATGAAGATTGTTTAGTTTACGCAATCGCAACCCAAGCGCTATGCCACTGCGCCAGCTGCTCGTTAGAACTTGCGACGAAATGGTACGTAGGTACACACATACATAAATCACGCCTATATTCCCGAAGAGATAGGCAGAGCTGAATTAGCCTGCGTTTCGCCAGTTATGTTAGGTCCCACGTAATAGGTGGCGAGCCTATTGCCATTTATCGGGCACAAAAGTGGCAGTAAATTGCTAAATGGTATAAGAGGAACGCTGCTGCACATTCCTCATCACTGTTTTATTCTTAGTCGCCTTGTACGACACCCACGGGAGAGATTTGGGGTGGTGACAATTGTATTCTACATTGCCGTCACCACACGGCGATCAAATGTACTTACTGTGTAGTCACATTTGCTACGTATTCCGCCAAACGACGATTTATTAGATAACCAAGCTCCTGCGTCCGCGCCGCCAGGACGCCCGCATGCATCAAAGCGGCGCTAGTGACGTGCGACGCAGGAAGTCACGATAAAATTATCGATAACGCACACGATACGCCCAATTCTCCACTTCCTGGGAGATGGAAGGATGATTGACGTGAAAGGACATAAAGTGGCTGCTTGTCTATTATTTAAAACCGTTTTTTCAATTACAGTCGAATTTGTCAATCTCTGAATAAACTTAGTAAGTCCGACTTTTTATAGTTACATTTTATCATGAGCATATGATGTACAAAATTTTCCATGATATAGTAGGTAAACTGACCAGAAAAAAGAATGTATAATAAAAAAACTTTTGACGTATAAGCTGTGTGAGATGAGAGAAAAATATGTTAACTTTGAAAAATGTATGTCCTCGAGCACAGCTCAAGACTTTATAAGGGATCTCTCAGTGTTCGCAATAATAATTGCTGTATTTTGTGTTAAAATAAAAACGTAAATCATTATATATTAACCAATTTTGATGTTGGTTAAAGACCATTCCACAGCATCTGTCGTATGAAGTTCGTTGTCAGCTCAGCATGAACCCCCCTCTACATATCATCTGTCACACAATCCATCCAACGATTCTTTGGCCATTCTCTCATTCTGGGATTTCTGGGTCCATCATTACATGCCCTTACCACGCTAATCCTATTTCTCCTCATCGACGCTACTTCTGGCCTGCTTATTAACGTACTAACTCAACACGTTTGAATTCCAGAGACAATGGTCGCTATAAAGCGATCAAAACGTTAGGTTAATATAACAATGTCTAACTACTAACCTAAATATACGCAAATTAAATCCAAGACTGCTACAGATTCTCCTTCCAGGACAATATTCACGTAGAAACGATGACAAACAAAACAAACAATGATAATGTCTATATATGCTGACCGATAAAATGAGGATTACATGTTTTTGCCCTTATTTGAAACGTCATATCTGTAGTAATTATTACTTTTATTTAAACTGTAATTTGTCTTTAAATTGATAAGCAACCTTGACACACAGCACGGAGGGTCTATTGATTTATGTCGATAGACCTTCCGTGATATTGATTTATGTTGTTTAGGCTTTAGTCAATAGTACTTACATACATACATAAATCAAGGCTTTCTCCCCTCAGGGGTAGGCAGACGTGTTTTATTTAACACCCGCATATCCAGCCAGGTCCCAAGTAATAAGGGGGCGTCATGGCGACATTACTTAGTCAATTTTGCCTATTAAAAAGTAAACTACCAAAATCCTTGACTAAGATTTTTTGAAAAAGTTCGTAAATTTATAGTCTGGATGCGGGAATCGAATCCGCGTCCTCTGCAATTCAGGCAAATGCCTATACCACTCAGCCAACGTCTTGGTTGACCGAGTAGGCGAACTTTTTCTAACCACAATTTTCTATGTAATATTTTTTCTAACATTTTTACATACATACATACATAAATCACGCCTATATCCCCAAAGGAGTAAGCAGAGGTGAACTGGCACCCACGTGTCGCCAGTTATGTTAGGTCCCATGTAATAGGTGGCGAGCCTATTGCCATTTATCGGGCACAAAAATCGCAGTAGGTACATTGCAAAATGGTATAAGAGGAACGCTGCTGCCCATTCCTCATCACTGATTTATCCTTAGTCGCCTTGTACGACACCCACGGGAGAGATTTGCAGTGGTTACAATTGTATTCTACTCTGCCGTCACCACACGGCTTTTTATAATGTAACATTTTTATAATGTTTAAATACCTAAAAGTCAACATTTAATATTTTCAATAAAATGCATTGCAACATCTTAACATGTGTCTATGTTGGTGAGGAAGGTATTCAATGTTACATACGCAGGGGCGTTGTATATTAATTTAATTACAACAAATTGCGCAATGCAATTGAAATTCATTTGACGTTGAGCCGGAGATAGGCGTTGTGGAGAAACGTCGCCTTGGCGACAGGTTGTGAAAAATGTGGAACACCCTGTAGAAAAGGTGTTGCCAGTTTTATACCCGCATCAATAATAATTTAGTAAACTTGATATGATTGATGTTTGTTTTTGATGATAACAATTAATGACATTCTCCCTTAGTCGCCTTTTTAGGATTTCTACGGAGTGAGTGCTGATTGCTGGCCGTTCTATACGTATTTTTTTGCTTCCAGGCAAGCATGGGGGAATCATTCCGTATTTTCATAATGTTTCGATGAAAATACTAAGGAAAAATTATAATCTTTCGCATCAAGATTAAAATTTTTCTGAACTATTTTTCTTTGTAACATAATATATTAATAAAAATACTATGATTAGTCCGCTAATATAGTGCGATTGACCAAGATACCATACAAAGGTTGACTCAACAATTATTTCTTGAGTGGCCAAACAGTCTCGGGAATCTACGATTAGTATTAACCGCAAAATTCTTAGTATTCGCCTATGGCAACACTGCTAATGAGACAAACATATCGTCCACAATGCAATGAGCATTTATGTGGGCGGCATCGCACCAATTATTTTAATGGCGACAAGTTTAACTGGATCTGTGCTAACAATGAACTTTCTGTGCACTTGGCGCAGGATGGATGGATTTATTACCATACGGTATGTGTGATACACACTAATTGTTACATACACATACATTCATAAATCACTCCTCTAACCCCGAAGGGGTAGACAGAGGTGAACTAGCATCCACGTTTCGCCAATCATGTTAGGTCCCATGTAATAGGTGGCGAGCCTATTGCCATTTATCGGGCACAAAAGTTGTAGTACATTGCTAGGTGGTATAAGAGGAACGCTGCTACCCATTCCTCATCACTGATTAATCCTGATTGATGCTTTACGACACTTGTTATATTAATTCTTCTATGCTGGCCTGGGTGCGAAAAAATAACATAGAATGTGCCAGCCCCGACTTATCCTGTAAAAGTCGGCTAAGGGAGATTGACCGGTGTAGACCAATAAGCTCGTTGGGGCACCCAAGCAGGCAGGCGGCCGGCAAGCCAAAACATTGAGCAGAATCAAATAATGTTTTCCCAAAGCGGGGCAAGAAGAATAGCTAAACATTTATTTATTAAAAAAGCACAAAAAATCACTACAAAATAATTATTCTCCTTTTGAACGCAAAAATTAATTTAATTGTTTATTGAAAAGCAAACATCGACAACCATCCACCCCGTTTCCCCTCACTAGTGCTAATAAAGTCGGCGTTAATGAACTTGTACTGTTTGGAAATAGAACGATGCACGATGCATCTCGGGTGAACTCACCCACCCTCGGCGTCTCCACACAACCCAGCTGCGGGTAACATGATACTCTACGCGGTAAAAGCTCTGTTAAAATG
Organism: Cataclysta lemnata; assembly: GCA_963931975.1. Classification (NCBI taxonomy): domain Eukaryota; kingdom Metazoa; phylum Arthropoda; class Insecta; order Lepidoptera; family Crambidae; genus Cataclysta; species Cataclysta lemnata. The sequence goes on from OZ008357.1 coordinate 530,397, forward strand.
CTGGAGCTAACGTCAAAATTTAATTATAATTTAGCTCCGCGCAATTTGAAATAATTGTATACAACTTTTGTTCTCAAAAATCGTTAAAACTATGTTATAACAAACGTTGTTTAACCTTATCATCGATTTGAAGTATAATAAATAGCCTACGAACCAGACCTAACCATTAATAAATGTACAAACATTTTCATAAAATCGATCAATCCATTTTGAAGGAGTTCAATAACTGTGAGACCAGATTTATCAGTATCACATCACATAGCCGTGTGATGACGGCAGAGCAGAATACAATGGTCACCACCCCCATCTCTCCCGTGACTGTTGTACGAGACAACTGAGGGTTACGACAGCAATAAGCAATGGACAGCAGGTACTGCGATTTCAGTGTCCGATAATTAATGGCAATAGGCTCGCCACCTATTACATGGGACCTAACAGATTGGCAAAACGTGGGTGTTTATTCACCTCTGCCTATCCCTTCGGGGATATAGGCGTGATTTATGTATGTATGTTACGTCTGTATAACCCCAGAGAGGGAGTGCGAGCTAAAAGTGGTTGGCCCCGCTTTTTATGCTACTCACGACACTATGTGACCGACCACACGTAGACGCCGCAAAACCACTGATAATAAACGAAAAATTAAATGTTTATTACGCTCGTGATGCTATCAAACATTAAACAATTATCGGAAATATGATAAACTTTCGCGAAATTAGATAATGGACCAATGACAGTATTCATATAACACGGGGAAAGGTTGAAAGTCTATCTGCTATCGACATCGACAAGCTATCGATATTTCGGTGTTTAATATGGCACCAATATGCCATGATCAGTGCGACGAATAAGACATTTCGTGGTCTGCCTGGTCGTATCGTGGTCGAGAGATTTAAGCGATGTTGTAAGCAATAGGCAGGGTAGGTTAGTCCTTTTGTGAGCGAAGCGAGAAAAGCGATCAGAGCTTGACTGCTGTTGAAAAGTGCGTTTCATCCTACTCATAATTCTACTAATATTATACACGCAAAAGTTTGTATGGATGTGTGTGTCTGTTTGTTACTCTTTCACGTAAAAACTACGGTATGGATTTTATGAAAACTTTACAATTATATAGACCATACATCAGAATAACATCTTCTTCTCCCTGCCCTGTTCCCAGTCTATCTGGGGTCGGCGGAGTAGGTTTCTTCTTCCATTCATATCGGCCAGGTGTCATCAAGCCATCTAATTACTTTTGATTAATATTATCGATCACACCGTAAAGGTGCTAGTGATGAATGAATGTATAGAAAGGAGACGGAAAGGAACATGTCAAGAAACCGATGAACGGAGAGAGTGATTGGGATGACACACCATAATATATACTGCTCAAGGTTTTACAGCCGGCCGCCTGCCTGACACCAACCCTCTTTGGGTATAATAATCAAAATAATTATAGAATATAATTTGTAAAGCGAGGGCATTCTAAGATAAATACCAACAAAGCTAGGGTTGGCATTCACTGAACCTCATCTTTGTACTATTCAAGAGTTGCAATGTGAACTAAAAATGTAATTACAAGATGCATGCACAGTCAACAGCACGTCTGTTTGCCACAATATGTCAAATTTTCCCAATCGACTTTGTGTTTTACTACAAACAAGTCAAGGTTGACAATCGGTTAAAGAAATTTGACAGTTTTGGGAAGTCTGAACCGTTGACCGTACCTACGCATGAATTTACGAAGTGCGTCGTTAAATTCGAAGCAAGAGCACAGACAAAGCTCCCCTTTAAATAGTGTAACAATTGACCTAACTACGTACTTAATTCCATCAACCGCACACAGCTTGAACAAATGGTACTTGAAATCGTTTAAGCAGGCAACTAAAGGCCTTTGACATTGATTGTTTTCTGTCATACATTGCCCCATTTACAAGCACTCCTACAGTTCAATAACTGCTGGAATTAACTGCTTCCGATAGGGATGGACAAAAGTCGATAGCTGCAGTCGACATTCTAAAGACAAATAATGCTGGCCTGGGAGAAAAAGAAATTACGTAGAATGTGCCAGTCGCGACTCACCGCAGGGGTGCCGTAAAATTCGACTAAGCGAGATTGCCCGGTGTAGACCAATAAGCATCTTGGGGCACCCAAATGGTGGAGGGCAGGCCACCAACAACAGCATACACAAAGAGGGTTGTCAGGGCAGGGAGGCGGCCGGCTGTAAAACCTAAGCCAAAACCTTGAACAGGATTAGAATGTTATCGTCCCAATCCCTCTCTCCGTTCATCGGTCTCTCGACATGGTCCTTCATCACTAACATCTTTCTGGTGAGATGGCTGATATGTCAAAACGGAGTGGGTGGCTTAATGGCGTCGAGCGATATAAATGGAAGAGGAAACATTCTGCGCAGACCCCAGATAAACTGGTAACAGGACAGAAAGAAGAAGAGCCTAAAGGCAAATAACACTAATACATTATTGTATATTAGTATATCAGTAAACGCCTCGCTTTGTTAGTGTCAATCAGTGAATAAACTTCACAAATCACAAAGGTGATTTTTTTTATTGATTGACAAAAAACAAAGACAACTTACCAAGCAGACAGGTATCTAAAATGGGACGTATTTACATTTCCGTCTATTAAAATTATTTAAAATACAAATAGCTGGAAAAAAATAGGTACATACAACTAACAATCACATACGTACATCAAGCCTTCAAGTAACCAGTAACCAATGTATTAACAACACCCACACGTCAGATGGTTAATAGAGTCATAGTAATTTGTGAGATAGTACATTGTTAATCAGGATCATCATACAGATATGCGTTCTTTTACCCGAATGCCTACACTTTCTCCAATTGACTATTGATATTTAATTCAATATACTTAAATTTTGTCATTATTACAAACATAAGAATAATATATAAAAGCTAATTTATTATTGTTACATAATAACTACATTCCTTAATATAAAAATAATACATGCCACGCATTGTCAGATTTCTACATGGATCTACACTAAAGGTCGCCACGATAAATCAATTACTATGATTCAATACTAGCTAGGTACAATGCCAAGGCTACTTCTCAACAAAAGATCGTAATTACTTACCTCGAATTATCATCTTATCAATAGATATTAGATTAACACCTATAAAAGAAACTTATTTATAGATTATTCAACTCGTTTTATGAATGTTCTGTTTTTGTTATATCGCAAATGATAATACTGAGGAAAAGTCGTACATATTAATTTTTATGGAACTTTCATTAATATAATAAACGCTGTATGATAATAATATAACGACAAGACAACTTTGGTCCAATAGTCTGATCGCTGGCTAATGGCCGCGGATTCAAATCCTGGTAGGGCAAAACGTTTGTGTGATGTATTCAAGCATTTGTTTTTACCCGCTCACAGTTTATCTGGGGTCGGCCCAGAATGTTTGGTCTTCCATTTATATCGGTCAGACATCATCGGGCAATCCACTCCCTAAACTTCCTTTTGATTGAAGAAATTTGACAGTTTTGGGTAGTAGAGCCTTTGACTGTACTTAGTGACGAATGAAAGTTTAGAAGAGTGACGGTAAAGATCAAGTCCAGAGACCGATGAACAGAGAATGACTTCTAACAGTCCGTAACAGTACGAAATAAAGTTATAGAAAAAAGTATCGACATGGATTAGCTAGGCACATCACTACAACCAAGGGAGCAGAGCGGGCGGAAATGCACATGAATGCATTGATCGGCTTAACAAACTCACGGGATGGGCAGCATCACTCCTTCGTCTTAGAACTACTGGACCCTTTGAACTAGGGCGCATTACATAACTTCGGCGTAGGTACTGTCAACAGCATATCAGCTTCTACCAAAATGTAGAATACTACGAGGGCGGGTCAATAAGTACGTGACTTTTGGAATAAAACACAGATTTTTTGATAAATAAATCATTTTATTTTTCAACGTAGTCTCCCTTGAGCTCTATACACTTTGTCCAACGCTTCTCCAATTTTTTTATCCCTTCCAAAAAATTTAATTTGTCGAGGTCCAAAAAGAGGTTCAAAAAATTCAAAAAATATTCCCTAAATATTCTGGGTGATGGCCGTGTGATGACGGCAGAGCAGAATACAAATTGTCAGCACCATCTCGTTAAGACAGCCATAGTAATGAGCAGCAGCCGCGCGTTTTCCGTATACAAATGGCGAAAAGTGGGTGTTAATTCACTTGTGCCTACCTCTTCGGGGATTATTTTAGGCGTGATTTATGTATTTATGAAACACTGCCGACACCCCAGAAAAACTGGGAACAGGGCAGAAGAAGAAGAAGACGGCTCATAAAATTTATCGTTTATTTTCTGATTGTAAATCATAAACTATTCGATTTAGGGCCTGTTTCACAATCGACAAGTAAGTTCGAAGTAGCTTACTTTGCAGTTCAATTGACATATATTTCATATTACAACTGTCAAATGATCTGCGAAGTAAGCAACTAAGAACTTACTTGTCGATTGTGAAACAGACCCTTAGATTTCAACATTATATAAATGTTAGAAAATGTTAGAAAACATTAGCTTACAACGTAAAGGTTAGAAGAATTTCGGCAAGTTAATTAGTGTCTTGGTTGGCCGAGCGGTCAGACCTACCCGGATTGCAGCGGACGCGGGTTCGATTCCCGTATCAAGACCATAATTTTTCGAAATTCTTTTTCTAACCAACAAAATCTTTGTTTACCATAATCATTGTGTTACAAATCTTAAGTTGATATTGGCTGGTTCATGCTAGTGATTCGTAATAAGTATGGTTACAATATTTCGTAGAACCGGCTCAATTGTTGGCTTGAACGCGATTTCATACCGTCTGAGAGTCTGTAACGGCTGACTTGCGGTCTTCTGTACTTACATTACATTAGTACCGACCCCCCTCCCTGCCAGACGGTCGCGTGCACCCCCCTACACCCTGTCTGGGACCCCGATTCCGCCCCCGATAGGAAAGTGGTTCATGCAATATTGCTGGAAATACCACTATGATTTCATTGGCATTGGCATGTAAAGTTTGAAAAGCTTTTTCAATGTCCTCCGTTGCTTGGCTGTTGCTCCATAATCTATAATAATAAGGTACTTTTAATTTGATGTAGAAAAGCGGTAACGTTCCAATCCAACCCTGCTGTGCTGTTTTGATTTTATATCAAATTGTAAATAATTATACATTCCATGGTTTTCTACAGTGTACCTAACAAAACCAATCGCCCATAATTAGTAATTGCTTCGGGTAAATTCGAAGTTGTTTTTGTTTTTTTTCTATTGCAATGCAACACAGTTTAGACAAATACATAGGTACTATAGGTAGTACAAACTGATTTAAGATTACATGTCCATTCGATGAAACTACAATAAAAAGCAATAGAATAAATAGACTGTTGAAAGCTAAAATTATATAGACCACGGTATTGCAAGAGTCAGCGGTCAGAATGAGTAAAAAAAGCTCAAACAATGAGGTTACCCTTAATTTCGTCACCCTGTCTATCGGCCCTGTGGCGCAACGGATAACGCGTCTGACTACGGATCAGAAGATTCCAGGTTCGAATCCTGGCAGGGTCGCAAATTTAATTTTGCTTTTTAATTACGAATTTAATTTTTGTGGTTCATCGACATCATAAAATAAGTGATTTTGATGACACATAAATGATAATATCTAAACAATAATTATTTTCCGAAAGTTTTGTTTAGTATCTATAAATTCAAAGAGAATAATAATTCTAGCTATTAAAACCACCCACGTGAGAGATGGGGGTGGTGACAAATGTATTCTGCTCTGCCGTCACCACACGGCGTCCTAACATCTTCCCCATATTCATAGACTAGGGGTATCAGGACCAATAGTGATGCACCATAGTTATTGATTATCGAAAGTTATAAACATCCCTTTTCAAGATTTTTTACAAAATACACTTTCCTAATTATAACGCACAATTTTTTCTCCAAGGGTCGAGTAGCAGTGAGTGTGTGTGGACGTGTGTGTTAACTTGTTACAGAGTGACGCTTCAAAGAGTGAGTTTCGCCGAACAATAGCAAAGGTTAGTTGGGCAGGCTTCCTACCTGAGGTTGGCAAGAGCGACCCTATAATAATGACATGGTACCGTACATTATTGATTTTATTGTAACTACAACAACTACTTATAGTGTTGTGTAGTATAACGACAGGGAAGAATACAATAAATTGTCACCACCCCTACACCTAGGATGTCGTTAGGCCTCTAAGGGTTAAAGTGAGGAAGGATAGGCAGTCGCGTTCCTATTTAGATGCCCTACTGTCACCATTACTCTTATCCTTAGTTGTCTTGTATGACCAATGTCATCATCACCCGCCTTTTTAAAGTCCCCCTCCCTACTCGGATAGGCCTTCCTTATGGATGGAAGAATAGAGGGAGAATGGGCCATATAACCCACCACGCTGGCCCAGTGCGGACTGCAGATGGAGCCGGGACCAACGGCTTTAAGTGCCTTCCGAAGCACGGAGAAACTAGAAATAATAATTTCGATCTGCTGCAATCGATTTCATAGAAAAGTCAAACTCATTTTGCGTCACCATGTAAACCAAATAGGACTTTTCTATGAAACCGAATGTAGCAGAATTTTTGCGACCTAAATTCTGCGACCGAATTTATGCTCGTTTTGCCTCACCCTTAGTCGCCTACTACGACACCCGGAGATAGGGGGATACGCAGATATTATCCCCACGTTTCGGCAATTATGATCCTATGTTTACCATCTATCGGGCAAATAATAAATTCTTCTTCTTCCCTTATCCCGCTATAGGCGGGGTCGGCACAACATGTTTTCTTCTTCCACTCCTCTCTATCCTTCACATATTTCTCATCCACCCCTCTCGCTATCATATCCTACATACATACATACATAAATCACGCCTATATCCCCGAAGGGTTAGGCAGAGGTGAACTAGCACCCACGTTTCGCCAATTATGTTAGGTCCCATGTAATAGGTGGCGAGCCTATTGCCATTTATCAGGCACAAAAGTCGCAGTGCATTGCTATTGGTAGGTGGTATAAGAGGAACGCTGCTGCCCATTCCTCATCACTGATTTATCCTTAGTCGCCTTGTACGACACCCACGGGAGAGATTTGGGGTGGTGACAATTGTATTCTACTTTGCCGTCACCACACGGCACCTCCTTTACACAAAATCGTGAATCCCTGTACACTGCTAGTGCTAGGTGGTATAAAAGGAAGCTGCTGCTCTACTCAACGCTGTCATTAGTCGGCTTGTATGACAATTCTGCTCTGCCGTGACCACACGTCTTAAATTTAAATAATACTTCCAGCTCAGTACCTCCACCAGCTGAACCCTAAAACCTGACCTTTTGTCTAGGGCACGACGTGCCTCCACGGCGTTTTGAAACATGGCAACAAAGAAAATAAAAGAAACGCGCCAAAACAAAACGTCCCGACCCCGCCATTGTAAATTGGTGCATTTACAATGAAAAATTGTTGTTTAGATTTTATTTATCGGTTAACATTATTAACGCAGGTAGACTTGGGGCCCCTATAAGTCTAAGTCGAATCGTTTTATTTTTATTTTTTAATTTTAAGACTGCTTTTTTAGTGACGGCAAAGCAGAATACAATTCACCACCCGCAATCTCTCCCGCTGGTGTCGTTCAAGGCGACTTAGGGCCGATTTCACCGTCTCTCATAGAAACTGAGTTTAATAAAACTTGGTTTTGATTCATGCAAACTATGTAGCGGAACTCAGTTTAGAGCATAAACCGAGTTCAACTTCAACTCAAGATCAAATTCAAGATCGCGTTTAATTCTGCAGTAAAATCGGCCCTAAGAGTTAAGACAGCGATGAGTAATATTCAGCAGCATTCCTCATAAACCACCTAACAAATTTATGTACTGCGATTAACGTGCCCGATAGACGGCATTCAATAGCCTCATCCCCCATTACATGGTATCCATCGAGCATGGTATGTAACATAATTATTATTGGCGGAACGTAGGTGTTAAAACACCTCTGCCCGGAGGGGTAACACTCCGAGGATAAATATGAGTGATTTATCTATGTGAATGTTTTATATCAATAACTGATATAATTTTGTATTTATTCGAAATTACTTTAATTATGTAAAAAAAATCGTGACAATTTTTTTTTGTGGTTATCTTGGCCAACTACTGCCTTCTTAAAACAAAATAAATAGACGATAGACATGTGAATCCCATTATGACCTATACCTACCAAGTTTATTTAGAGTAATTTAGAAATATATTGTAATGTTCACTTTTAAGTATTTGACGTAAATATGGTAGGAAAATTCATGCTTTATTAATTGAAATGAGTGCAATATTATCACTTTGTAAACGTAATATAAATACCTTCTTAGATACTTACCCAACACAGCTGTAGTCTGTTGAAAAAAAAACACCTCACTATTAAAACCACAGATAACAGTAACGTCACCACACCAAAACAAAATTCACGAAAGAGTATTTACACACTACTGCAATGCGGCTTAGCCTGCGACGTCTCACAGACTATCATTATTTAGCAACTAATCTATAATCTACACAAGTTTGAAAAAAAAGCGTTTGTGAAAACATAAAATAACCTAAATCGCGTAAAATGCTGATGGATGCAATGCAAAACGCAGCTAGGGGCTGGGGACCACCCCGGGTTTGACAGCTAACTGAGATGACAAAAAGTGGATGAAAAGCGCGCATGCGTGGTTGTGGAGTGTTGTTGCCGTAGAGCTAAGAAAGCTGAGCGTAGGTGACAATTTTTAAAATGTTAAGTACTAAGCAAAAATATTTCGGGAATAGGTACTTAAATTACGATTTTTTATTGTTGTGTTGAGTAATTCATGACGAGTTGAACATTAATTGTGTAGTGTTTGGGTTCTACATACAGGAGTCAAAAATTTAATTAACCTACAACAAATATGTATCAGGTTTTCTGGTATAAAACTTCTGGTAGGTAAGCGACAAATATTCACAATCCACATCCTCGGAGTAAATAGAACTGGAGTAGCCATTAGTCAATTTCTCGTACATATTTTTCTGCCATTTTTTGCGGGGGGTGAGGTTACTACTACATTGAAAGGCTGCACACAGATACAAAAACTTTTTGCGTATTTACAAACACACACATGCATAAAACGACACACATATTTAAAATTCACGCAAACATACTTAAAATAGTGTGTTAACGTTCTATTCAAACACACGAATGTCATTGTGTGAGTAGTGACATGACATAGCACGAGAATATCAATATCGATAAATCAGTTTCGTTCAATGAATGAATGCATTAATTTTGCGTTAGTATTCTTACATTATTAAAAATTAAATGATGATTTACACGCTTACTTTACAATCAGCCTTCTTTCGATTTTGCAAAGACACTCATATATGAAATCTATCTAAAACTTTGACAGATTTCGAAAGCTATATCAATCAAATACAAATTTATACTTAATAGCTTATTGCATTTAAAAAGTATTTACAATAGGTGTTATTATATATTTTCACTTTCAGAAATCACTGTGTGGACCCTTTCGCGTATAATCATAATGGAAAGGAGAAACCCTTAAACATTATTTTTAACAAAGCGATAGTGAATATAGTTAGATTTCTCGTATGATACTGGGAATTGTTAAATTTTAAGGGGAATCAAAAATCAAAATGTGTGGATCTTAAAAGTTAAAATAGTACATTATGTTACGAGTATGCTATGTTGGTCATTATATACGAGGCATTATTGCAAGCGCGAGCCGCAAGCGAACACGGTAAGGAAACTGAGTGTGTAATGACCAATGCATATGAGTTGCATACGACGTTTTTCAACACAATTGCGAGGAAAAAACAAACTTATATTCTATAAAATCTTCTTCTATTGTTAGATAATTTCTGAAACTGAGACGGCTCAAAATTTACGGAACAAATAGTACTTGTTCTTGTAGATGCCCAAGAGACGTGCCTATTACAAGCATCAACCAATTTTTTTCGTGTTCTTTAGGAAAACTGAAAATTATAATTAAAAATTAGCTGTTTCGGGAATGTGAAAGCTTACAGTATAAATACTAGCAATTAGGATACCGGCTAGGGGCAGAGGTATTTTTGCTTGAACTACACATACTGATCATTTCTGATTTTAATACTACAATAATATTTTCCAAAAGCTTCATTTATGTACGGAAGACTTTGGTGCCACATACCTAACTCCTAGTAAATCGAAGTATTGCACTTGGACCACCGGGTTTTTTAAAGGAGCTTTTAAATATTAATAAAAAATAAATTTAACTTAAATGTTGACAATGACATTTAGCTATCATCATACCAAATGGGATCAAAATCCGTCTCGTAGTTTATGCATGATGCGTGCACAAACATACATACAGACAAAATGTTAAAAAATTGGAGATTTTACTTCCTCTTCTCTCATACATACATACATAAATAAATCACGCCTATATCCCCGAAGGAGTAGGCAGAGGTGAACTAACACTCACGTTTTGCCAATTATGTTAGGTCCCATGTAAAATGTGGCGAGCCTATTGCCATTTATCGGGCACAAAAGTCGCAGTACTTTGCTAGGTGGTATAAGAGGAACGCTGCTGCCCATTGCTCATCACTGATTTATCTTTAGTCGCCTTGTACGACACCCACGGGAAAGAATAGGGGTGGTGAGAATTGACAACATTTCAAAAATGATAACCCCCCAAAATAAAAATACCGTTTCTTTATTTTCCATTCCTGACTTCGAAAATATTTTTATTAAATTTTTTGACTACTTAATTACAGAGAAAAAAAAATAAAACGTAAAAAACATGCGATGACGACACGGTCGTGGATGTATGAATTAAAACGTTTGCCTTCCTAGATGAAGGAATAAAAAAGTTAGCAGTACATTGCTAGGTGGTATAAGAGGAACGCTGCTTCCTATTCCTCATCACTGATTTATCCGTAGTCGCCTTGTACGACACCCACGGGAGAGATTTGAGGTGGTGACAATTATATTCTGCTCTGCCGTGACCACACGGCAATTACTAACATCATATATGCCATTTGGCTTAAGGTCGACTTGACCTGTTTTATTCTATATCTCTATAGTTTTATTCTAGGATTTCAAAATTAAAGGAACTTCAATTCATAAAAGTATCATAAATTTAATCCATATTAAAAAATGATCAATTTAATAGTCTGAATAAAATGCCGAAGTTAATGTATAACCTCAGGAACACAATGTATAGATTTAAATCATAATACATATTTTAAATTTAATGTTACTTTCATTCATTCATTCATTCATTACTCCCTCGTAAAATCGCAATATCGATGACGTGACATCACTATTAATGAAGTGCAATTCAATTAGGGTTGCTGATTACAACAAAAAAAAACAATTTGTGCTGTGGCTCGAAAAAAAATTTAGGTTTCTCAGAAATAATCGGCTGTGCTGGTACCTTTTTACCCTTGCTTATTTTATAAAGTCAGGGACGCTGTATATGCTACAGCATAGGTACTCTTAATGTTTATGAGCGCCGCCCAGCATGAATAAAGGGCAAAATAGTCTTATTCTTATTTTATTTTATTAATTCACTAATGATTTTATATTTCCATGTAGTGTGGCAAAAAATAAGCTTCAAGCGGTCGCAAAAGTGTAGGTAGGTATGTACTTAATACTAAACTAAATATAAACACGCAACGTATATTGTTAAAACGAAATTATAATTGGTAATTAATTAATACGAAATGACAAAATTACAATTATTTATTAACAACAAACTTTTTTAAATTATTGTCTAATTAATTGAAATGCGATAATGTTCAACCCTAGGTAGTTTCGTGGGGAGTGCGCTGGAAGATCGTTTGATGACTCCCCACGAGACTATGGCTCGAAATTTGAAATTGTAGTATGCTAAAACATGAAATTATGAAGTAAATAAATATCAAATCTTAAAAATAATACTTAAAAATGAAATGTGACGCCATCTTTTTAAATACTAGATGTTTTCGAATTTTTTTAACGCTAAAAAACAGCACAGGCAGGCATTTTAGTGGGAGCTCTGCACGGCAAGACGTTCTGATTATTGTGGTTTTAAAATGGCGGCTCAACTAGTTTTATATAACGCACAGGCATCCGATGCTTGTGCGTTTGGCAGAGGGGAATGTTAGGCAAAGGCTACTCCAGTTCTATTTACTCCGAGTCCACATCACATTTAAATTAAAACACGTGTGGTCACCTAACAAGTATACTGTAATTTACGTATTCGATTTTAATTTTAACATTATATAAATGTTAGAAAAATAGTACAAAGAGTTAGATTAGTTCCCGCCTCAAGATCATAATTTTTCGAAATTCTTTTTCTAACCCCAAAATCTTTGTAATTTACGTGTCCGATACATGGTAGACGCTAGTCCCCTATTACATGGTGGAAAATGGGTGCAAATTCACCTCTGCCTAACTCTTCGGGGATAAACGTAATTTATATGAGATATTTTATAGTATTATTGTAGCCTCGACCAACAGCCTTTCCTTCAAAAAAAGCTGCCATGGTTCGAATTCTGGTAGGGGCAATTTTTGTGATACACAGACATTTTGTTCCAGAGTGTAGACCGTATGCCGTGAGGTGACGGCAGAGTAGAATACAATTGTCGCCACCCTAAATCTCTTCCCGTGAGTGTCATACAAAGCGACTAAGGATAAATCAATGATGAGGAATGGGCAGCAGCGTTCCTCTTATACCACCCAGCAATGTACTGCGACTTTTGTGCCCGATAAATGGCAATAGGCTCGCCACCTATTACATAGCACCTAACATAGTTGGCGAAACGTGAGAGCTAGTTCACCTTCGGGGATATTCGGCGTGCTTTATGTATGTATGTGTAGACAGTGTAGTATAATTATTTATGTAATATTTAATAAAAAATGTATCTATCTATAATTATGAAACAAGTATAATAAAATATGTCCGTCATGTAGTATCCTTAACACGAGTGGTTATCCTACTTACTTTGGACTAGCTAGATTCTAGATGATAGGTGTTGAGCGTCAGAAATATTTAAATTTTATCTACCTCTTCCATATTTACATTTACCTTTGGAACACCTAATACGTTATGGGGGACGTGACGTGACTCCAAATAAAAAAGCTAAATAGGTATAAAAATAATTTATTAAGAACTAACCTAAGTGAATGTACTCGTTACGAAGTTACGATAACAATTCGTGCAACACTTTAGATAGACAAATTACTTACATAAACTTATAATTAAATAAATACGGGAGTCATCATGTTACGGATAGCACATTTATAACCCTTTCCTTTAAGGTCCATTATTTTACCTAATTTTGAGCTTAAACTGGTTCTGTGTGAAGATTTTGGTGGTTAGAAAAAGAATTTCGAAAAATTATAATCTTGAGGCGCGAATCGAACCCGCGTCGGCTGCTATCCGGGCAGGTGCCTGACCGCTCGGCCACCCAAGACACTAATTAACTTGCCGAAATTCTTATAACCTTTACAATAGCAGCGGACGCGAGTTTGATTCCCGCCTCAAGATCATAATTTTACGAAATTCTTTTTCTAACCACCAAAATAAACTTATTTTTCTAACATTTATATAATGTTTAAATTAAAATCGAATCGGTTCTGTGTAGTTCTGTAGTGGTATACTATCAATATTACCTCCCCTAGTGTAGGTTTGAAACGTGCAAACGTAAATATTGCTCTCATTTTTAATTCACTATTACTGTGTCGGACAATAATGTTTGATATCTTTAAGATCCCACTGTAACCGCAATAAACATTTTAATTTATATTTAATTAATAAGAAGGCCTATGTTAGCCTATTGTAGGTTATATTTGGCCGCCGACTTGGGCGAATGCTCAGACCGCTGGGTAATTTTGTGATGAACACAAATATTTGTGCCCGAGTCATGGTTGTGTATATGTTTTTGTAGTATATATTTTAAACATTTATTTACATAGTTATTATGATATTTAAAAATATTTTCCGTCATCTAGTTTCCATAACACAAGCACTTAGGCTACTTACTTTGGGCTAGATGATAGGTGTGAGTGTAATAGTAGATTTTCCATCAAGTGCACAAAACGAATCATTTTTGTCCGAGACTTTTAGCAGCCCGAGCCGAAGGCGAGGGCTGATAGTAATGTCGAGGATAAAAATGGTTTTGTGGACGAGGTAGAAACTCTGCTTTTCACTTCGATTGCGAGGAAATAAATCAGAATTTCTCATAACATTTCATAAAATTCAAACTAGAATTAGTACAGTTTTGATTTGAATACTGACGGAAATTGTTTTTCCCATTGATATAAGGCTTGGGCTGCAGACATATACAGCCAAGTATTAAATTCATTTTGAAATAATAATTTTCTTAAATTAATTTAATAACCTACCGTACCTGCTTGAATTAAAATTGTAATATCTTTTATGTCTTAAAAAACACATTAGGCAAATAAATTTAAGTAAAGATTAAAAAATAACAAATTCTATTCGATTTTAATTTTAACATTATATAAATGTTAGAAAAATTAGTACAAAGTTTTTGGTGGTTAGAAAAAGAATTTCGAAAAATTATGATCTTGAGGCGGGAATCGAACCCGCGTCCGCTGCTATCCGGGCAGGTGCCTGACCGCTCGGCCACCCAAAACACTTGGTGTGTGTCTTTTTCTTTTCTTTTTCTTTTTCTACCAAAATCTTTGTAATAACAAATTCTATCTCTGAATTTCTTATTGTGTTTGGCTGCATGGCTCATTTTCTTTGCCTTATTATCGACACATTTATGAGTAGATACGTTAATGCTCTAGAGCACAAAATTCGATTTTGTGCAGCCTATATCCTGCACAAATAAGCACTTTCAGAGCATGAGAAGTGAAAAAATATTTATTATTTATTTATTAATGTTGCGCATCCTTACTGCATCAAATTGACATGGACATAAATTAATAAATACCTACATGTCTATTTCTGACAATATTGAAGGTAGTTCTATTAAGGTATAGCTATTGAGCTATAGGTAACCCTATCGAGTCTGGTTCCTTCTCCACCGGGAGTAGCCTTCACGTGTCCAGTATGAACAGCTCCTGGAGCATCTTCTCCTCCAGCGAGGTGGGGTGGGGCGAAGCCCTGTACCGCCACTCGCTCGACAGCCACCTGTCAATTATGACAGACACATTTAACCAGACTAAAGCGTCTCACAGACAGATGCGGTCAGCGGTGTCGGGCACTTGTAATATAGATAAAATGAGGCTTTAACCCCCCAATACAGAAACGCTACTCAACAACAAAGTTCACAGACCAGCTTAACATTTAAGTATTGTCAAAATTGACGTTTTTCCATACAAATTCTGACAGGTTTTGCCCACTTAACTTTATAAACAATGCTCAAAATTTGAGTAGCTTTTCTGTATTCGGGGGTAAGCCTCACTCAAAAAGCAGCGGTGGCGGCGGCGAACCCGAACAAACGTTGACCTCATTGACATATCTGTGGTTGAAGGTTTGAATAATGTCCATAAGTTACCTACGTTACAACTGCCCGCCACCGCTGACCGCGTCTGTCTGTGAGACGCCTTAGGGCGCCACCTCCCAAACAGTCAACGTACCCACATTTTAATTCCTTTAACAGTTGGGATGCAACTAACACCTACATCCTGATACATATTATTATTCTCCAAACCACCACTCCCACTTACTATCTACAGGTGCAGTAAACAAACTAATTAGCCAACACAACACTTTATTCGCAACAATAAAAGGTATTCGTTACATAACAATGCTAAACCAGGCTACTTAACAAATATTAATTGGTGAATGAAGGATTTTCAAACATAACCACTAACTTTTTGGAAGAAACACAGCTAAGCCTCCCGTGTGAGGCAAGAGCTATTGTTACAACAACATGACTATTGAAATTACAATAATTGACGTCACATTTTACGCACCGCCAAATAATGAATAATTATATTTTCTGTACTCAACTTTCCGGTTGACTGGTAGAGATTGGCTTATGGCATTAAGTCCGCTATTTGTACCATTTTTTGTGTGCAATATAAATATTAGCGGACAAAAATTTAAGTACCTCAAAAACTGCCTAAAGAGTACGCTCTTGCTTGTCTACGGCATTATTCCCATAAATTATACTCAAAGTACCCTCTAAGACAAATAAAATACCACCTGCACTCTCAAGGGAGCAGACCAGTCAGGGCGGACGGGAACATATGACAATTTAAAAAGATTTTATAAAAACGAAAGGACCTACTTTAGACACGCCTGTTTCCGGCTTCCTTCCCATAGACCAAGAAAAATTTAAAGCGTATCAGGAAATAATTTTTAACATTTTCATAGCTAATTTCATTTATAAAATTAAAATAGCAAACATCATATTTAAATATAACACAACATAACAACTTTTACTGCTACAATAAAACTTAGATTGCCTTCGCTTATAACGCCATCTGTTGTGTGAAAAATCAAAACAATCATTAAGAGCTTCAATACCCTCATTACCAATTAATATTAAAAATTATCTACATGCTAGATCACAATACAGATGTATAAACAAATTACATCTAGGAAACATTACATGTGTACATATACAATAAATATACTTAATAGATAACAGTACAAAAATAGATTTGATTATAGATTATATTGTTTAAAAATGCTAAAAGCCATAATAACTAGTCAACACCTGAATAGCACCCAGAAATACAGAAACATTTTGCCATATAAAGAAATGCATAGGTACTGCAAATAGAATATACATAATTATAGTATTTAATATGATTCAGTGCTACTGTAAGGCGCAAATATTTGAAAAATATTTGGTACAAACCAAAAGCAACATATCGACGGCCACCTTGGTCGAATGCTCAGATTGCTAGGTATTGGCCAAGAGGTCCCGGGTTCGAATCCTGGTAGGGGCAAACTTTGTGATGACCACAAATGTTTGTTTCCGAGTCATGGTTGTGTATATGTTTATGTAGTATATTTTCAACATTTATATACATAATTAAATTAAAAATATGTCCGTCATCTAGTATCCATAACACAAGTGCTTAGGCTACTTACTTTGGGCTAGATGATAGGTGTGAGTGTAGAAATATTTATTTATTTATTGTACAAGTTTAATATGGCCAGAAAAATTACATACTTGATAGATGAGCTCAAGTAAAAGGGATTTGATCCATGTCATCACACACCGTACAGGTACCAGTGACGATCGAACATATTATAGAAACGTAATGTAGAGAGACCGATGAACCGTGAGAGTGATTGGGATTACTTTGTAACGAAATAGCGCCTATAAATTCCATATTGGTGTCAAGTTTTACACAAATATTCAAGTCTATAGTACGCTATAATAGCCTTTATATATGAATAATAAGAAGCACTATTATAAATAAGCCCAATATTTCAAAGATGTATGTTAAAGGTGTTACACACAAACTACATATGTCCCAGAAGAGATAAGCAAAGGGGTATATATATGCACACTTAAATATTACTGCAGCCCATTCGGACCTTAAATATTATATTTACATTGCATAGTATTGTAAACTCCATACTATTATATAATTGTATTTCTCAACATAAATTCTTATTTTTTTGTAGAATAGTGACAATTAAAGTGTTCAAAAGTGCCATAAAAATACTACATAAAACTTAAAACTAAACCTACATGTACTTACTAACGAAATGTCGACAAAATGTTATATAAACTAATTAAAAATTTAATCTTAATATATATTTGGCATCATTTTTGTGTGCATCACAGACAACCAAGCATGTGCCATCGATTCATGCTTTGCAAAGTCGACGTTCAGCCAGCCCGGCTAGCATGACCACCGAACCACGATATGATATAGCCATGGTCATGCCAGGAGGGCTGGGGCATAAAGTGGACTTTTCCGCCCGCTAAGCGTAAGGAAAATCCCACTTCCTGATCAGGGGGTGACATGAAACTGTGATCTTACCTCGGGCGATAAAAAAGGCAGCTCAATCTCAAATCGCATATTTGTCAAACACTTGCAAGGTATATTATAATGATATTATTATTTTTTTTACTTTTTATATTTATTGGAATAGATTGGCCACTGTTCTAGGCCCCTTTTATCCATTTACTTGGGCTTGAGACAAAATGTAAACAATCTTAACATGTCTCAGAGCAAGAAACGTCTATTATACATCATCAATAATAGACAATTAAAGCTGTTAGCTGCTTCGAAATATTGGTGTTATACATTTTATATTAAAAGACACCATCCGGCACTGGGCCAGCGTGGTGGATTATGGCCCAATCTCCCTATATTCATCCATCCATAGGGAAAGCCCGTGCCCCAGCAGTGGGGACGTTAAAGGGCTGGTGACGATGATTAAAATGCACATCAAGATTGTTTACATTTTGTGTTTCAGACCTACAAACGCTAGTGCAAATCAATTGGCAGCCTCCAGCTGTGCGTCGTATACGGTCTCCACATGAATGTACCTCTCTAGGAAGTGCATCGTCTCGAAGCAGACCTCCACCAGGATGAGGGCGATGATCATCCACTCCAGTCGCACGTGGTGCCGGTCCGCAGCCCATTGGGAGAGTAATTCTAGGAGTTCCACGCAGTGGGAGAGGCGCTCGTTGAGGACCTTGGGGGCGAAGGAAATCATCATACATACATAAATCACGCCTATATCCCCAAAGGGGTAGGCAGAGATGAACTAGCACCCACGTTTCGCCAAATATGTCAGGTCCCATGTAATAGGTGGCGAGCCTGTTGCCATTTATCGGGCACAAAGGTCGCAGTACATTGCTGGGTGGTATAAGAGGAACGCTGCTGCTCATTCCTTGTCACTGATTTATCCTTAGTCGCCTTGTACGACACCCACGGGAGAGATTTGGGGAGGTGACAATTGTATTCTACTCTGCCGTCACCACACGGCTACATCTCTAGTAATAGTTCCGTGGACGTTCACCTTCGTACACCAGTGCCATCGGCGCCAAGATAGTAAATACAGCCATACAATGACTCAAATTACATGCAAGTGTAACTTGCAAATCTATCCCCATCGCACCAGTAAGTTCTAGAAAAGAACTTACCCCGGTCCGGTATTATGAAATTGTAAATATATCACAAGAAAAAAAAAACACAAAAAAACCAGACGTTTCGGTCGCCTTGTTGCGGCCGTGGTCACCGGTGAAGGAAGGTACATATATCGCGATATATTTACAATGTTTATTGCGCGTATAGACCATTTTCACTATGCCAAATTGATGATGCAACGCGAAAGTTTAAAATATTACTTACCCTAGTCCGCCTGGAGATGGTGAAGTAGGCCAGCGTTGAGGAGTAGAGTCTTTCCAACTCCTCCTGCTCCCAATAGAAGTCGGGCGTGTCCAGCAGGTCGGACTCCACGTTCAGCTGGTGACGGAGAGAGAACAGCTCGCCCAGCTTGCGTACCACCTGTGGATAAGCACCTACTGCTATATTTGTACTGGAATATGAGGGGAGGTCTTCTACGCAGACCTGGGAGACAAATAACGTAGATTAGGCCAGCCCGACTCATTCCATGGGTGTCGTAAAAGTCGACTGCCCGGTGTAGACCAATAAGCACCTTGGGGCACCCGAATGGTGGAGGGCAAACCACTAACAACAGCATACCCAAAGAGGGTTGGTGTCAGGCAGGCGGCCGGCTATAAAACCTAAGCCAAAACTTTGAACAGTATGGATTGGAATGTTGTCATTCCAATCACTCTCTCCGTTCATTGGTCTCTCGACATGGTCCGTTCCGTCTCTTTTCTATACATTCATTCATCACTAGCACCTTTACGGTGTGATGGATGATGGGAATCAAAAGGGAGTGGATGGCTTGAAGACGTCTGACCGATATGAATGGAAGAGGAAACATACTGCGCAGACCCCAGATGGACTGGGAACAGGGCAGGGAGAAGAAGAGAAGAAGAATCCTTTTAAGGTAGTATATTATGGTGTAACGTGTGGTGACGACAGAGTAGAATACAATTGTCACCACCCCAAATCTCTCCCGTGGGTGTCGTACAAGGGGACTAAGGTTAAATCAGTCATGAGCAATGGGCAGTCCTAAGTTGCTCTTATACCACCTTGCAATGTATGTTGTACGACTTTTGTGCACGATAAATGGCAATAGGCTCGCCATCTATTACATGCTGGGACCTAGCATAATTCGCGAAACGTGGGTGCTGGTTCACCTCTGCCTACTCCTTCGGGGATATGGGCGTGATTTATATATGTACCTATCGGTCGCTTTAATGTCGATTACCTATAACCTTCCTCGATAAATGGATTATCCAACACAAAAAAAAAAAATTATTTGAGTTAGTGGTTCCTGAGAATAGCTCGTTCAACCAACCAAACAAACAAACATACTCTTCAGCTTTATAATATTAGTATAGATATGAAAAGGGGAATGGAGCAAAGGAAACAATATGGAAACCGTCATGTCAAAGGTAAGAGCTGTCAAAAATTGACATTTGTATTCTATTCTATTATTATCAGATTACTGGCTAGCGGCCAAAAGGTCCCAGAGTCGAATCCTGGTAGGGGCAGGAACTGAAAAGAATTATGTATTTAATTTTTATAATTCGTATTTTTGTACAATTTTTATGGATAGCAGTATGTTCTAATCTTGTAGCTAGCTGATTGATAATAAGGTTTTCAGACTCCAAATCTCTCCCGTGGGTGTCGTATAAGGCGACTAAGGATAAATCAATAATGAGGAATGGGCAGCAGCGTTCCTCTAATACCACCTAGCAATAGCAATGTATTGCGACTTTTGTGCCCGATATATGGCAATAGGCTCGCCACCTATTACATGGGACCTAACATAATTGGCGGGACGTGGGTGCTGGTTCACCTATAGGCGTGGTTTATGTATGTATGTATGTATATTGCCGGCCGCCTTGGTTAAATGCTCAGATCGTTGGGTATTGGCCAAGATGTCCCGGGTTCGAATCCTGGTAGGGCCAAACTTTGTGATGACCACAAATGTTTGTTCCCGAGTCATGGTTGTGTCATTTACACAACCTTACTTTATGTAGTATATTTTCAACATTATGTATATAAATACATAATTATATTAAAAATATGTCCGTCATCTAGTATCCATAACACAAGTACTTACTTTGGGCTAGATGATAGGTGTGAGTGTAAAAAATATTTATTTATTTATTATTATTAATTTATTATATACATTAAGGGTTGTTTTGGCTTTTCTTTGCAAAAGCTTGTGTACAATTACCGTCAATTGTTTGCTTTAAATTGTAAAAAAACATTGAAGTATGTTAACTTCAGGATAAGGAATGAGTATATCAGTGTAACTTTAAAAGTAAGTGCCAGTGACTGAGAGACTGCGGAGTAATAGACTAAGATGTATTAGTCATGTTATGCTAGGAGATGAAAGCTATGTTGGCAGAAGAATGTTGTGAATGTGTAAGGACGTAGGAGAGAAAAACCAAAAAATGAATAGATTGTGTAAAGCAGTGCATGAGATTTTTTTTTTTTTGGTTAAGCATATAGAATATTGGTAGAAGAAAACATGTCGTGCCGACCACGCCGAGAGCGGGATAAGGACAGGGAAATGCTATCGCTTTTTGTACTAAAATTAACAGTTTCACAATACCCCCCGAACACAGCAACGCTACTTAAAATTTTAGTTCTGCTTAACATTTAAGTATTGTCAAATTTGACGTTTCGCCATACAAATCCCGAGAGGTACTATCCGCTGAACTTTATAAGCTGTGCTAAAAATTTGATTAGCGTTTCTGTATTCGGGGGTTAAGCTAGTGATAGTTAGGTACCTCCTTTTTGTCGATGTCCGCGGCACCGTGGCGCTCCATGCAACTGGAGTGGGCCCTCACGGCCGAGGCCAGGGCTTCGAGCCGCGCCTCCCACGCGCCCAACCTTGCAGACTGGGCCATCCCGTGGCTGAACAGACCAGAACCCCGATCATGTAAGCCTCTTCCATTTAAATTTCAACAATAAACAAATGTTAGAAAAATTACTACAAAGATTTTGGTGGCTAGAAAAAGTTCGAAAAATATGGTCTTGAACTTGGACGCGGGATAATCTTTATAAGCCTCTTTCAATAGCTTTCGTCTACCTGTCACTCTCAGAGCGCTTCCGCACTACATCCGATCCGAATCCGTCAAAATATTATTGGTCTAGAAAGTTCTGGAAAGCTGGCAGTTCAATTGACATTATTTCGTATTACAACTGTCAAATGATCTGCCAAGTAAGCTTTCGAGAACTTACCAGTCAATAGAGAAACACGCCCTAAGTATCCAATCAACGGTACTCAAATTGAGTTCGCAATGATACGCCGGCAATCGGAGTTTCAATACTTTATGATTGGATTTTATACCCCTTATTATAAAACATGGACTAAAGTTCGTCATAGTTTAAAATATATGCTGTCACAAATTTAAACCATGACTAAATTTAGTCCATGTTTTTTAAAAGGAGGTATTTCGGCCACAATAGGCAGGTAGGGTAGGTATTTTATTTTATATAGGTAGGTCATGTTTCTTTAAGTAAACCTATTATTTGATAGGATTCACTTTAAGAGCAGATACAATGATTATTATTATGATTTTTATTTAAAAGTTATATAAATTAGTACGAATATTTTAGTGGTTAGAAAGAGTTCGAAAAATTAAAAATTGATTTGGGAATCTAACAAAAAAAAACCGTCTTGGTTAGGCGAGTGGCACAGGCATCTTCCCTGATTGCAGAGACGCGGGTTCGATTCCCGCATCAAGACAACAATAATTCTTCTAGTCATCCCTAGTTTCAATAATATCCAAGTCAATTCTTTAAGATCCTTTCCTTATAAGTGTTTCTTACCTAAATGTGAATTTCTGCAGAAAGTTGTCTTTATTCGCCATCAGGACAAATCCTGAATCCTGAAGATGACACTTCTTTCTGGAACAGAAATGATTTTCAATTTTCACTACGTCACTAGATCATCATCATCATCATCATCGCCCTGCCCTTATCCCATCCTATTTGGGGTCGGCGCAGTATGTTCTCTTTTTCAATTCTCTTCTGTCACTCGTCATCTCCTCATGCACATCCATCACCTTCATATCACACCTCACACAATCCATCCATCTTTTCAGTGGTCTTCCTCTACTTCAACATCCATCAACTAGATAATAGGCAAAAAATATTCTAATTCATAGTACATACAATCAAAAGCAGGCTACAGACAATATGTAAAATATTGATGTAACGTTTTTGTCAAACTAGTATTATTACATACATACATATATCCCCGAAGGGGAAGGCAGAGGTGAACTAGCACCCACGTTTCGCCAATTATGTTAGGTCCCATGTAATAGGTGGCGAGCCTATGGCCATTTATTGGGCACAAAAGTCGCAGTACTATTGGTAGGTGGTATAAGAGGAACACTGCTGCCCATTCCTCATCACTGATTTATCTTTAGTCGCCTTTTATGACACCCACAGGAGAAATTTGGGGTGGTGACAATTGTATTTTACTCTGCCGTCACCACAACGTCATTTGATATTTAACAGTTTTCTATAGTTGATCAAGCAATGGCAATGATATGTAACACAGAATAATATCCTTATAATGATAATGGGTATGTATGTGTAATTGGATAAAATTGGTAAAAGTAAATGATCACTCACGCATTTTGGTTGTATGTGTATGTCATTATTTCCCTCTCCTTCTCTACAACATCCCTTGGGTAGCTGTCCACTTCGAACCTGCAAACAATGTTCATTTATTATTATTATTTGTGTGTTATTTGAACACTATTTAAATGGTGGAAATATTTTTACCTACTTACATAGAAGAAAAAGTCACATAATTTATGTAATCATTTTTTAAATTAATAAGGATAAAACAGTGATAAGGAATGGGTAGCAGTGTTCCTCTTATACCACCTAGCAATATACTGCGACTTTGGTGCCTGATAAATGGCAATAGGTTTGCCACCTAACATAATGTGCAAAATGTGGGTGCTAATTCACCTCTGCCTACGTTTCAGGGATATAGGCGTGGTTTATGTATGTATTTATGTAAACAATCAATACTATTTTGATTCAATTAATTATTGTATTGACAAAATGCTTTAAATAACATTATAGTTACATCATTACCTACCCTATTGCTTTTTACTTTTGTTTACCTTCTGACCAATTCCAGGACATTACTGGCTTCTAGTTCTGAACAGTTCCAGAAGACCACCGCACCTTCTCTGAAGAAGATTATCTCCCTAGGCTCAGTGCCCACGCTGTACACCGCATTGGCTATGACCACATCTCCCACTTCTTGTGCTTGCAGCCTGAAATAGGCATAAGGCATAACACATTACTTTATTTTTAGTTTAGATAATTACATCAATAGTTGTAATTGAGAGTTATTTTTGTAAAACATGTTTCTTATCAGACAGAGCAGAATACAATTGTTGCCACCCCCGATCCCTATAATTATGTCCCGCAATATGTGCCTAGTAATAATACATAGGTACCAATATTATCTCATATTAAAACCGATCCAAAAATAAGTGTGATTCAAGTATCTAAATTTGTAATATTTCATACATTTAATATTAAGATGCTCCTTTTCATGACCGAAATTATGTTGTAATATTTCGCTATCACAAAATAACATTGCATCATACCAATTTTTGCAGTTTTGAACTAAATACTTTACATTGCCGGTTCATAAAGCTTCTGCTGCACCAGTGCATCCTTGAGTCCCTTCAGGTCATAGCTGTTGGCAGTCACGTACGCCAAGGTAAGGTAATGTCCATCTTTGTGCGTCAACTCATCTAGGGTCGCTTTTTTATGAAGAGTCTTCTTTTTTAGAGGTATTGAAGAGTTTTCCAGCGGCAAGGTGGGCTGGATAGAATCACTTGACAAATCACGGTTAGCTAGAGTGCGCGGTAGAGTAAAAGTTAAACTTTTCTTAGAACTAAAGCTAGAAAAAGACCGTAACTGTTCCGGTGCATTGAAAGACTTAGGTCGCGTGTTGCGCGCTATATTTAAAACGATTCTTGATAAATACACTGTCATGTTGATGTTTCAATCGAAAAATATCGGAATAAATTCTACCACTGTTAATAAAGATAAATTTATTACATAAAAATAGGGTTATGCCAAAGTTTACATACGAAACGAAGTAAGAACCAATGATCAACGAACCAAACCAAAACAAGATAGCTGTCACTGTCAGGCATTTGTCAATCTGACATTAATTTTTTTTAGAGCAACGAATCTCAATCTTAAAGCCTTAGTCATATTGTTTGACGTGGGATAATCTTAATTCTGAATTGACAACATTTCATTTTTTCAACATACCTTTATTAAGATGTTATATGAAATTAAACCGAAAATAAAGACACCCATATTTTTTATTTCTTCTGAATTCCGTCGTTTTCATACAAAAAATCAAGATCGAATTACCGGTCATTCTAAACAGAAGTAAGTGCTAAATGACGTCACTGGCGTAGACGAATAGCGAAATCACTCTTGACTCGAAAAATAAAAATATTACTTGTCAAAATTGGCGAACTGGCGGTTCCGGTGTCGAAAATAAAAACATTTTATCTGAAATGTTTGAAATTAATTTCAAAGTCAAATACGTTTTAAATTAAGTTTATTATGGTTTATGATATATAGTTTATGAAGGATTTTATTTTATTGCTACTCTAATATTGTTAATTTCGACGATGACAATTAATAACATTGGATTTGATTTATGACTGACGTCTGTCATCATGTCTATGATAACTTTTTTATTCTTCCATCTAGGAAGGCAAACGCTTTAATTCATACATCCCCGCCCGTGACGTCATCGCAAGATTTTACATTTTTTTTTTCTCTGTAATTAAGTGGTAAAAAAATTTCATAAAAATATTTTCGAAGTCAGGATTGGAAAATAAAGAAACGGTATTTTTATTTTGGGAGGTCGTCATTTTTGAAATGTTGTCCATTCCAATATTCGAAACGTGGCTAATAAAATTTATGACTCTGCCTGCATCAAAGAGTACAATAACGGGAAAATACCCCGGACTGGACGTGGACTGCAGAAACATCATTTAATACAAAATGCGGACATGTCACGGACGGGACGTGCACGGGGCTTTTTGTACGAGAGAGGCCCCGTCCCCGTCCCGTTCGAGGTGTAGGCTACTCTCCTACATTTATTTAGTTTATTTATAATAATTACATATATTATTAAACTATTTATCATTGTATCTATATATTACACATAAAATAAATAATCACCTATACAACCTATTTATGTAACTGACGTGCACCCCGCGCCGCATCGCGTTGCCTAGCAACGAATCAACAAGTTCTGGAAATTACACCACGACGCGAAGTGCACGTTGCTTTCTTTTAAATATTAATTGTAAATTCTTTTTTAATGTAAATTGTGTATTTGTGTGTGTATATGTTATTCCTCTACTGGAGAACCAAAAATATAAGCTTTGGACTGTTATACTGTGAGTTGGATTATTCATTTACTTTTCACACACCAAAATACCAAATTGGTGACCCCGTAAATTTCAATATGGAGAATGCACAACGTCCACGCGTCACGTTCCTGGCCGATCGGATCAAAGAGTTAGCTGCTGCATCTACATCTGTTGTTAGCGTCAACCAGGCGACGTTTAACTCGACATTAAGCGACCTTGCCAAGGATATTGCCGAACTTCGAAGGCAATTTAGTAACTTGGCTGTGGAGAAAAATGGCAGACAACAGTCCCGCTCAACTGGCCGTACTCGTGACTTAAGCACATCATCGCCGAGGCAAAAACGATCGCAGTCTAGTTATCGCAAGTTTCCAGTATGCTGGTACCACAACAACTTCGGTGCTGATGCCCGCAAGTGCATCCGCCCTTGCGACTACAAAGCGGGAAACGCCACGGGCGATCAGTAATGGCGACTGACGATTGCCCTACATCTGCTGCTGGTCGCCTCTTCATTGTGGATCGAACTTCGAAGACGCAATTTCTAATCGACACCGGTAGCGATTTGTGTGTCTTCCCCCGTTCCATGCTGAGTGATCATCGTACCTGTACGGACTATAAGTTGTGTGCCGCAAACGGTTCTAGTATAAGTACTTATGGCTATGTGTATTTTAACTTAGATTTTGGCTTACGCAGAGTTTTTACCTGGCGTTTTGTTGTTGCCAATGTCACCAAGCCCATAATAGGCGTAGATTTTTTAAATCATTACAACCTTATCGTAGACATTCGCAACAAACGTCTTTTAGATAATACGATATATGTTTCTGCTATTGCTAAGCTAGCTAATTGTAATTTGTATTCTGTCAAGGTTATGACTGGCGATTCGCATTTTCACAAATTGCTTGATGACTTTCCTGATATTACTCGACCCACTGGCATACACCGCATGATACCACACAACACCGTTCACCACATCCGCACAACACCAGGCCCTCCGGTTTCCAGCACACCTCGTCGCTTAGCTCCGGATAAACTTAAAATAGCCCAACAGGAGTTCCAGTCAATGATCGCCAGTGGAACTGCCAGACCTTCCGAGAGTCCTTGGTCTTCACCGCTACATCTGGTGCCAAAAAAGGACAACGGCTGGCGTCCTTGTGGTGATTACCGCATGCTCAACGCCCGAACCGTGCCTGACAGGTACCCGATTAAACATATACACGACTTCGCGCATAACTTGGTGGGATGTAAAGTGTTTAGCACGATCGATCTTTTGAAGGCATATAATCAGATACCTGTCAGTCCGGACGACATCCCGAAGACAGCGATTACTACCCCTTTCGGTCTGTACGAGTTCCCATTTATGACTTTTGGACTTCGAAATGCGGGTCAGACCTTTCAACGCTTCATGGACGAGATCACCAGAAGCCTAGATTTTGTCTATTGTTATATCGATGATATTTTGGTGTTCTCGAAGGATGAGTCTCAGCACGAGGAGCACCTGCGCCAAGTCTTCGGCAAGCTGCAGGAGTACGGTATGCTCATCAACGTTTCCAAGTGCGTCTTTGGGGCAAAGGAGGTAACTTTTTTAGGATATTCCATCTCACAAGACGGCTCTCGACCTTTGGATTCTAAGGTGAAGGTGATCAACGAGTTTCCCATTCCCACCAGGGTACAACAACTTAAAGCTTTCCTTGGTATGATCAACTTTTACAGGCGTTTTCTTCCTAGAGCTGCCGCGATTCAAGCTCCATTACATGCATTGTTGACAGGTGCAGTCAAAGGCTCTCATCCAGTAACTTTGACAGGAGAAGCATTAGCAGCCTTCGATGCGTGTAAGAAGAGTCTTGCTGACGCTGCTTTGCTTGCCCACCCCGACTGTTCCGCCAAACTTGCCCTGGTGACTGATGCCTCCGATAGGGCTCTTGGCGCGGTCCTCCAACAGTGTAAAGATGGTGCGTGGCAGCCCTTAGCATTCTTTTCCCGTAAGCTCAGCCCATCCCAGGTCAAATATTCTCCATACGATCGGGAACTGCTGGCGATTTATGAGTGAATCAAATATTTCAGGCACATGCTCGAGGCTCGGCATTTTATCGTCTATACTGACCACAAACCGATCAGTTTCGCTTTCCACGAAAGGAAAAAGAACTGCTCGCCACGGCAGTATAGACATCTCGACTTCATCTCCCAGTTCACCACCGACATCAGGCATATTTCCGGTAAGGATAACGTAGTTGCCGACACCTTATCTCGGATAGAAGAACTGGAATCGCCTGTCAGCCTCGAGGATGTAGCCAAGGGTCAATCATCCGACCCCGAACTTCAACAACTCTTTTCTGGTAGTTCTTCCCTGCGCCTCGAAAAACTTCAGGTACCTGGTAGTCGTATACCTCTGTACTGCGACGTAAGTACACCGACACCCAGGCCTTATATCCCAAAATTTTACCGTAGGCAAGTTTTTCGTAGTTTGCATTCACTCAGTCACCCAGGCACTACCACTTCTGCCAAGATCGTCGCAGAAAGATTTGTTTGGCCTGGGATGAGGAAAGATTGCCGGGAATGGGCTCGCAATTGTCTGGCATGTCAACGGGTCAAGGTGAATCGCCACGTCAGCGCTCCTCTTGGCAATTTCAATTTGCCCCGTGCACGTTTCATGCACATTCACATTGACCTTATTGGTCCTCTTCCGGTCTCTGAAGGATATCGGTATTGTCTAACGGCTATTGACCGATTTACACGGTGGCCGGAAGCAGTACCGATAGCCGACATAACGGCAGAAACTGTCGCTAAGGCCCTTTTAACATCCTGGATCGCTCGATTCGGATGTCCTATTGACATAACCACAGACCGAGGTCGTCAATTTGAATCGGCTTTATTTCAGTGTTTGTCTAAGATATCCGGATTCGTGCACAAGCGGACGACAGCATACCATCCAGCGTGCAATGGTTTGGTGGAACGGTTCCACCGACAGCTAAAAGCCGCTATAGTTTGCCATAGTAATGACAGGTGGACAGAGGTCTTGCCATTAGTTTTGTTGGGCATCAGATCTTCTTTCAAGGAAGATTTACAATCATCTTCTGCGCACTTAGTTTACGGCGAATCACTTCGACTTCCAGGCGAGTTCTTCCACAACGCATCGGATGGTACTACCGACATATCCGATTTCTCTGCTCGTCTCAGGGCTATAATTCAAAATTTGCGCCCTACACCAGCATCTCACCACGGTCATCCTAAAACTTTCATTTTCAAAGACCTTGCTACCAGTGATTACGTCTTCCTTCGAGAAGATGCATCACGCGGTTCTCTTCAACCTGCGTATTCAGGACCTCACAAGGTGTTAGTTAGGGGGGATAAAACGTTTAAAATCGTGTTGAAAGGCAAAGAGGTCACAGTGTCAATAGACCGCATCAAGCCTTCTTTCATACTGACTGATCACAACAACACCCATCATCCCTCACCTGATGTCCAAAGAAATTACATCACTCGTTCTGGACGTCGGGTTAAATTTCCTGATTTTTTATCGCCCTGACGGTCTTTGGAGGGGGGTGATGTAGGCTACTCTCCTACATTTATTTAGTTTATCTATAATAATTACATATATTATTAAACTATTTATCATTGTATCTATATATTACACATAAAATAAATAATCACCTATACAACCTATTTATGTAACTGACGTGCACCCCGCGCCGCATCGCGTTGCCTAGCAACGAATCAACAAGTTCTGGAAATTACACCACGACGCGAAGTGCACGTTGCTTTCTTTTAAATATTAATTGTAAATTCTTTTTTAATGTAAATTGTGTATTTGTGTGTGTATATGTTATTCCTCTACTGGAGAACCAAAAATATAAGCTTTGGACTGTTATACTGTGAGTTGGATTATTCATTTACTTTTCACACACCAAAATACCAAAGAGGTATTTTCCCGTTCTGTATGTGGAGACCTTTATAGTACCTATGTTGTACTGGTGTTAAATAAGTACCAATTTAATGTTGATAAAATTCTTTATTTCACAGTCAGCTCAGTCGTTGGAATATAATAATATATACGATATCAGAATGGTCATCAAAAAATAAAATGCCACAGATATCGAACTTCTCAGACGAAATGTTTACAAATAGAATAAATAATTATCAGTCTTGCCATTCACTTCAAGAACATATTAATTTGAGGCAGACAAACAAGCAGTTGGTTTTGTCTTTAATTCTCCCTTCTAGGGAAGGCCCCTTCTAGGGAAGGAAGGGTAATTTTACTTCTCGTGCGCAATTTTACATTAAAATACAGCCGCCACACATTTTAACGTATCAAAGAGTGCTTGGCGACTGATGAAGCGATGAAAACCACTCTAAATATTCTGAACGTCAAACACACCACACTTTTATTTCAATTATTCCACATTTTCTTTCACTGAGAAGTGTAATCAGTCAATGACAGTGTCTCCTTCTTGACCGGTAAATAACATTTGTAATTTTCTGGCAAATTCGGGGCCCAGACGACGACCGCGCGCTTCCGGTGCTGCCGCGCGACTGACGGCCATTGACGCTAGCTCCTTCACACCATCCGGTTGGTTCAGAGCCTGAAAAAAAAACAAAATATAAGATATTAAAAGCAAATGCATGGGATAAAACAACCATCTAGTTTCTCAAACCCAAGCGCTGAAGCTGCTTAATTTGTGCTAGATGTTAGGTCTTCCATGCTGGGAGCGGAAAAATAACGTAGACTAAGGGAGATTAAGGAGCTCGCTAGCGCAGTAGCCAAGCGCGCTCAGCCTGCGATTGCGTAAACTAAGCAATGTTGCTAAGGCCAGTCATTCGATAGGTCACCAAAAATTTATTCCCGAGTTCCTCTGTGCTTCGGAAGGCACGTCAAGCCGTTGGTCCCGGATGCATCTGCAGTCGTTAGGACCCACCAACCCGCACTGGACCAGCGTGGTGGGTTATGGCCCAATCTCCCTATATTCTTCGATCCATAGGGAAGGCCAGTGCCCCAGCAGTTGGGACTAAAAGGGCTGGTGATGATGATGATGAAGATTAAAATCAACTGCATGGGATAAAAAAATCTAGATTCCAAGACCCAAGTGCTGGAGCTGCTTAATTTGTGCTAGATGTTACGTCTTCTATGCTGGCCTGGGAGCGAAACAACAACATAGATTGTGCCAGCCCCGACTCATCCCAGGGCTGTCGTAAAAGTCGACTAAGGGAGATTGCCCAGAGTAGACCAATAAACACATTGGAGCACCCGAATGGTGGAGGGCTGTTGTAAATGGTATCTTATATGGACCCATAATTAATATTTAGACAGTGGTTTGTATTTATTAGAACAGAGTTTGACATGTTTTTGTCAGCGCACTTCATCTTGTTCTTGCTAGAAAATTAAGCTTTATCTTTTAGATAACATATTTATTCTTATTTCTATTATTTACCATATTTACCACGCATATGAATGCGTATACAAACACCAACAAGGGCAAACCATTAACAACAGCATACCCAAAAAGGGTTGGTGCCAGGGAGGCGGCCGGCTGTAGAACCTAAGCCAAAACCTTGAGCGGTATGTAATGAAATGTTGTCATCCCAATCACTCTTTTCGTTCCTCGGTCTCTAGACATGGTCTTTTCCATATTTCATTATTTAAGTTCATTACTAGTACCATTCTCGTGTGATGGATGATTTGAATCAAAAGGGAGTGGATGGCTTTATGACGTCGGACCGATATGATTGGAAGAGGAAACATACTGCGCCGACCCCAAATAGACTGGGAACAGGGCAGGGAGAAGAAGATGTAAAGTGTGAATGTAAGAAATATAGTTTAACATAAATTACAAAAATAAAAATTGTAATACCTACCTATTTCATTTTGATTTTCTAAAACGGATGATGTATTTAAAATACATCATTCTTATTTTTAAATGCATCTCGTCGATACAGAGACATATCAAAGCTGTTTACATTTTTTATCTCGTTATAATGGCTAGAGTTTATGTATGTACTGTTTACATTGACGACTTTGGTCTCGACAGTATACCTCACACAGCTTCAACGGCGTATTGTATTGGGCGCACAGAGATCGAGCCACCTCTAGACTGGAGTTGGGCAGGATCGCGATCATCTGCTGCCACAGCCTCGAAACACCGTTTCCTGGATTTATGAAATATATTTAAATAAAAACTTTAAAACCTAAATTCATATTTTCATGACATATTGAGACACACAAATTTAAAATTTCTAATGAGGCATAAAAGTATACAATTAAAAGTTACAAAACAAAACTAAAATATAAAATTAAAAACAGAGTGGGCTTGTATAATAAATTAAACACACAATTTTTTGATTGCTTAAATCTTCTTGTATCCCATCATCTCTTTGACACAGGTTTTTGATATCTAACGTCTTGAGAATTCATAAGTGTATTGTAACAAATTGTAATCATACCAAATATGATTATGCATTATTTTTATTTCGATTGTATTTTGACTGTCACTGATTCAGAATAAATAGTAAAGTGGGAGAGAGTTCAGGCAGCTCGCCCCCTATTACATGGGACCTAACTTCTGAAAAAGTCCCCTCCGGGATAAATAGGCGGGATTTCTGCCTCCGTGGCCCGGGACGTGGCCAAAATCTCCCCGGGGAAAATATTTTCTCTCTCGCTCTAACTGCCACCAAATCCCGACACAAAACACTGTCAAGTGGTGGAGAGAGATTTTGTCCACGTTCCGTGCTAGGCCTATTGTATGTATGTATGTTTACCTTGTTCGTCCATCACTACCGCATCTTTCTTGTCCCCCCTCATATAGAAATCGGCCTGCTCGTCGGACGCGCGTTTGGCCAGTCTGCACACGGAAACATACATTATTTGAATAACAGCCGTTGGAACTCAGAAACGTCTATTAACTTTGAGTGCTTAGTGAAAATAAAAACGACAATTCAAAACTAGTCGCTATTTTTGCCAGGTCTATGGTCTAGTTTCGATTGACATTTTTTTATTAAGTACTAATTAAAGTTAATTAAGACTCTGACTGCCGCACTCAGAGACGTCAAATAACGATAATGAGTACTTAATGTCAAAAAATTACAATACAAAACTAGTCGCTATGCTTGCCGGGTCTATAGTCTAGATTTAATTGAAATTTTTTGACATTAAGTACTCGTTAAAGTTATTTGACGTCTCTGAGTGCGGCAGTAAGTGTGAATATATAATACATACGTATTTCAAAATTAAAACTATACATACGTATTTTCAAAATTAAAATAAATAAAAAATAAAATAATACATACGTATTTTCAAAATTAAAACCATTAGAAGATCTCATCGATACTTGCAACTGTAAGCAACTTAGAAAGTCACGAAAAAGAATTTTGCTGAGATACTGTATTGATGAGACATTGAAATGATTTCGAGTTATAAGTTATCATCATCATCATCATCACCCTGCCCTTATCCCACCCTAATTATACCCTCTTACTCCATCACTCTCTGTATAATAAAATAAAGTCATGTTAGTAGATTTTTTTATGCTAGACACACCTGATGGTAAGTGACGATAAGGGCCCAGGATGAAAAAAGCTTCATCTGGAACCCCCAACCACAGAGGGGCTGGCTATATTATCACAGTTGTCGAAACACAATAATGCTGTAAACATAATTGACAACATTTCAAAAATGACGACTTCCCAAAATAAAAATACCGTTTCTTTATTTTCCAATCCTGACTTCGAAAATATTTTTATTAAATTTTTTTATTACTTAATTACAGAGAAAAAAAATAAAATGTAAAAATCATACGATGACGTCACAGTCGGGGATGTATGAATTAAAACGTTTGCCTTCCTAGATGGAAGAATAAAAAAGTTATCATAGACATGATGACAGACATCAGTCATAAATCAAATCCAATGTTATTAATTGTCATCGTCGAAATTAACAATATTAGAGTAGCAATGTGCCGTGTGGTGACGGTAGAGTAGAATACAATTGTCACCACCCCAAATCTCTCCCGTGGGTGTCGTACAAGGCGACTCAGGATAAATCAGCGATGAGGAATGGGCAGCAGCGTTCCTCTTATACCACCTAGCAACAGCAATGTACTGCGACTTTTGTGCCCGATAAATGGCAATAGGCTCGCCACCTATTACATGGGACCTAACATAATTGGCGGAACGTGGGTGCTAGTTCACCTCTGCCTACCCCTTCGGGGATATAGGTGTGATTTATGTATGTATGTATGTAAGTATGTAGAGTGGCAATAAATTGAAACCCTTCATAAACTTTAATTTAAAACGTATTTGACTTTGAAATTAATTTCGAACATTTCAGATAAAATGTTTTTATTTTCGACACCTGAAACGCCAGTTCGTCAATTTTGACCAGTGATCTTTTTATTTTTCGAGTCAAGAGTGATTTCGCCATTCGTCCACGACAGTGACGTCATTTGGCACTTACGTCTGTTTAGAATGACCGGTATTTCAATCATGATTTTTGTATGAAAACGACGGAATTCAGAAGAAATAAAAAATATGGGTGTCTTCATTTTCGGTTTAACTTCATATAACATCATAATAAAGGTATGTTGAAAAAATGAAATGTTGTCAATTATGGCGACAGATTTTAATAAGACGGTGGTAAGCTAGCCAGGCGGACTTGAAAGTAGTCCTACCACCAACCAAACCGAGCACAAATTTCTTCCCCCTGGGCATCGAACCCGGGACCCCTGGATCTTAGGTTCACTAGACCACGGAGACGGTAAAAATAGGTATACGTACTTGAAAGGCATCTCGGCTATCGCTTTGGTGTACTGGACGATGAGCAAGGCGAGTTGGTTGGGGGTGTCCACGCAAACGCTACTGCAGTCGGCGCTCACGAGCACATCTGGGATAGAACACTCATCTTCACCATCAGGATTCACCATCAGGATTGTAAGGGATAGACTATTCGATTTTAATTTTAACATTATATAAATGTTAGAAAAATTAGTACAAAGATTTTGGTGGTTAGGTTAGGCCACTCGGCCACCCAAGACACGAGCCGAGCGGTCAGGCACCTGCCCGGATAGCAGCGGACGCGGGTTCGATTCCCGCCTCAAGATCATAATTTTTCGAAATTCTTTTTCTAACCACCAAAATCTTTGTTGTAAGGATAGAACTGTGAATTGAGAGGAATCTAGGAACAAAGAGAGAAAGGACAATGCCGTGGTTCGGTGTGACAATATAATAGAATGAAGTAACATGTGTCAAGGTAGACAGTAATAAAAAAAATATAAAAACATAAATACTTAGAAAAGGTGCGCTATCCTGCACAAGGGTGTTACGTGTGAAAGTTAATTCGGCAAATAAAAACTGCATTATAGGAGGTGCCGTGTGGTGACGGCAGAGCAGAATACAATTGTCATCACTCCAAATCTCTCCCGTGGGTGTCATACAAGGCGACTAAGGATAAATCAGCGATGAGGAATGGGCAGCAGCGTTCCTCTTATACCACCTAGCAATAGTACTGCGACTTTTGTGCCCGATAAATGGCAATAGGCTCGCCACCTATTACATGGGACCTAAAATAATTGGCGAAACGTGGGTGCTAGTTCACCTCTGCCTACCCCTTCGGTATATCGGTATAGGCATGATTTATTATGTATGTATGTATTAAAGGAGGGGCTCGCTAGCGCAGTGGCGTTGCGCGCTTGCGTAAACTAAGCAATGTTTGCTATGGCCAGTCATTCGATGGGTGACCAAAAATTTATCTCTCGAGTTTCTCTGTGCTTCGGAAGGCACGTTAAGCCGTTGGTACCGGCTGCATCTGCAGTCGTTAATACCCACCAACCCGCACTGGGCCAGCGTGGTGGGTTATGGCCCATTTGCCCTATATTCTTCCATCCATAAGAAAGGCGCGTGTTCCAGTTGTGGGGACTCTTCTTCACATTAATTCATCACCAGCACCTTTCCGGTGTAATAGATGATATGAATCAGAAGGCAGTGGATGGCTTGATGACGTCTGACCGATGAGAATGGAAGAGGAAACATATTGCCCCTACTCCCAGATATATTGGGTGGCATGGCAGAAAGATGAATATGTTTGTATGAAATCGTCTTTTGAGTAGGTTGAAAATTGTATAGATTTGACTCGTTTCAAAAGCACAAAGAAGATTATTCACGAGAAAGGGAATATTAATAATGTTTCCTCTGACCTGTCAACGCCATTTCAAAATCGATCTCCGTGATCAATCTCGGTTTGCTGTTCTTCGTTTTCCGGTTAGATTCTCTGAAACACAAAATAATCTAAACGAGACCACAGACAACAGTCAGAAAAAAAAATCTTTGTAATCAATATTAATTATTGTTTCTAACGAACTAATATCCAATCGACATTATTGCAATGATTGATTGATGAAAAAGTGTAATGATTTGATTTTGAATTCTGCTGTCCATTCTGGGCAATATAACTTGTTGGTTACAAGGGCTTAAAGTCGATATTCCTCTAACCATTCAATCTGCCCTGCTGGCATGACCACCGAAACACGATATGCTATAGCCATTTATCGCTTTGAACTGTCAAAAACCTATGGATCTTAGACAGTCCAAAGCGATAAATGGCTTTATCATATCGTGTTTCGGTGGTCATGCTAGCCGGGTCATCCAAAAAATCCATTAGGAGCAATATAGCACTGAACCAACAAGGGCTTAAAGTCGAAATTCCTCGAACCATTAAAGCCTCACTCAAACAGAAGCGGTGGCGGGACGGTGGCGGTGGCGAACCCGAACAAACGTTGACCTTACCTACGTTACCTACGTTACAACTGCCCGCCACCGCTGCCGCCACCGCTGTGTTTGAGTGAGGGTTTAATCTGACATTATAAGCGTGGGTGTCGTACAAGCCGACTAAGGGTAAAGATAGCAATTAGTAATGGGCAGCAGCATTCCTCTTAAACCACCTAGCAATATACTGCGATTTCATGTGCCCGATAGATGGCAATAGGCTCGCCAGTCGCCACCTATTACTTGGGACCTAACACAATTGGCGAAACGTGGGTGCTAGTTCACCTCTGCCCGCCCCTTCGGGGATATAGGCGTGATTTATGTATGTATAAGCGTGGTGCTCACTTGAAATAGTCCTTCACCCCGAACACGACCAGAGTGAGCTGGCTGCCGGTGACGTCACGCAGGTAGGCCACCGTCTGCGAAAGGCGCCGTTGCTGCACTAGCTCCGCCACCTCGCTCGCCTCGCGCACGTACAGGGACTGCGAGCATCGCTCCGTGGTAGACATCCCTACCTGTCATCCGGAGGAGCAAGACATAAAGTTGGTCCTTCGAGCAGGATATATCATCTGTCAGGCTCTTCTTCTTCCTGTCCTGTTCCCAGCCAACCCCGATAGGGTTGGCGCAGTATGTTTCCATTTCCATTCATATCGGTCACACGTCATCAAGCCATACACTCCCTTTTGGTTACGAACGAATCTAATGACCAGTTCTTTGATGCACCTATGCTTAATAGCTTCGAACTTAAATGGCGAAAAGTGGGTGTTAATTCACCTATGCCTAACCCTGTGGCCATAGGTCAGAACATGATAGATACAAATTCATTACTTTACAGGACAAGCAATGAAAGTATTGAGAAATCATGAAGGCCCAATGAAATATGAGACGTAGAAAGTATTAAATACAACAGAAATATTTTGCATGCAGTTATCCTGATATGACCAAATGAAAGAGCATTTTTTGGCGATTATACCTACACACACACACTCACCCATACTTACGCACTCCCATACCAATACACTCACCAAAATTAACACTTACTTACCCAAACCAACACACGTGACACCTGTCTGCCCATTTGCAGCGGCGCCATCGTCATGGAGATCTCTCCCGCCAGTGGCCCACACACATCACAATTGATCACACGATCAAACACCACTAATAAACCCACATACTGGACGATTCCCTTATCATATTAATAAGTCATATTGAGCAAAAATGCACTTATCACTGTCTGATCTATGACCACTTAGTTTAGTTTATTTTAGCTGGGCCATTTCCGCACTTAGCCCACTGATTGGGCCATTGTATGTGTCTCCTTATATTGTACCACTGCAACCATCCCAGATTATCCCAAAAACTTAACAGTCTTTTCAGACTGCTGCAGGCTTCTGGGACCGATACTGGGGATTGGAGAAGTCTTGCCCGTTGGTCTGCCACGCTCCTGCATTCTATAAGCACGTGCTGTGGCGTTTCTTCTTCCTCCATGCATTCTCTGCATAGAGGGCTGTCTGTCACCCCAATGATTATCTATGACCATAGTTATATGTATGTATGTACCTGGTGATTAGTGACGGTAAGCGTCGGCCTGAGGGTCCTCGCCCACATGACGAGCGCGGGGTCGCAGAGGCCGGGCTCCGACGCGACCCGGCAGCCGGCCGCTGCTGCCTCGCGGCCCACGTCGGCCATGTACCACGCGTTCACCATCACCGGGTGCATCTCTATCGCCATGTGCTGCAACAGACCAGTTACCACCAGCTTATAATAGTAGATTTTCCATCAAGTGCACAAAACGAATCATTTTTGTCCGAGGCTTTTAGCAGCCCGAGCCGAAGGCGAGGGCTGATAGTAATGTCGAGGATAAAAATGGTTTTGTGGACGAGGTAGAAACTCTGCTTTTCACTTCGATTGCGAGGAAAGAAAACTGTAGTTTATCATAACAATTCTTAAAATTCAAACTAAAATTAGTACAGTTTTGGATACCGAAGGAGAAGTTTTTCCCAGTGATATTAGGTTTGGGCTGCAGACCTATACAGCCAAGTATTAAATTAATTTTAAAATAATAATTTTCGTAAATTAATTTAATAACCTACCGTACCTACTTGAATTAAAATTTTAATATCTTTTATATCTTAAAAAACACATTAGGCAAATAAATTTAAGTAAATATTAAAATATAACAAATTCTATCTCTGAATTTCTCATTGTGTTTGGCTGCATGGCTCATTTTCTTTGCCTTAATATAGACACATTTATGAGTAGATACGTTAATGCTCTAGAGCACAAAATTCGATTTTGTGCAGCCTATATCCTGCACAAATGAGCACTTTCAGAGCATGAGAAGTGAAAAAATAATTTTTCAAAACAGATAATTTACCAGTACATTGATATAGGCGTATCAGCCATTGGCTGCCTGCCTATTAATATAATAATAATTTTTGATAATAACTTATCATGATTCGAGGAGAAAGGTGTGATTTATATACTATTATGTAGTTGCCTTGTACCACATCAGCCTGAGAGGTTTGGGGCAATCTCCTACTACTTTAAAATTAAAAAATTACCTTCATGCATTCACCAGGTTTAAAAATATTATTCTTTTCTGTTGCGGCTTGTTTGTCAGCTTTCTCTTGTTCTAATTTCTCTTTCCTTGCCCGTCTCTCTTCTGCAGCTGTTGTATTCCTGGCTTTATTACTAACTGGGCCATTTTTAGTCAAATCTATAATTACACAATGACATGTATTCATTAACATCTATGATTGATATGTTGCTATAGATAGTTCACAGTATTAACATATATTAGTTCAATTGTTGTTGCATTTATTCCAAGATCAGACCCCATATCATGTAAGCCGATTTCAGTTGCTTTGGTCTACCAGTGTCACTCATTCAGAATAATACCAAAGTGTGAGAGTGAGGGATGGACCGAAGCAACTAAAATCGGCTTCCATAATACGGGGTCAGATGATTTTATACATACATACTTAAATCGCCTATATCCCCGAAGGGGTAGGCAGAGGTGAATTAGCACCCACGTTTTGCCAATTAGTTAGGTCCCATGTAATAAGTGGCTTTATGATGATTTTATGTAACAATATAACATGTCAATAAATAAAAACATATCTAACTGCCGCACTCAGAAACGTCAATTAACTTTAATGAGTATTTAATGTAAAAAATGACAATTCAAAACCAGTCG
Source organism: Cataclysta lemnata (assembly GCA_963931975.1). Taxonomy (NCBI): domain Eukaryota; kingdom Metazoa; phylum Arthropoda; class Insecta; order Lepidoptera; family Crambidae; genus Cataclysta; species Cataclysta lemnata. The sequence continues at coordinate 570,832 of OZ008357.1, forward strand.
CTATTCTTGACGCGTCTATGGTCTAGATTTGAATGAAAAATTTTGACATTAAATACTCATTAACGTTAATTGATGTCTCTGAGTGCGGCAGTAAGTGACCTAACTATGTACAGAGAAAAAGGATTGTAGACTAAAGAATTTAGGTATGATATTCTTATCTTCAGAGTGAACTCTGAATAATGGATCCCAGGTTAACTGGGAACAAATCAGGAAGATGATGACACATCATTCCTAAATAAATATAAAGCAAGAAACATGAATTTAAATCCAGAAAATATTAAAAACTAAGTTATGTAGAAGAATTATTTAGACCATAGAAGAGTTAATTAATATCACTTTTAAAAATTCTTATTCTTTTTTGTTTGTTGTGTTTATGCATTATATAATAATATATAATAAGTAGTAGTTTAAAGCTTACCTTTCTTACCACTTCGCTTACGGGAATTCGGGGAAGACATTCCACAAAACTACTTTAGCCACTGAGTCACGTTGAATGAATTAATACTGGTACAAAAGTTTTACTTAGTTTATTTCTATTAATACATAATAATGCCGCCGGATCGGATTGCCGCACAGCCGATTTACCCACAAAATAAATAGACTTTATTTACCGGCCAGCACCTAGTGTATATACTCTTTGGTGAGCACCAAAGAGTATATAATACACTACGTTTAAGAGTCGGAACTTCAAACAAGCTTTTTAACAATTTTGACTCGCAGTTTAGGCTAAGATCTCGTACCAACCAACAGAGACAGATAAAAAAGTAATGCCAACATACTACAAAAGCAAACTAAGGATGTGGTGTACGCTACAGAATGTGTCGATATCGATAAAAACGAATGGGTACCCCCCCCCCCCTGCCTTGCAGAACTTGCAGACAGGTTTTTTAATCCTACAAAAGCAAAATAAAAAGCTCTGTTCGTTTGAAAATATTGAGTATTATTTAATACAATTTATTTAACAACAAAAAATAAAAGTTATGTTTACAATGTGGAAATTAAAATTTTTGGTTCTTCTTCTAGTGCCTCTTCAATTCCGAAGATAAGCCGTCAGCTTTTTATATTCATCTCTGTCAGTCGCAAACCGAAACGGCTTTTCAACGGGGTTAATGCCGATCCACTTTCATATGCTTTGTAGCCATGACTCTCATCGCCTTTCAACAAGTCACGCTGTGATCTGAAAAATAAGTGGAGTTGAATACAGAAGAACTTTTGATGATGATAATGAGAGATGAATAATAAAACTCATACAACAAACTTTGTTGTTAATGATGTTATTATGTCATGGGAGGTTTTTGTTGTTTTATAAATAACCCTATATATGATATACTATATTATAATATATTGCAATAGACAATATTTATATGTATAAAACTAATGAAACATCTCAAGTACATTTGATACTCAATTTACGAAAATAGATTTTTTATCGATAATTTGGTAACCTCTCGTCTGTGGCAGTTACATTTTGTGACCCCCCCTATCTGTGGCGCCGGGACCCGGGATTTCAACAGACAGGCTGTTAATGTCGGGTCCCGACATTTCAACAGACTGGCTGTGGATTAGAACAATTAGAACATTTGTTTATAGTTAAATTACTAATATAGATAAAGTATTTTACAATTTTTCATTCATCACATTCAACTGAATAATACTCACTTAAAAATAGTGAGGAAAGTTTCAAGGACGAGCGTACTTCTGCTTTGTTTTGGCAAATTTCGTAAATCTTACGTTAGATGTGTAATTAAAGTTAATTAGTACTTACTGCACCATTTTTCCTTTCGATATTCACTAATTATAGCAATTAAAATCCGTAAATAACAAGCTTTTTCAACTGTAGAAGTTGGTCCCAAACCATACCTACTTTTTTTACGTCATCTATTGACTTTTACGTGACGTTTATCTTTTTAATTTTGTTTTGGGAGTCTATGAATGATGAGAGAGAACGTTTTTTTTATTTTATCGGCAACCAAACTACACAGAGTCTATACAAACATGCACCATAGATTTTTCGTACGGCAACGAAATTCGACACCGTCCACCTTGTGACTCATCGATGACTCATGAATCCCGGTACCCGGGAATCCCACAGATGCGCACTTCTCGATTTTCCCGGCTACCGGGACAGCCACAGACGAGAGGGTAAGTAGTAAGGACATCGCTACGGCGCATATGATTTTTGATTAAAGTGACCAGAACTTATTTCTAATTACTTAGCGTTTATATAATAACATGGAAAAATACTTACCGCTTCTCATCTAGTGGGAATTGGCCATGAAAACCCTCTTTTGGTTTAATTTCCTACTAGATTTTCGTCAACATATTTCACACCTTTTGTAAAACATTTCGCTGTTATGCACATAAATAAATGACACAAACTAGTTAGATATACACTAATGATAAGTCACTGAAGACAATAAATAAGCACAAGATGGAAAACTAAACTAAAACAACGCTTTATTTTATATTTTCAAAACGGCATAGTGACTTATGACATTAGTGACACACTCTGGCAGCGCGAGACAAGGAAGGTTAGATCGGAAGTAAGAGACAAAACAAGTCGCCATTAAAAATTGCCTAAACTCCATACATTTTTTCTGCAGTATGGGAGTTTCGCCAGGCTGGTGAGCACTACGGGAGTTTCAAAGTTGTTAAATACTCTTTGGTTGTCAATGGCACTGTCAAATTTTTTTTTAATTCTCCCTATATTTTTAAGGGAAGGGAAAGGGTCTAGCCCATACAGCCAAGTCTTTAGTGTATATTTTATCTGTAGTCTTATGAAATAATGAGTGGGTGAAATGTATGAATGAAAATAATTTTACGTTAAAATAAGGGTGCCACATATTTTAACGCATCTAGGGAGTGCTTGGCGCGAATTGAATGGTAACAAAATAGATTTTTGGGGGGATTTTTATGACATTTGTTTACTGTCATTTTACACTCTGCATTTTTAATATTCGAGTGGCTAGAAACTTATATAATATACTCTTGGATGTAAAATTCATTTTTCCCGCCAGCATTATTGACTACTTCCTTGAGGACTTATAAAAATATATAAACCAGAGTACCTGCTTCAGGCATCACGCCTATTTTAGGTTTAGGCCCTATATTTTAGCTTACGTCGAAATTCAGTACAGCTGGCCTACCGCCTAATTCTATTGCTATAGCAAAAGCTATAGTTTTTGACGTCATGCTGTCACTATCGATTTTGTATGAATTTGGCAGAATCAATACTATTGTCAGGGGGTGGACACTTAGAACTAAGAATATTTTACGGATATTTTTTGTAAAATGCGACATCTACATAAAAATTCCGAGCTTGATCACAAATTAAGTAACATTTTTTTAACTAGATGGCGCCACGAATCGAAAAGGTCGAGAACCATGAAGGTATATTATGTGTTCTGTCCTGTCCAAAGAGGATACTAGACTACGGGTATACTATCCTCTTTAGACAGAACCTCATGGTCCTCGAACTTCTCGATTGCTCTGTCTGTGACCATGAATGACAGCCCAAAAATGTCAGTTGTTTGGCGAGTTCAAAACTTTAAAATTAATTGTACTTCGTGAGTTTCCGTGTCGTTTCCCAGTTTTTGTTTAATTTTTCGTGAAAGAGTTGAGCTGATTGCGTCTGATTGAGTTTTTACTCCTCCGCTGTGAAGTGAACACATTTTTAGAAAATTGCGTCCGTTGTGTATTAGGATGTCCAATGGATTTTAGTAAGTATCTTTATCATTAAATTTTCAATTATGTGCCAACACCAACAACAGTTTTAGCAATAGTCCACTAAGATTGGACAATGTGGATTGGTCGACTGAGTATAAGGTGATCAATATCATTTAGTTGCCTTCTATGACCTGTTTAAACCCTTTGTAGGTTGATGTGATTTTTCTCTGCCGCAACGGATGGCAATGTGTAATAATCTTAATTTAAAACATCCTTATACATACATAAATCACGCCTATATCCCCGAAGGGGTAGGCAGAGGTGAACTAGCACCCACGTTTCGCAAATTATGTTAAGTCCCATGTAATAGGTGGCGAGCCTATTGCCAAACATCCTTATCTCAGCCTTGAAAACAAGACCCTAACATCTAAAATTCTCAATCGCAAATTACAGTCTACCTTTATCCAAGTCATCATATAATTTTGGTCTTAAATTTCATTACCTTTCATAAAAAATTTTGGATCATGAAATAGCACATTCAAATTTCTTTTTTTTAGGAACCTCATACCATCAGTTATTTGGTAATTAAATATAATTACCTAATCCAAAGAAGAACCCACGATGTTTCAAGGCTTGGGTACATGTGGTTGGAGGAAATTGGAGAGTGATGCTGATTATGAATTTTATAGAAAGAAGTTCTTAAGTGATATTCATTTCACTACCACAGATTGGAACCGTAACAATAGTTTAAATTATCAAGAAATACCGTCGCTACATCTTGATAGAAGTAAGAGTTTCTAGCAACTTTTATCAATAAATTAAATTCATTCATTTTAAGACTAAGATCAATAATATAATATTTAATTATTTCAGATTCTAAGGTTAATGTTTCGTCAGCAGAAATTTCTGAAATACCTGGACTTATTCAATCATCTACTTCACTGCATAACATAATAGGTAAAGAAAAACGTTGTATGTCCTATCCTATGTGACCTATACTTCACACAAATATTGTTGGTACTGTCTGTGATTTGTATTGAAATATTTTTTTAAAAACATGCATGACGGGCCCTATTCAATTTGCCAAGCACCTTTTTATTATTTATACATTAATACATTTATTTCAGATATTATGGAGAAAGTCCCTACACAAGCAGTATCGCTTATGCCTAAACAAAGTCAACCTCTTACTTCTGGGTAATGTAAACAGGTACATATTATTAATCTGTAAATCAATCATATAGTTTATCAGCACGGTTATTTTACTTAGTATGGGAGGTGTCTTTAGATTGTTTAAACATAAAGAACGACTTGGCTATCGCGTACAATACTTTACTCCTACTCGTTTGTAATAAACAGTTAAATAATTATTAACTAACTTACGGCGGGTCCTTATATTCTATCTACAGTTGAAAATAGACGTACTGTGGCTTAGTTCCTTAGCAACTTCTGTTATTTATTGGAATATAACAAAAAAAAAATGCCAGGCAATTAAGCTTTAGTAAGCTTACTTTTAACTATGGATAGAATATAGGGACCCGCCGGTAATGATTCACACCAACACATCAAAAGTTGATTGGAAATATTACTGCATTTAATATCCATACTCGTGCCAAGAATTAAAATAACTCCAATGTTTTTTTTATCATCAAGTGCGTAAATTCATAGGAATAATTTTTTTTGCAGAGACAACACGTCAACAACAATTGTCGTCGCTTTTGCTGCATACTCTCCGAAGGCAGATTACAACTTTGCAAGCAGAAATGACCAGATCACGCAAAAAAAACTCACAACTTTGTGAATCAAGATTATCTGTAGGACTATACGCTAACTTATTTTAGCATATGAAAGTGATAATCACCGAGCTATGTATTTACTCTTATACTACTACATTACTATAACGCTATTGTGACCCTTTCCTGTACTGCAAAAATTAGTTAAAATATTTTGTTCAATAAATTAACACAAATTAATTGCTGTCCAGTTGTTTACAACTGAAAATGAAAATGTTTATAGTTGTGTTCTCGAAGTAGGTTTTTAATTCATTTTTGTGTTTTATACAATTAAAAGGGACATCGCAGAGGACGTGGGTTCGATTTCCGCATCAAGAGTACAATTTTATGAACTTTTCCTAACCACAAATTCTAATTTTTTCTAACATTTATAATGTTAGAAAAATTATTTATGCTAAAATTAAAATCAAAATACGAATTAATTTAATTTAATTTTTCCACATTTTTAAGACATGATTTTTAAAAATTTCGCTACAATATTTTGTATTGGGCACTATATTTTTTGTCACCAGAATTTTTTGTTTTTCAACCGTTTTCTAAGCTTTTGGATTGTATTGCAAACTTTTGCAATTGGCTTTGTATTTTTTTACCTTTATATTTAATTACTATGTATCTATGTAGAAATATTTTGGTGATTAGAAAAAGAATTTAGAAAAATTATGGTCTTGATGCGGGAATCGAACCCGCGTCCGCTGTATTTCCAGGCACCTGCCTGGAAACTGCCTGACCGCTCGGCCAATCTAGACATACTATGTATCTGTTTCAAGATCACCGTATCACTACTTTACATTTTTTACAACTCTTACTTATTTTTTTCATATATTTTACTAGGATCAGGTCCTGCATTAACTACATCAGAATGTAATTGATTAAAAGGCACCACAATTTCCTCTGTGTTTGACCCACGAGGACTTTGTGGTACCTCATTGTCGGGGTAATATAAGAAGTATATCGCAGTTTGCGTGAAGGGAATGGGGCGAGTTAAAATTATTAAGTAGTAAAGACTTATAGACCACCTTTAAACGATATTGTATTAGGTGCCGTATTTCTCTCGCCATAACTTCTTATATTACCGAAAAAGTTTTTAAGTGGGTCCTGGTTTATATTTCTTGTGAACATTGCATCAAGCCCATATGTTTGGGTTTAAAAGTAATATCCCTAACCTAATGTTGTCCCTAATAATTTTTGAACCCTGATTGTTCTTATATTTTTTTACAGAAGCCTTTATCACATTTAATTGAATTTTATTATTTCCGTCTTTTACTTTTTTAATACATTTAACTGACCTAATTACTTTCATGGCATATGTCCATAATTTTTATTATTTATGTATATTTTACCATTTACAATATAAATTGTAGCAAATACATTTGATTTTTATTTTATGATATGAACCCATGTTGGAAAGCGTTTATTTTAGGATGAATAGAAATAGTAACATGTGTTTATTTAGTTTAATATTGCGTATTTGTAAGCAATGTCGATGTTTATATTTGTATTGATGTATAATGTAACTCTTTATTGTCCGTAACTGTTTAAAATTCTAACAGTTACCGATTTATAAGGATCTTGCAATAAACTAATACGTAATATTAAATTAAATGAACACGTTTATGTGTGGGTAAATACGTATAAGCTCACGCACACATTGACACCTACTCAAAGGTCGGATGGAATTTGTAGATAGAGCTAGTGTGAAATGAATTGACATTAGCGGTTAACAAAAAAATACGGCGAGCGGGCTCTCTATATCCGTAGTATTATTGTCCTCTATGACTATTGTCCTCTATGGTCAATACTCTGCCTCGCACTTTCCCATAGAGGACAATACTACGGATACACTTTCCTTTGTACCGCTAGCGGATACGTATATTAATAATATTTTGCTAGTTTAATTGGGTATTAGTGAAATTTTTAATCCCATTGAAAATATATGGGCTATGATTGTGACCATGCAGTAAAACTAGATAAAGCATTTGATGGTCGCGACGCCGCTTTTGATGGTTTTACGGAGGGCTACATCGTCGCACAGGCTCACAGGCACAGGCAGTGTCATGAGATGAGAGTGATGATGAAAAAAGTGAAGATTCAATTACCGATATAGAAGAGTAAGAATATTTCTTTAATAAGTTCATCATCATCATCGCCCTGCCCTTATCCCGTCCTATTTGGGGTCGGCAGTATGTCCTCTTTTTCCATTCTCTTCTGTCACTCGTCATCTCCTCATTCACATCCATCACCTTCATATCACACCTCACACAATCCATCCATCTTTTCAGTGGTCTTCCTTTTCACTCCGCACATCCATCTCAACATTCTCATCTCTGCCGCATGCAATTTTCTTTCATCCGTCTTTTTCACAGCCCAACATTCCGATCCATACATAACGACAGGTCTTATAACAGACTTGTAGATCTTTCCTTTCAGTTTCAGTGGCATTCTTGGGTCGCATGTAGTTGCTGTGACCTGTCGCGATTTCATCCAACCCGCGTTGACCCGGTTTGTAATTTCCCTATCGATCTCCCCATCTGATTTTTTTTAATAAGTTATGGATATAAATAGTGTTTTACGAGACTGCGGAGAAGTCGGAGGATGGTCAAGTGTTCGTGTATGTCCGTTCATTTGTGTGTATATCCGTTCCTATATACGTTAGTAACTACTCAATAACTTGCTTTCTAATAAAAAATGAATTTTCTTTTCAAATATTTAATTATATTGTCTTTTTCACTGACCCTACTTTTGCGATCACTCACACAAATGCAAAGCTAATCTTATACCAAAAGAACTATATCGTTCGTTCACGTTAGCAGTTGTTGTTATACTCTGTGCTTATTGCTGATCCAATTTTAAGCGGTCGGTCGGATAAACAGTGCATTGCTATAGAGCTATTATCAGCAATCGAGTTAGGCGGTAGGCCCACAGGAGTCCCAAAAGAAGCATAAACTAAAACTAATGGGCCTCGGGGGCGGTCAATCAGCTTCGCGTCAAGCTCGTTGATTTTCTGTGTGTTTCATTCTGTTGCTAGGTCAATCAAACAGATCTTTTTAAGTCATTTGACTTAAAAAAAGATTTGTTTAACATACGGACAGTCTCCGAGGCCCATAAGGACTAACGTCCGTACTCGGAGACATCAGTCAATTAACGTTAATGAGTACTAAATAAATAAAAAATGTTCATTCGAATCCAAAGTTTGGCTTCCAGGCTATAGATCTGGCTAGAATAGCGATTAGTTTTGAATTAACGAAAAGCTCGTTAATGCACCATTAAATTTAAAGCGACGTCGTCGTAGCTCTAAAGGCGAGATTCCACTAGTATGCCAAACTGTGCGGCATCGGCACAGCGTTTGCCAGCGTGTATATATCATATATCTACAAATAAATAGTTCCCGGCACGTAAGTTGAATCAAAATGACGGTCGTCTGCGCAGGTTTATTTGAAGGAAAGTGTCTATAAACAAAATTTTGAACGCGCAGAAGTGAAGAAGTCAAAGAAGAAACAAAATTTTGAACGCGCAGAAGTGAAGAAGTCAAAGAAGAAACAAAATTTTGAACGCGCAGAAGTGAAGAAGTCAAAGAAGAAAGAAAATTTTGAAGGTCGCACTTCAAAATTTCATACCAAAACCTCGATTAATAGCTGTTAACGTTATACTGCGCTGCGCATAGATCAAATTATGTGCCGGGTTGTACATAAATCACGCCTATATCCCCGAAGGGATAAGCAGAGATGAATTAACACCCACTTCAGGTCACATTTCATAGTGTGGCGAGCCTTTTGCCATCTATCGGGCATATAAATCGCAGTTTAGTATTGCTAGGACAGGTGGTTCAGATAATAGGAATGCTGCTGCCCATTACTCATCGCTATCTTTACACTCTTTAGCCTTAGTCAGCTAAAAGACCTTTTGGGAACTTAGATTGATGATGGGCAAACTACAAACAACGGATTAGGTAGGTACCCAAAGGGTAAACCTGAGCCAAAATATTGCAATCCCAATCAATCAACATTTATTGCGATAAGACTAAAATCAAAGCAATGCATATTTTTGAGATATCCAATGCACCTTAGTGCACAGCGACAGGGATGTTTTTCGAATGCCCGTCCAACTTAGCCCGTTAGCATGTACCTTTGCCCTTGGTCCGTCCACCCTCCGATTTACTGCGAGCTTTGCAATGCGGCCCGCGCTTGTGAGATATGAGCGGAGCGTGCACAGATTATTTGAGCAGAGGGGTAATTTAATTCTAACATGGCAACTAAACGATAATATCTATCTATAGAGTAAGGGCCTGTCTCACAATCGACAAGTAAGTTCTGAGTAGCTTACATGGCAGTTCAATTGGCAATTATTTCATGTTAAAACTGTCAAATGATCTGCCAAGTAAGCTACTCAAAACTTACTTGTCGAATGTGAAACAGAGCTCACCGAATATACTTGGGAGTTATTTTGTTAGTTTTTAGATCGAAGAAGCGATGGATAGTGTTAGCGACAGATGGGCTAGTAGCTCTTTTCATATTAAATTTTTGTTTATTAAAATTAATGTTCTTTTTTTTATATTTTTTACTTTTTTCATTGGAATAAGATTAGGCTAGAATATGGTGCAAATAAATTTCGTAAGCATATACTCCTTTTCAAATGGAATGTGTAAAAGATGGTATGTAAGTATGAGGAAGAAGAGAGATATATATTCCCGCATCAACACTATATCAGATATAGAAGAGTATGGAACGACAATTCATGAGTATATTAGAGTTGGTTTTTCATATGCTCACTGTATGGTAATCTGAAAATTTTAAGTACTTACTTACTACTTAGATTCTATAGTAAAGTATTATAGTTTTTGTTTAGATTTTTCGATAGGTTTCTGGCATACGCATACGGGCATTTTGTATTGAATCCATATTGGTAACCGGTTAAAATTTACATTCATTAGACTAAATAAACAACGAAGAGTTGACTGACGGAGAAAAGTAAACATGACGCTCCATTTTTTCCGTCCCATCTGTTTGCCGGCAATATTTGCTCTGTGTCTGATGGCTCCCTCATTTGCCCTCCTCCAGTCTGCCTTTGTTAGTCGGGGTGATCGGCCGTGGCCGACGCATCCGACCGCCTTTCTAAATAAAACTTGGGGCACTCCCGCGTCTGTGTAAATAGCTTTAAATTCAACATCTTTCTTTAGCTACGCATAATTTTAAAAAATACGTCTAACTTTTTGGCGCTTTAACAAAAGAACGTTTCAAAGCAAAAAGTTCGAATTTATGCAAACCTCGTTCGTTGTTTGTTTTTGTTGTTTTTTTTAAATCGCGCTGTTGTAGACGGGGTAAGGTGCCGGCAGTGCCTAATTGCTGTTTTAGCAGATCTAAAATAAGAGTTGGATTTTCGTGATCGGAAAATGGATTGGCGCGAAAAACTTTTCGGCAAAGTGCTGGTGAGGTGTGAATCCTCAAAGGCTCAATTCGTGAATGTGCCAACTGTGGAGGCTCTGTCTGACTGCGTGGAGGAGGGCGAAGGGACAGTGTGTGGCATATACTTCTCCTTCGCCAACATTAGTGATTCGAGTGACGATTTCGGAGTGAGGCTGGAGGAAGTGTTTAGGAATGTGAGCGGTCGGCTGAAGGTTGTTCAGGTGGTGCTCTGGGCCCATGTTGGGACCCCTGAGGGTCCCGTGGAAAGAGAGGCTGGGTTCCGTCGCAGTTTGACGGGGAAGCCGTGGTTCGCTGTACCTTTCCATGACGTGGATACAAAGGTAAGGATGAAGGTATTGCAGACATTTTTGGAATGCACGTTTTAGGTAGATACACTGCATACATAATCATACATAAATCACGCCCTAAAGGTAAGGCATTATAGGCAGGAGTGTTTTGAAAACTGCGTTTCGCCGTACTTAATGTCAAAATATTTTATTATATTTAAGTAGATTTAAATATTACCCATAGACCCGGCAAGAAAAGCGGCTGTAACTGCCACACTCAGAGACGTCAATTAACGTTAATGAGTACTTAAAACAAAAAAATATCAATTCTACAATACTAGTCGATTATTTCCGGGCCTATGGTCGAGTTTTGATTGACATTTTTTTAAGTACTCATTATAGTTAATTGACGTCTCTGAGTGCGGCTTGCGGCAGTTAGTCGCCGTCTACGACACCCACGAGAGTGGTGGTGACAGTTGTATTCACCTCTACCGTCACCACAGGGTATCACACAGTTTAATTACTCAAACACTACAAAAAGCAAAAACATTTTAACTGTGTGTTCAAATGTTTCACCAGGCAACTGAGTAAGAATGTAAAAAATATGCGAAACATGCATAGAGTTTTTTTTTGGTGCCTCCGCCGGTCGTTGACCGCTTATCTCGGGTCATCGGGAGATGCATTTTATGTTCGGCTCATGCATTTCGTAAATGTCCAACATGTATAGGTACCTAACGCCTGTAAATCCCGAAAGGGAGAGCATTAAAGGCCGCACTTCGTTGGTTTATATAAAGTTCCTTTCCGTGACAATATTAACATTAACTTCAATACTTTAATCCTACATCTAAGAGTATGAAATTAAGTTAAGTTAATTATTAATAATGTGTTAACAAATTCCATATCTTAAAACAGTGATCATCATCATCATCATCATGATGATATAAATCGATGATGATGATGATAAAACAGTGACGATCGCCTTGTACCATACCCACGGAAGAGATTGAGAGTGGTGACAATTTATTATATTCTGCTCATACCTACTTAAATGGTATCTTTTAATGGAAAAATACACATAAATAAATAAATAAATATTTTTTTACACTCACACCTATCATCTAGCCCAAAGTAAGTAGCCTAAGCACTTGTGTTATGGATACTAGATGACGGACATATTTTTAATATAATTATGTATATAAATGTTGAAAATATACTACATAAACATGTACACAACCATGACTCGGAAACAAACTTTTGTGGTCATCACAAAGTTTGCCACTACCAGGATTCGAAGCATTCGACCAAGGCGGCCAAAAACAGACCTGTCTGACCTGTCCAAATGTTATTAACTTATAACCTAATATACAAAGTTATTCCATCCATAGAGCAAGTTGGACGTTAGAAAATTATTTAAAGTAGTTAAAAATATGTTTGATTTAACTACAATAAACTTGACTCTACAATCGAGTCTCATCACGCCAGTGAAATAAATTACAAGTAATTTTCGCGGACCGATGCGAATAATAAACCGGAACATTTATTGAGATTTAATGTATTAATTCAAATATTATTTGCGAGCGAATTTAAAAGCCTTCGGAACAAAGGTTTCGGCACAGCGTTATTTAACTTGTGACGCCCAGGTCACGGACGGATTACGGAGAAATTCTTTGCCTTAGGGCTGTCGTGCAAATTTAAGTGTTCAAATTAATAATTTTATCATCATCATCATCACCAGCCCTAATGTCCCCACTGCTGGGGCACGGGCCTTGCCTATGGATGGAAGAATATAAGGAGATTGGGCCATAACCCACCACGCTGGCCCAGTGCGGGTTGGTGGGTACTAACGACTGCAGATGCAGCCGGGGCCAACGGCTTAACGTGCCTTCCGAAGCACGGAGGAACTCGAGATAATAAATTTTTGGTCACCCATCCAATGACCGGCCTTAGCGAAATTGCTTAGTTTACGCAATCGCAGGCCAAGCGCGCTGTGCCACTGCGCTAGCGAGCTCCTCGAGCGATAATTTTATCATCTACTTGTAAATCTATAAAATAAAACATGAATATACAACATGCATTAAATAATCACGCTGCAGCAAAAAATAACGTGGCTAGAAAAAAACATCTGCTCGGATTGCAAAGGACGCGAGTTCGATTCCCGCATCAACACTATATCATTTTTCGAACATTTTCTAACCACAATATTCTTTGATAAAATATTAATCACATATTTAGAGGACAATATTGACTAAGGCAATAAGTTTAATTTTTAATTAATTTTGTTTTTAACGAATTTTTCGAAGTTAATTGACGTCTCCGAGTGCGGCAGAATGGTATCTAGTGACAGCCCTAAGAGTATCTATCGCTTTGATCCGTGCATCACAACAAATTACTTTCCACCTGAGGAGGGGTGCTTTAGCGGGAACAGGTGCGTGCCCGTAACGAAATATTACACCGGAACACCAGGCCACCCCTAGCTAAAATGGCTGTGGCCGGACTTTTACTAATAAACGTACACAATATGCAACATGTAACAGAAATTACGCGCACCCTTATAATCTACCCACGATTATTCTTCTCCCTTCCCTGTTCCCAGTCTATCTGGGGTCGGCGCAGTGTTTCCTCTTCTATTCCTATCGGTCAGACGTCATCAAGTCGTCCACTCCCTTTTGATTCAGATCATCCATCACACCGTAAAGTTGCTAGTAATGAATGAATGTAAAGAAAAGAGATGGAATGGATGGACCATGTCGATTAGGTGACAACATTCCAATCCATACCGCTCAAGGTTTTGGCTTAGCCGGCCGCCTGCCTGACACCAACCCTCTTTGGGTATGCTGTTGTTGGTGGTTTGTCCTCCACCAGTCGGGTGCCCCAAGGTGCTTATTGGTCTACACCGGACAATGTCCCTTAGTCGACTTTCACGATACCCAAGGGATGAGTCGGGGCTGGCCACAGAAATTAGTCTACAATTTTATTTTGCTCCCAGGACAGCATGGGAAAAATGTAATCGTTTCTATGTAATTCGGTATCATTTAATTACTAAACAAAATGGTAATTATATTTTAAATAAAACCACTTTTACGGATAAGACTCGCGTATAATTTGGTGTTTGGCATATTAATTATTTAACCCGACGTTTCGATCACTTTACAGTGGCCATGGTCACGGGGGGACTAAAGATGACAGGTGTCCTCACAATCAAGTAATAATTAACTACCGTCATAATATTTGAATTTTTTTTAGGTGTTCCGATTTACACATACAGAGCTTACAGTATCATTGTTTTTGGCAGTATGAGGACGGTGTTGGAATTTAATTATTCTAATAATTGGGTCCCAAGCAGGTGGTATGTTCCAACCATTATCCCTATTGAAGTTTGGATGTTTCTTGATTTCAATAGCTTCACGTATCATTCTAGGTATATATCGTTTCTCTTTTGCTAGAATTTGCGGTTTGTCAAATCTTAAATAATGGTTGGGTCCGTCTAAGGCATGTTCACATACTGCAGATTTTGTTTCGCGCCTATGTTTCACATCAGCTATGTGTTCTTTTACCCGGGTCCCTATACTTCTCTTTGTTTGGCCTATATAAGAGAGTCTCTAAGAAAGATCTCTAAGAAAGACTCTCTTTAGTCCCCCCGTGACCACGGCCACTGTAAAGTGATCGAAACGTCGGGTTAAATAATTAATATGCCAAACACCAAATTATACGCGAGTCTTATCCGTAAAAGTTGTTTTATTTCAAATGTGTAGTGCTCGTGCAAATATAAGAAAACATTATGGTAATAATAATTAATAAAGGGTGTATACTTAAATATCTACTTAAAAGATCAAATAAATTACACATCAAAGTCATAATAAGTAGTAAATAGTAAAAAAAATCGAATAAATTCCTCATGGTCATATAAAGTAGCATGAATTATAATTTTATAATTTACATCGCTGCGTAGTACATACATACGAATTTTTCTAAAGTACAGCAATACCATACGCGTTACACAATATTTTTACTGGATATCGAGTAATATTCTAAACGGAAGCCAAAACGGTAACTTAAATCGTGATGTTTGCGTCGCAAGGCACATTTTTAAATAAGCAAATGTGCCTTGACGGCATTCGTGTTATCCCCAGGGATTCTCGCGAAGTCATTACCTTTAATATTTAATGTAGGACAGCAATGGGATCCTGAGATAAGGGCGAGGTTACAGTAATATGTAATATTACATTTGCATTAACAGTCACGTGAAACCGAGCTTTATGTCAAACGCGTAAAGTGCAGCGTTGTACTGAATTTTTAATGGAATTCCTTCGAAAGGAATAGGTTCTATAAAACTTGGTTATATTACATGTAGCATGTGTGTAGGAGTGATATCGTGTTTGAGCTTACACTGTATGTAGACCTAGCACGGGCGTGGACTCTCCACCACTTGACTGACAGTGTTATATTTCGGGGGTAAATGTTATAAATTTGAGTTCGCATCAACAAAGCCAACCATTCCACTCCCTAGACACTTAAATAAAAGGCCTGTCGTCCCGTGAGCAAATAATATTCCTCGGCCAAAGCCTTCGTGACTTGGGCTTTTGTACAGCAGCCGCAATAAGGCTCAAAATGGCCCATCGCTTTTAATTTTCATACGGACGCTCCAAAGCGGCTGTGTTCGAGCGTGAAATATTGAGGAATGTCATGTAAATATACGGAGACGCGCGCGGTTCTTCCGAACGAAGTATTTTGTGATCACGTGGAAGGAAATTACAAGGAGTTTAGTCACAAATGTTTGGGTTTTAGTTAGGTTGGGTTAAAGTCCAAAGGAGGTGTTCCAGAATGTATGGAGTCTGGCCCATATACTTGTACAAAATGTAGTCTTATACAACATGTAGGCGATAATTTATAAAACAGTTCTTACCCCCGAATACAGAAAGGCTACTCAAATTTAGGGGACTGCTTAAAAAGTTAAGTGGACACTACCTGTCAGAATTTGTATGGAAAAATGTCAATTTTGACAATACTTAAATGTTAAGCGGGACTCAAACTTTGAATAGCGTTTCTGTATTCGGGGGTTAGTGTGTTAAATTCCTATTTTTAAGCTCTGTTTTTGGCTTGTTGTACTTAGGCTTTTAATGCAAGACAACAGCCTAGCCTACCGTCATGGCGGAATAAAGATTTCTGCAAACAAACATGAACCAACGAACAAACCAAGCGAGCGAAGCGAGCGTGCCGCGTCAGCGAGCGAGTGCCAGTGATTTGTGCTATTATAGAATTGGTAAAGAGGGTAGGCTGTTGACTGAACGGCTAATTAAGCTGGCTGACTGCGACATAATTATACTTTTGTATATTTTATGACTATATCGTAGTAAATTTTCAAATTTTTCTTTTACAATATACCTACATATAATGCCTGGCAGAGCAGGTTAAATTTGGCATTGCCATTACAAATATCCCATCCAATATATTATCCGCCAACATTGTAACAAGGGTTTTAAATCAAGCTACTTACGAATCTTTATTGCTCAAGTTTACGATTTATTTGAGTTTTTTTTTCCTATTATTCCGTTATTCTGTAAGGGGACAACTTTCACATCACTCCCATTAACTGTTGGGGACTTGCCGTAAGTGGGCGTTCTGTAACATTTTCAGGAGTATCTACGTAGTATGTAGTTTTTTACATGGTTTGTCGCTTGTATACTAAGTAATTATGTATAGTTTTAAGTACATGATTTGTCACTTGTATGAATACTTGAGTTATACAACTGTCGGTAGGCAGAACGCGGCGAGCCTATACGCAATAAATGGTACTTTTATGGGGAAGATGAGTGTTGACATGTTGTGAAGGGGCCCCGTAAGCCCATACTTGGGTCACAAGCCCCAAGCGCTACCACTGACTTCCCCCTCTGCCGCACTATGAATCCACTGAATGCTAACTGCCGCACTCAGAGACGTCAAATAACGTTAATGCGTACTTAACGTCAAAAATGATAATTCAAAACTAGTCGCTATTCTTGCTGGGTCTATGGTCTAGATTTGAATGAAAATTTTTGACATTAGATACTCATTACAGTTAATTGACGTCTCTGAGTGCGGCAGTAAGAGTTTTCGTCTCTCTCTTTTTGATTGTATTATTTGAACTTTCTACCCGGCTCCTACATAAGATTTTAGGATCGATGCAGTATGTGATTTTCACTTGACTGATGTGAGATATTCAACCTTGCATCATAACTAACTAAGCAATGACAGCTGCCAATGTATTCTGTAAGAAAGTCCCCGAAGGAAGCCAGTAATGGTTGTTGACCATTTCCTTTACGCTCCGCTAGCCCTCGTAGCAGTGCCTTATAATCACTGCTACGGACTGTAGCAAATATACGCGACATAGTACTACGCTACGCTGATCTTTCCATAGCACTGCAGCGCATTATGTAGCGGTCTACAATATCACGTTATAGTATAGTGACGTCTTCGGCGGGGTTGTATAAGGCCCTACGGAAAAAAATATTTGTATCGAAGTGGCGGCGCTTTAGCACGAAGTTGATTGAAATAGCTGTATTGTGCCGCATGGCCTCGAAAGCGAGACAGAGCGCAGCGTACCCTGGTCAATAAATTTGACGTAAGCGCCAAATCAAACTTCAATTAACTGTGTCTCTATTAACAGTTTTTATTCATATTATCGAGCAATCCCTTTTTTTTTTTTTTTTTTTTTTGTTTTTTTTTTTTTGACGGAGTGGAATGCATTTACGCACCGTATCGGCCGCTAGCTAGACGGCCGACGTGTGTGGGACTCGCCCGACTCAAGATCGAGTCGGGAATACGCCACTAAACCACTCCGGTGTCCCTCCAGCCCTTCTGACGGGGAGGGTCTGGGGTCTGCCGCGAGGCAATTCACCAGTCTCTCCCCAGGGCCTGCCGGCTTACGCCGGGGTCAGCGCCGAGGAGGGGATGTCCGGAACACTGGACATCCCCCCAGACGGGGTGGCCTGTGCAATGCACACACGGGGGCTAACCCGAGTGTGCAGGCCACTCTTGTCGGGCCTAAGGAGGACGAACATGAGCTCGCCTCCTTCGGCCCATCCGCCTACGCCGGAGGGGAGCGGCTAGAGCATCCTCTTCCCGCTCCCTCTCCGCTGCCTCTTTCTGCGACATGACAGCCTCGCAGAAGGAGGCGGCAGCCTCCCAGTTCCCCTCACTCCCAACCATGAATTTGACCAGAGTCGGAAGCGAGAGGTGACCCCCGCCTAGCGCCGCGCGAAGTTCGCGGCGCTCAGATCGCCAGGCCGGGCACACACAGAGTGTGTGCTCGGCCGTGTCATCCGGAGCGTCGCAGTGGTGGCACCGCGACGACTCTTCCCGACGGGGGACCTTGTGCAGGTAGTGACCGAAGCACCCATGTCCGGTCAGCACCTGCACTAGGCGGTAGGTGAGGCTGCCGTGCCGGCGCCCAACCCACTCCTCCAACACCGGACGGATGGCTTCTACCGTCCGGTGGCCGGCACGCGGGGCAAGAAGTGCCTCTGCCCACTGGCCAAAGACGCGTCTTTTGGCCAGCGTCCGCACCCGTCTCCCTTCCTCGAGAACGGGGCGTTCCCCCCGCTCTCTTGCCGCGACCCGCACTTGATGTACCTGGGCCAGAACCATGGCATCAAGTTCCCACGGAGGCATGCCTGATAGGACGCAGGCAGCCTCGTGTCCAACCGTGCGGTAGGCCCGCACGGTCCGGGTCGCGATGACCCTCTGCGGCTGTCGCAAAAGGGCCTTCGTGCGGGGGGAGAGGCACTCCGCCCAGACGGGGGCTCCGTAGAGAGCCATCGACCGTATTACGTTTAGGTACAGTCGACGGCAGGCCGAACCGGGGCCCCCCAGATTGGGAAGGACTCGTCCGAGTGCGGCTGCGGCGGAGCACAGCCGGGGAGCGAGAAGCTTGAAATGCTCCTCAAAGCTCCACCGGGGGTCCAGGATGAGGCCGAGGTACTTTAGGTGCACCTCGACAGGGATCCGGACCCCCTCCACTCGGACGGTCAGTCCCGCTGGGATTCTGCGCCTGGGAACTTGGAACCACATGGCCCTCGTCTTGTGGAGGGCCACCTCCAATCCCAGCATGCGGATGCGCCGGACGACCAATGAGGTGCCAACCGACGCAAGATGCTCCGCATCTTCCCATTCGCGGGCCCTTGCCGCGACTAGAGTATCGTCCGCGAAGCAGACGATCTCCATTCGCGGCAAGAGCCGGCCGCGCAAAACCCAGTTGTACCCCAGGTTCCAGAGAAGAGGTCCTAGTACAGACCCCTGGGGTACACCTGCCGCCATAGCCCATGATCGGACGCGGCCCTCCCCGTCCTCATACAGGACTACCCTCTCACGGAGGTAGTCCGAGACAAGGGCGCGGAGGTAGAGGGGCACCTCGTGAAATGCGAGTGCCGCCTCTATACATTCGTGGGGGAGGCTGTTAAAAGCATTCGCGATGTCGAGTGACACCGCGATGACAGCCTCCCCTTTTTCTGCGGCCGCCTTGGTCCACCTCCTGAGGCGGGCCACCGCGTCCATGGTGGACCGGCCGGTTCGGAAGCCAAACTGGGGCTCGGCTAGATCCGGCCCACGACTCTCCAGGTGCTGCAGGATCCGGGAAGCGAGAATCTTCTCGAGAAACTTCCCGGACTCATCCAGCAGCACCACCGGCCGATATCCCGATGGGGAGTCAGCAGGGCGTCCTTCCTTGCGGAGGAGGCAAAGTCTGCCGACCCTCCATCTCTTTGGGAAGCGGCCCGTCGCGATGCACGTGTTTAGCACCACGCGGAACCGCTCCTCCAATGGCCCCAAGGCAATGGCAGCCACCTTGGAAGGGACCCCGTCGGGCCCCGGAGCCTTGCCTTTGGTCCGGAGCCGGTCCCTTCCACTGTCAAATTCGGCGTCCGTGACAGGGGGCCCATCGCTCCACCCCTGCAGACTAGCTGTTCTGGGGGCGGAGGAGGCCGATCTGGGCGGAACGAAGTGTCCTGGATCCGGAAAAAGTGTCTCCAGGACACTTCTCAACAGCGCTGGCTCCATACAGGAGGTCGGCGGGGCGGCTTCGAGGAATTTGCCCCGCACGACCCTGTATGGCCTCCCCCAGGGGTCATTATCAAGGAGCGCTAAGAAGCGCTCCTCAGCCTCGGACTTGCCCCTGCTTATGGCAGTCCGAAGCTGCTTGTTCGCCTCTCTGAAGGCCCGGCGGAGTTCATCGGTCTCCCCGGACCACTTCTCGACGCGCTTCCGTCTGCAGCGAAGGTAGGCGCGCCGTACCGCGAGGGTAGTGGCACGCAGGGCGGCGATGTCCTGCGTCCACCAATACACCTCCTGTCGATTGGGACGGCCCCGAGAACGTGGCATGGCGGCGTTGCAGACGACTTCGAGGTCGTCCGCGAAGAGTGTCGCCATGCCCTCGGCGTCCCCTGACAGGTGGTCCGGCACCTCGAACCACGACCGGAAAATGGCCGCTTCTTCCGCCACATCACGCCGGAGTTTGGTGAGTGCCCACCTCGGAAAAGGAGAGGCACCCGCCACAGGGCCCAGATGAAGAGGGGCCCCGGGACCGGCAGTGGAGACCGCGTATCGAATATAACGATGATCCGATAGGGCCTCCACGTCGGTTATCACTCGCCAGTCCCTGATCCGGGCGGCGAATGGTGAGGTGGCAAAGGTGGTGTCAACGATGGACTCACCTTGCCACCTAACACACGTCGGGGTGGAGCCCCGATTCAGGAGTTGGAGACCTAGTGAACATGCCCAGTCCACTAGGTCCTCCCCGAAGTCGTCGATGCGGGGGGAACCCCACGCCGTGTGTTTGGCGTTAAAATCCCCCCCTACCAGCACCGGGAGTGGCGCCGCTCTCCGCACCACTCCTTCAACCGCAGACAAGAAGTTCTCAAATTCGACACGTCTGCGGTTGCCGGAGAAGTAGGTGGAGATCACCACCACTCCTCCCCACAGAACAGCCACAAAACCCTCCCCCCTCTCTCGGAGAGTGAGGGGCGGGGCGGCATTGGTGCCAGCCCCGACTATCGCCGCCAGCCCGTCGGTCGCCCCGAACCATCTCGGGGAATCCGGGATCCGGTAGGGCTCCGCCACGAGGACCAGGTCAATCCCCCACTCCGCCATAACCTGGCACATCAGGTCTTGCGACCCGGCGCAGTGGTTTATGTTAACCTGGAGAATTTCACCAATGGTCCTACTGGGCATTGTGGGTGTCCATGGGTGAAACTCCCTGGTTAGCCGGAGCCCTCGTGGCTGCCAGAGGGCGGCCTTTGACTGGAGGGGGGTTACATGATGGACCCCCCATCCGATGAGCAGCGGGCAGACCGTGGTCCGTGCAGAGTGCGCATTTAAAAGGCGCACTGCATGCTGCCGCCGTGTGTCCCGCCACCCCGCAGCGGTAGCAGAGTCCGCTGCGGTCCTTGGTCGACGGGCAAAGCTGGACCGTATGCCCCTTTTCCAGGCACTTGTGGCAGCGCATCGCGCGCTGCTCCAGTACCTGGACAGTTGCCGAACTCCACCCGACACAAAGTCTGCCACCCTCAGTGAGCTTGGGCAGCAGCTCGACCGGACACGAGGCAACCACTGTCCCCATCCCCCTGAAGCCCGAAACGATGGCGCCCACCTTGATCTTGTCAGGTGAGCACCCGAGCCTCTCCGCCAGAGCCTCCTTCAACTCAAGAGCCGACACCGAGTCATCAAGGCCGCTCACCCGGAAGTCGGCCATCTTTGTCGGGCGGGTCACTCGGGCGGTATCTCCCAAGACCTCCCCGATTTTCTGGGCCAAAGTGTCCGCCTGGCTTGGAGTCGTCTCCTTCGGGAGCTCCATCAGGCAAGCCCCGGTCATGGTCCTCCTAAATTTGCCGGGGTGCGAGATGCCCAGCTCCCGGAGGGACACTTTGGATTTGGCGATAGCCAAGGCATCCTTGTAGGTCACTCCCTCTGCCAAAGCCGTTGGCTGGAGAGCGACGACCACCGCCAAGGACCTAGGAGCTCTGGGGACCTTGGGAGACGCCGGAGCCACCTTCACCGGAGCCGGAGCCGACGCCTTGGATGGGGCCTTGCGGACCTTCTTGGCTACTGTCGTCCACTCACTGAGGACGACAGGCAGTTCCTCGCAAGAAGGTCCCGCGATATGGTCCATGGTTCTCTCCCTGGGTCTGGCCGTCTGGGCTTTTGAGGCCACCGCCTTCTTCGGCACCACTTCTCTCGCCCTTTTAGGCAGGTTTGCAGCAGGGGCCAAGGTGGCCCTCATCGTCCTGGTGGCAGCGGAACCCAAAATTGGACTCGCTGGGCGCTTGCTGGGCACCTGCTTCGCCACCTTCTTGTCAAAGTGCAGAGGGGGGCGATGCGATGGGGCCGGCAGTAGACGGCCGTCCACTTCTAGGCCCTCAAGACGGGCATTTATGTACCCTCCTATGTGCTGCATGAGCTCCTTTTGCAGCTTAGCCATGGCCTGGCCGAAGTCTTCGACTGTCAATGTCGTCTTGCCTATGTCAGCCTTCTTCCTCGGACCCCTCTTCACTTCAACCTCCGCTTCCGAAGCTGCCTCCTCCGACATAGGCTCGACCACCACTGACCGCGCTGCCTGCCCCTTGCGTGAGGGAGGGTTCTCCCTCTCTGCAAAAGCCCTACGTAGGGCAGCCACCTCTTCACCAAGGACCGAAAGTTGGCCCTTGAGGCGTTTGTTGTCGGCATGAAGCCGACGAACAAGTTCGCTCTCCTCCCTACGATCCGCCAAGTCTTTGACCACAGTCGCCATTTTGCCCATGGCCTGCTTCACTTCCTTTATGCAGGTCCCCTTGAGCTTCTTGCTCTTCAAGAGGACCTGATCAATTTCGCCCGCACCCTCTTCAAACATGCGGCGTAGCTCCTCCTTGCTCATCACCGGCGTGGGTGACCGCTTCCCTTTCCCGGCCTTTTTGGGAGCAGGAATTGGCTCCGTCAAGGTTGGCTCCGATTCTGAGTCAGTGAAAGCTGACTCCCAATCGGTGTCAACTGGTCCCTCCCGCAACTCTCTACGGGCTTGGGAGAGCCCCACCGAATGGTGGTACCCCCCCCTTCCAGTCCTCGAACGAGGGATCTTCGGCGAGGCGACTGCCTCCGGGCTTCCCGGGACCTCAGCTGCCTCACCATCGGAATCCCCAGCGTTCCAAAGACGCCCACTAAGCGCCCTTTTTCTTCGGGCTAAAATCGTCCCCACTACAGAGCCATCGGTGAAGGATGTGTCGGATTCGATGTCCACCGGTAAGCCCACACCCCCCTTAACCTCGGATGACTCAACCGCCGAGTCTGAGCGCCTAAAATCACCCACTGGAGTCAGAAAGCGCAAAGTAGCCCCTTTCCCCCCCATTTTAGGCTTCCCCCCCTTGGGATCCGGGTCAGAGGACACCTCTGACTCCCTCCCCCAATACCTGGCCCGATCCTCAATTTGTGCGCCCTCTGCGCTTCTGGTTACGCCTACTGCGTCTTGCGCCATATTCGCCACGCTTACCGCACCTTCATCCGCGCCCACTTATCGAGCAATCCCTAGGAAATTATATACACTTTACATTGATACAAGTCTCACCTTTCAATGTATAGCTGTTTAACTGTAATATTGAAAAATTGTAATAATCAGAGGTTACTTTGAATTTTTTTTTCTATCGAGGAAATGATTTTAAATCGCGTAACGGACTGTTCTACGCCCTTTCATATATGCCCAATTTACAGAATTCTGAGTATCAAATAACTGCTTATAATAGATTACGAGATAAATGCATTTGAAAAACCCTTATTTTTTAGGTAGTAGTATTTTTTAGGTTCCGTAGGGCCTTAAGTAATGTTTAAAGTCTAAAGCCGAATTAAGCCTATTGTGTATGTTATATGTATATGTATATATGTTACGTTCTTTTACCTTTCACTATTACACTTTTCCATTATGTATTTATTCTCAATCAGTAAGAGCGACGTCCGTGTAGACGACAATCGCAATCTGCTTATAAAATAGTCCCGCCGGTCTACACTTAACTTTAAAAAGCGCAGAGAGCTATCTTGCTTATGTATCGCGTTAGCAAGGTCCACTGTATCAGTCCCATTCCCATTAACCCATTCATAAATCTCTATTGCGAACTTTGGTCCGTTAACGGTCTCATCTGTTTAATACCGGCCGTCCCCATAACACGGGTCTTGCGATCACGGCATGCCGGGAATGTTCTATAGGAGTTGCCCTAATGATGTTCATTTGTCACCCTCCCCAACCGGGGATAAATGCCCACTCGTTTGGCGTAGGCACTCGGCAATGGTAATATTCATATTTTATCTCGAGCGATGAAACTCCCCGGTTGATTGTCTTCTCACTTGAATCAGGGTAATGTTTCAGTTGGGATAAATCTGAGTGGTTATTGTGGGTTGGATATTTCATTGTTATTATTATTTAACAGGTTGGCAGCCGAAACAACTGATGTTGACCTGTATCTTGTTACTGTTTTTCTAGGTATTTGTCCAGTCTATTTTTAAATGAGTTAACTGATGACTCTGCCGATTTTACTTCTGGTGGCAGTTTATTCCATGTCTTTACTAAAAAAGTGCTTAAAAGTGTTTTTTGTTTTTGGTTTTGTATATGTAGATTATGTATGTATAAAGTTAGAAAAAGAGTTTCGAAAAATTTATATAAATTATGTGTATATTTAATATTACGTGTCGTACATTTAAGGCTCGAGGGACCAATGTCGCGGGCAGGAAAATATGATACTTCCCTCGTAAAATATGATACACCAGATTCTTCTTCAATGGTATATTAATAAAAAAAGAACTATTTTCATCCCACCAACTCGGAAAAAGCGTTTTTGCTCTTCGATATCTGAGTGCAAAGGCCGTTTTTATCCTCTAGAGGTTAAAGTAAATTTGAATTTAGAACATCGTGTGCAATAAGTTTTTGAATTCAAAACATCATTAAACCTATTTATTTCTACCTCCATGGTGCCGAAATTATCATGCAACCTACATTAATTTGTTAAAAACTCAGACTCGGAACCTTCTTGGTGTACTTTTTTTGTAATTTGCTTTGTGCGCGCCATTTTCTTTTCACGTCATAAATTTGTTAAAACCTTGGAGTTCCGTGACGGTCAATCAGCTTGGTGTCAATCTTGCTTTAAACATTTTGATCGTCTACAATGCTTGCTTGATGCTTGAGTCAAGCATTTAAAAGCTTTTTAGGTTTGTTTGATTTGTTTAGCAACGGAACAAAAACATACAAAAATCAACGTGCTTGACTTAAGCTGATTGACCGTCTCGGAACTCCATTAGGGACGGTAATTTTTATTAGGTACTTACAGGTGTGTCTGGATAAATTTTGCGGGTGTGGCTGGGTGGATGGGTGGGTGTTGGAGGTGTGTCTGGGTGAATGGGTGTTTTGTGGGTGTGTCTAGGTGAATGGGTGTTTTGTGGGTGTTTCTGGGTGAATGGGTGTTTTGTGGGTGTTTCTAGGTGAGTAGGTGTTTTTGGGTGAATGGGTGTTTTGTGGGTGTTTCTGGGTAAATGGATGTTTTGTGTGTGTTTCTGGGTGAATGGGTATTTTTTGGGTGTTTCTGGGTAAATGGGTATTTGTGGGTGTTTCTGGGTGAATGAGTGTTTTGTGGGTGTTTCTGGGTGAATGGGTGTGTCTGAGTGGATGGGTGTGAATGTTGTGGGTGTTTCTGGGTGTGTGTTGAGAGTGTGTTTGGGTTAATGGGAGGGTATTGTGGAAGTTTCTGGGTGAAAACAGAAACTGTTGTGATTGTATTTTTTTTTGTATTTTGCAATTTCCTCGTTGGGGGGGATGAAAAATTACGTGTTGCACTCGAGTGCAAAGATTTTTCACCTTGTGCTCTTTTGATTCCCTCGCTATCGCTCAGGATTCTAATTTTTTAATCACTCGCTACGCTCGTGATTCAATTTTAGAATCCTTCGCTGGCTCGGTCATCATATTGAGCACGCGGTTAAAAAACAACTTTGCACTCACGTACAACAAATAACTATTATTTGGCTGAGCACACCCACAATCACGACCGCTTGGTCGACTCGCGGTGAAACAAAACAGTGAAAGAACGATCCATCCAGAGTTGCCATAAACAAAACAAATCGTAGAGCTAAATCATTTTTTCTTAATATTTAAATTAACTTAGACCGTGTGGTGACGGCAAAGTAGAATACAATTGTCACCACCCCAAATCTCTCCCGTGGGTGTCGTACAAGGCGACTAGGGATAAATCAGTGATGAGGAATGGACAGCAGCGTTCCTATTATACCACCTAGCAAAATACTGCAACTTTTATGCCCGAATAGGCAATAGGCTCGCCACCTATTACATGGGACCTAACATAATTGGCGAAACGTGGGTGCTAGTTCACCTCTGCCTACCCCTTCGGGGATATAGGCGTGAATTATGTATGTATGCTAAATTAACTTTATGGTGGCATTGCCAACATTACATGTCCGTTAGGACCAAACGTAATTGGCGGAACATGGTTGTTAATTCATCTCTACCTATAAAGAGGCGTGATTTATGCATGTATAATATCGGGCACGTAATTTGCAGTATATTGCTAGGTGGTATAAGGGGAACGCTGCTGTCCATCTCTCATCACAGTGTTAAACCCTTACCCGCCGTAGGGAATTAGGGTATTGACAATGTGTATTCTGCTCCGATGTCATCACATGAGACTGTTTAATACTGTGATATTAATGAAAGTCCTCCCCAAATGTATTTATCGCCGACTACCCTCGACGGAGCGCTTGTCACAAACTACCGCCAATAATAGTTAAGTTAATCGCCTCAGATAATTAGACGGCTTTTGTTGCTAAGATAATAATATTCTTGTGTTGCTTATTCTTCTTCTCAATAGTAATGAGTAAAAGGGACCCTCCCTTTTACTCATTACTATTGACTACCAATTTGGTGGAATGCTAAGATCCACGTTAGATAGCTATCAGTATATGGACGACTTGGCTGTCAGACAAAGGGTTCTTTTGTTCTAGATTGGTTACCTAAGTAATTGTTTATAAGAAAATTTTAAATATTTATAAATCGTAATTATGTTCATATATTTGTAACTACGTCGTCTTGTTTCTGTAACTCAAGCGCCATCATATCATACAGTATGAGTGTATCAAAATCACCTAAGTCCAATACTGGTCAATTGAAGTTTAAATTATTTTTCAATTAATCATCATGAACTTTCTAAAAAAAAATCCTAGCGTATAAGTCGGCGTAGTATGGCCTCATCATCGTAGTAGGTATCCACTCTCTTTTCATCTATATCATCACACATTCCCACTGGAAAGGCATAGTGTAATGTATGAATGTATAGGAAAGTGATGGAATGTTGTGAGACCGATGAACGGAGAGAATAATGAGATTTCAACATTTCAATCTATACCATCCATACATGATCGTCCTAACACCAACTTTTTTTGGGTATGCCGTTGTAGTGGGATGCCCTCCACTATTCAAGTGCGCCAACCAAGGTGCTTATTGGTTAGCCGGGCAATTTCTCGGGCATTAGTCCACTTGCCGTGTGGTGACGGCAGAGTAGAATACGATTGTCACCACCCCAAATCTCCCCCGTGGGTGTCGTACAAGGCGACTAAGGATAAATCAGTGATGAGGAATGGACAGCAGCGTTCCTCTTATACCATCTAGCTATGTACCTACTGCGACTTTTGTGCCCGATAAATGGCAATAGGCTCGCCACCTATTACATGGGACCTAACATAACTGGCGAAACGTGGGTGCTAGTTCACCTCTGCCTACCCCTTAGGGGATATAGGCGTGATTTATGTATGTATGTATGTATTAGTCCACTTTTACTAACTCTCCGTGCACATTCATATTTATTTTTTCGCTCCCAGGCCAGCATGTAAGATAAATGCCATGTTCCATACATTATACAGCCTGTAGGCCTAGCACGGGACGTGGACAAAACCTCTCTCCGCCACTTGACAGTGTTTTGTCTCGGGGTTTAGTGCGAGTTAGAGCGAGAGGAACATATTTCCCTTTCCCCGGGGAGATTTTGTCCACGTCCCGCGCTATGGGGGCTGTATTGTATAATAATATGCTGCGTAAGTCCCTAGGGGAAATACACAGTCCGTTTGCGGTAGCCCAGCCTGCCATTAATAAATATGATAAATTGATGTGTCCACTTCGATTCCCGCGTCGTTCCCAATTTCGGGGAATACGCTTCGACGACATTTAATTAACTGAACTGCAATATTTCGCATCGTTTAAACACAATAGTTCTTGTTTATGTATTCGAAAATGGTTTACATTAATATTGGAACTGAGTTCACTTATATATTTATGTCCACTTTATTTTTTATCTTTATTGTACCAAAACAGATGAGATTATTTTAACCCAACTCTAAACTAAATATTTCTCTTCATTCTTTAGTTCGAATAATGAAATAGAAATTTAATTATTAATTGCTTTCAAACATAATAATATGTATAGGTATATTTTAACGTTATATGAATCGGTGAATGTTAAGTTCAGAAATACCTATAACAATGCGATCGCCCTAATTATTATGATTAGAACCTACTTAACCATTTAGGTTAGGTAGGTTACATACATAAATCACGCCTAGATTCCCGAAAGGGTAGGCAGAGGTGAATTAGCTAGCACCCACGTTTCGCCAACTATGGCAGGTCCCATGTAATAGGTGGCGAGCCTATTGCCATTTATAGGGCACAAAAGTCACAGTATATTGCTAGATGGTATAAGAGGGAACGCTGCTGCCCATTCCTCATCACTGATGTATCCTTAGTCGCCTTGTACGACACCCACGGGAGAGATTTGGAGTGGTGACAATTGTATTCTACTCTGCCGTCACCTAAATTATCTTTGCAAAACTATTTGCTTAAAATATTCTATTGCTATTTTTTCCTCTGCTTGATATATTCGTTTCATACTGTTACATTACGTGGATATTGCCTATGCTTGGGTGCTAAAGACCCCATGGATGCCGAGGGGTTGATGTCTCCAGGAGGGTCCTTCAGACCCGCCGCTACTCCCGGCCCTTGGACTGCTAGGGTTGCCAAAACCTACTTCTTGACATGATGTATTATTTTTGAAAACTTGTTAAATATGACGTTAAAACTAATCACATGCATACTCCCAACTAAGCTGTCCACAATGAGTATACGATAGATAAATTCAAAGTAATTTGTTTATTATTAATTAAGCATTATGATATGAAGATGTTCGAACTTAGAAAATGTTCGTAAAACTATAGTCATGACTCGGGAATCGAACCCCTGCCCTCTGCAATTAGTCCAGTCAAAAGGCATCCGCCTGGAACGCAGAGTACGCGGGTTCGATTCCCGCATCAAAACTATCAATTTTCAAACATTTTCTAACCACAAACTAACACTTACACTCTTGACAATTAAGTCAAAAAACATAAAATATAAGGTTTTAACAGTAACAGACTGTACCTCTATCACTTTCGAAGTTAATTTTATACAGATTTTTTGCAACACAGCTTTCCTCGCGTCGACAACCCTGCGCGAGTGCCGTGTTTACTAGTGTTTACGCCTGGCTTTCATCGCGTCGTCACTGCAAACACGGCTTGTGCCTCGGATGTGTTACGCTACGCCACTTATCTTTTTGAATAGCTGGATACAGACGAATTGGGCTCATTCTTTGGCGTAAAGAGTAAAAGTATGTTGTCGATTTTTTTTTACTCCAAACATTTATAGAAAACCACGCGTATTTATCTCTTAAAGCGTTGGCAGAGGTAAATTAACACCCATGCTAAGTCTTACGTAATATGGGCCAAGCCTATTGCCATCTATCTAGCACGTAATTCGCAGTATATCTCTAGGTAGTATAAGAGCAACGCTCCTTTACTCATCGCTGCATTTACCATTAGTCGCTTGTACGACACCTGCGGGATAGATAGGGTGGTCACAGTAGTAGTACCTACCCTTTCTAGTATTTTGGATGAAGCGAAAGATGACATACCTATATCCGTCACGCCCCTTTATCCCACAAGGGTTGGCAGAGCAGAGATCGCGATCATGCTTCGATCATCCTTATGTACATACTTCTTTCGATTCATCTAATCTCATTAACGTCCTCGTGCATGCTCGTCGATTTCGGGTAATTTTGACCTGGCCCTTATTTAAAATACTTTCATTTTGATTACGAAAGATCCGCCGAGGCTTTCCCCTGCCGTTTTCTCCAAGGAAAGAAAGAGTTCCTTTACGATAACAAGATAAGACAAAACATCCTAAAACAAGGGAAGACACTTCTCAAGGAAGCGTTTGTTATCAGATATATTTACTGGCAACGCAATAAGGAAGTGAAGCATCCCAGTTGCCATGGCAACGGCGCTAATGGCTTTGGACCCAAGCACCTTGCCGGAAACTTAATCACCGAAGGGTGACCATCAAAGCGGGGAGCCGAAGGGGTTCACTATACCCCCCGTCCAATCGGCTGCATGTCATTAATTCCACTACTAATTGTTCAAAGAAAAAAAAATGTTATGTTTAACAATTACATTGTGAGTGGCTTCTATGCTGGCCTGGCAGCGAAAAAATCACCCCAGGAGTGTCGTAAAAGTCGACTAAGGGAGACGCTGCAATTATAATACATACATACATAAACTTATAATTAAATAGATACAGGAGTCATCATGTTACGGATAGCATATTTATAATCCTTTCCTTTGAGGTCCATTATTTTACCTAATTTTGAGCTTAAACTGGTTCTGTGTGAATATTTTACATACATACATAAATCACGCCTATATCCCCCAAGGGGCAGGCAGAGGTGTACTAGCACCCACGTTTCGCCAAACATGCTAGGTCCCATGTAATAGGTGGCGAGCCTATTGCCATATATCGGGCACAAAAGTCGCAGTACTATTGCTAGGTGATATAAGAGGAATGCTGCAGATTCCTCATCGCTGATTTATCCTTAGACGCCTTGTACGACACCCACGGGAGAGTTGGGGTGGTGACAATTGTATTCTACTCTGCCGTCACCACACGGCGGTATTATTAATAAATCAATAATAATTCGCTTCATGTGAATGTGACCGCCACGGCAGTATTCTACAAATTCAGTAATGTCATAAAAGCAGTTGCTGATCAAAACACCGAGGATAACTCATAGCGTTATCATCCTTCATGTTTTCATAGCGAAATAATATCTGTATCGAGTATCGCCCTCGGTGACACGACAGCAATCAGCTAAAAGCCGGCGGGGAGTCGCGACTCAGTAACGAACAGGGCTAATGTTCTGCAGCCCAACCACTCGCGTCAATGGAAACATAAGGTATCGTCAGGCTATAGCTAAAGCAGTACACTACCTACCTACATCATATATTAAGTACAGGGTGAATTTGAAATCGGTCAACAAAATTTTACAGGACATTTTTACCGCTATAATGATCGTTATAGTAACAATTAAAATTGTAATGAAACATTAAGTAATAAAATACAAGAACGCAATTCAATTATTAGATTTATTAGTTGCAATCGACGCACTTTGCTCGTGATTGTACCTACAGCGTTCTACTACCTAGCCGCGCGCACCCTTCCGCTTAGCAAACCGCGAATTAAGAACGATTTATTTAATTTTATTTAATATCAAGAATTAAATTTAATATTTTTCTAAAATAAATTTGATATTTATTTTTTTTTTGTTTTTAATCTGTATATTTACCAATTTCGAGTAAAAGAAAAGGAAAATATTGA
Source organism: Cataclysta lemnata (assembly GCA_963931975.1). NCBI lineage: Eukaryota > Metazoa > Arthropoda > Insecta > Lepidoptera > Crambidae > Cataclysta > Cataclysta lemnata. Next base: position 602,693 of record OZ008357.1, read on the forward strand.
TACTTTTTTGTCGACTTAGATTTGATTTTAAACCTCACTAATATAATGTTTAATAGCACTAAAACCTCCCATAAAAAATTGTCGATTCATTTCGATTTCACCCTGTAGTAGGAGTCTGTTTTGTTTGTTATTTATTTGGCGATCAATCTTTTTAGAAATATGTCCGGTCAATATAACAATATCTTTGTCAATATCATATCAATATCAATATCTTTGTAATGTAGATACATTCAAAATTGGTGAAAAATCCAGTGATTTTTGAAAGTTCAAAGCGAAGAATGGCTTTACCAGTGGTCATGCTAGCTGAGCAGGGCTATCGTTAAATTCGACTTAGGGAGATTGCCTGGGAGAGATGCATGGGGTACACCGGTAAATCTCTCTTACTGCCGCACTCAGAGACGTCAAATAACGCTAATGAGTACTTAATGTCAAAAAATGACAATTCAAAACTAGTCGCTTGCTGGATCTATGGTTTAGATTTTAATGATTTTTTTTACATAAAGTATTCATTTAACTTAATTGACGTCTCTGAGTGCGGCAGTTGGTCGACTTTTACGACACCCATGGGATGAGTGATTTTTTCGCTCCCAGTTCGCTTTCGATGATGAGATTTTTTCGCTCCCAGTCCAGCATGGGAGACCTTCGGGATATAGGCGTGATTTATGTATGTATATATTATAATAGAACTAGGTTAGGAGCGGCTCATCTGTTCGTCGTACGTAGGTAACTCTGTTTATAGTAATACTTAACTTGTACTAATTGAGCTAAATATAAAGCGAGTTCTATATTTATCTGCCCCCGCTGCGCTACACAGTATGAAAGTACTGTCGGTCTCATAAGTAAATTAATACTAAAGCGCTCTGTCATATCAGTGACAGCGCTTTTTTATTTTTGTTAAATTCTCCCTATATTTTAGGGAAGGCAAAGGGTCTAGCCCATACAGCCATGTCTTTAGCGTATATTTTATCTGTAGAGTGACAGCGTTTGCGCACTACGTATAGCCACTTAATTATTATTATTAAATGAATATTTATTACACAAGAGGAGCTCGCTAGCGCAGTGGCATAGCGCGCTTGGCCTGCGATTGCGTAAACTAAGCAATGTTCTCTAAGGCGGGTCAATGGATGGGTGACCATAAATATTCTATTATCTCGAGTTACTCCGTGCTTCGGAAGGCACGTTAAGCTGTTAGGCCCGGCTGCATCTGCAGTCGTTAATACCCAGACCAACCCGCGCTGGGCCAGCGTGGTGGATTATGGCCCAATCGCCCTATATTCTTTCATCTATTTGGGAAGGCCCGCGTGCCCCAGCAGTGAAGACATTTAAGGGCTGGTGATGATAGTGATGATGATGATTTCTTACAGTCACACCTCCATCTAGCCCGAAATAATATGTATATTTTATATTGTCTAGGATAATTCTGAGTTCTTCCAATAAACTCAACCGAACCGTGCAAACAAATCGATGAAAAATAAAGAAATGAAATGAAAAAAAATGATGTGCCTGGCGGGAATCCGAAATTCCCAACGGACTTATTATCACTATTGCAACTTCATGCTTATTACAAGAAAATAAGCTACATTACCAGCTTCCCAACTGACGCCGTTTGTATGAGGTTGACTGTACCAATTGTGATTGTTATCCAATATCGGTTTTGTGACACGATAGAGCTCAAAATCTCTCTCCACCACTTGACAGTGTCTTGTCTCGGGATTTAGTGGGAGTAAGAGCGAGAGGAAAGTATTTTTTCCCCCGAGGAGATTTTATCCACGCCCCGTGCTATTGTCTGTACTCTTCCCAATTATTATGCGATGCAGGTGCATATATGGGCGCTTGTGTAGGTACGTGGCAGACATACCGAGTGCCTGTTTAGGTCATTTTGCTTATGAAGTACCAACGAAACGACACAGCACAAAAATACTTATAAACAGTTTTGTCATCTTCATATTCCTGCCCTGCTGCCAAGACACGAGGCCGACGCAGTATGGTTTCCTCTTCCATTCATATCCGTCAGACGTCATCGAGCCATCCATCATCACCTTTAATGTCTCTTTCAAGACATCTCTTCGTAGAGTATTTCTTAGAAGTTACTTACTTTGTCTTCAGTTAGACCAGGGGCCTTACCACCAACTCTAAACGCGACTCAATTCCCATTGTTAAAGTGAGAGAAAGCTATACGTCGAGTAGAGCGGCGTCCCGTTTTGTCAACCGCGTTTGGATCGCACTAATACTTCATGGTACGGCCACAGGACCAGGCCCTACCGCCTAACGATTGCTGATGATAGCTATATTGCAATGCACTGCTTACGGCTATATCAGCCATCCTGAATTATAGGCGGTACGGATTTTGTGCCAAATTCATACAAAATCATTCGGTGATCATTCGTTCAAAGCTATCGCTCATAGTTTATTAGGTACATTTGGTGCGAAATGACAGCATGACGTCATAAACTATAGCTTTTGCTTTAGCAATCGAGTTAGGCGGTAGGCCCCCAGGCCTGGCTTATCTCAAAGTAAAATCCTCAACTTTTGTTGAAATATTCGAGGGGTGAAAATTAGCTTGGGCTGACATCATATCTTTATGAGCAATCACGAAAGGATTCTTTAGTAGATAAAATGTTTCTCTCTGCACACAAAGATTACACATTTATTCAAAATCCTAGACAACCATGCTGAGAATCCGACATGCCACACACTTGAACTAAAACCTCACTAAGTCACTGTACTACGTACACTAAATTTACTAAAATTGTTACTCGTCGTAAACCTCCACTCCCCGGACTATAATAGGGCACTGTGCGTTATGGCACATTCTCCCTATACTCATCTATCCATTCAGACGTTTCGCCAATTATATTAGGGCCCATGTAATAGGGGGCGAGCCTTTCGCCATCTATCGGGCCCATAAGTAGCAATATATTATGCTGCAGCCCGTTACTCATCGGTGGGAAGGAATGGGGGTGGTGACAATTGGATTCTGCTCTGCCGTCACTCCATACATGGCATCAATGCGTCGTACACACTGCGCTGTCAAGTTCCTCCAACGCAAAAGGATTATTCTTAAAAAAAATCTTTAAAAAAAGCAAATGTTAGAGGGTTTGCTTTATGAATAGGAACACCATTCATAAAGCAAACCTAACATTTTGCATACCTGCCTACTAAAATTAAGGTATGACACTGATGATCAAACTGTAACCTATTTTACCATCAATATGTAACTCAGTATTAAGCAAATAAAGATTTCTATTATAATAGGTTGGGGAAAAGATTCTTCGCATTTTTTAAGAAAATTCAAAACATTTTTTAATATAGTTTATTTACATTTAACTGAAGTATGTAGGTACCATTTTGTTCGATAACTTTTTGCCATCTTGTAGGTAGGGACATGATCCCATTGCTATAGAAATTTTGGGACTTCTGGTCAAAATACCGCGACAAGTGGTTTTGGCAGTCCTCTCGTGATGTTAACCTGACACTGCCTAAAGAATTCTGAAGAGACCGAAACAGGTGGAAATCTGAAGGTGCAAGGTCAGGACTATACGGCGGATGCATTAACACCTCCCAGCCACACTCTCTTAATTTTTGCTGAGTGGCTAAAGATGTGTGAGGTCTAGCGTTATCATGATGAAAAACCACACCCCTTCTGTTGATTAATTCCGGCTGCTTTCTCTCAACTTCTTGCTTTAATCTCATCAGTTGTTCGCAGTAGAGTTCAGAATCGATGGTCCTGCCTGGTGCTAACAGCTCATAATGAATAATGCCCTACCAATCCCACCACACACACAGCATCACCTTGTTGCGAGTTAACCCGGGTTTCGCCACAGTCTGTGAAGCCTGACCGGCCTTTGACCACGACCTTTTTCGCACGTTCTTGTCGTACGTGATCCACTTTTCATCACCAGTTATCAGCTTCTTCAAAAATGGTTCGGTTTCATTACGTCGTAATAAAGAATCACAAATGAATACACGGTTCATAAGGTTTCTTTCAGTGAGCTCGTGAGGTACCCAAATGTCGAGCTTTTTTGTGTACCCAGTTTTTTTTCAAATGCGCCAACTGTTTTGTGGTCAATTCCCAGTTCTTCAGCTACGTCGTAACTACTGACATGCCGATCTTGCTCCACTTTTTCAAAAATGGCATCCATTTTATCTGTAATAGGGCGACCAGAGCGACGTGCATCTTTGACATCAAAATTTCCGGATTGAAAACGCTTAAACCAAATTTGTGCTACTCTCACAGACACTGCACTAGGTCCATAAACATCGCAAATTTTTTTCGCGGCTTGCGTTGCATTTTTACCTTTTTTGAAGTAAAATTTTAAAATGTATCGAATTTCTTCATTAGATTCACTCATCCTTGGCGGTACGAAAAACAAATGAAAATCACACATTTTCCTAATTTGAATTTGGAATTATGTTCTTTAAAATTTAAACTTTCAATGATACCAAAACCAGCCAGATACAAATAGTATAGCCAAAGAGATTTTATTACAAGTTTATACATACTATAATGCGAAAAGACTTTTTCATCCCACCATCTCGGAAAAGGCGTTTTTGCTCTTCGATATCTGAGTGCAAAAGCCGTTTTTATCCTCTAGAGGTTAAAGTAAATTTGAATTTAGAACATCGTGTGCAATGAGTTTGTGAATTCAAAACATCATTATACATATTTATTTCTACCTCCATGGTGCCGAAATTGTCATGCAACCTATTTTAATTTGTTAAAAACTCAGACTCGGAACCTTCTTGGTGTACTTTTTTTGTAATTTGCTTTGCGCGCGCCATTTTCTTTTCACGTCGAGGAGTGTTTGGCGCGTTTCGTGGTGTCAGTCAGATTTATTTTCACTAATTCAAAAATTGTTACAGAGTGGATTTTGTGCAGTGAAAGTAGTGTTATTTTGATGCACAAGCATCCGTGTTGATGTGCAATTATGCAGAATCATCGAAAATAAATCTCATGATGTGTTTGATGTTATGGTGAAGATCACTATAAAAAGTGGTTTTATCCATTTCATCAAGCACCATCATTAACTCTGTTACCATTCAATTCGCGCCAAGCACTCCCTAGATGCGTTAAAATATGTGGCACCCATATTTTAACGTAAAATTCATTTCACTCATACTTTTCACCCACTCATTATTTCATAAGACTACAGATAAAATATACACTAAAGACTTGGCTGTATGGGCTCGACCCTTTGCCTTCCCTAAAATATAGGGAGAATAAAAAAAAATCTTTTCACGTCATAAATTTGTTAAAACCAAGGAGTTCCGTGACGGTCAATCAGCTTGGCGTCAATCTTGCTTTAAACATTTTGATCGTCTACAACGCTTGCTGGATGCTTGAGTCAAGCATTTAAAAGCTTTTTAGGTCTGTTTGATTTGTTTACGCTAGCAACGGAACAAAAACATACAGAAAATCAACGTGCTTGACTCAAGCTGATTGACCGTCTCGGAGTAATTTTTATTAGGTACTTACAGGTGTGTCTAGATGAATGTTGCGGGTGTGGCTGGGTGGATGGGTGGCTGTTGGAGGTGTGGCTGGGTGGATGGGTGGCTGTTGTAGGTGTTTCTGGGTGAATGGGTGTTTTTTGGGTGTTTCTGGGTTAATCGGTGTTTTGTGGGTGTTTCTCGGTGAATGGGTGTTTTGTGGGTGTTTCTGGGTGAATGGGTGTTTTGTGGGTGTTTCTGGGTGAATGGGTGTTTTTTGGGTGTTTCTGGGTAAATGGGTGTTTTATGGGTGTTTCTGGGTGAATGGGTGTTTTGTGGGTTTTTCTGGGTGTTTTGTGGGTGTTTCTGGGTGAATGGGTGTTTTTTGGGTGTGTATTGCAGGTGTGTATTGCGGGTGTGAATGTTGTGGGTGTTTCTGGGTGGGTGTTGAGAGTGTGTTTCGCTTAATGGGAGGGTGTTGTGGAAGTTTCTGGGTGAAAACAGAAACTGTTGTGATTGCATTTTTTTTTTGTATTTTGCAATTTCCTCGTTGGGGGGGATGAAAAGTTACGTGTTGCACTCGAGTGCAAAGATTTTTCACCTTGTGCTCTTTTGATTCCCTCGCTATCGCTCAGGATTCTAATTTTTGAATCACTCGCTACGCTCGTGATTCAATTTTAGAATCCTTCGCTAGCTCGGTCATCAAAATTGAGCACGCGGTTAAAAAACAACTTTGCACTCATGTACAACAAATAACTATTTCCCCAACCTAATATTTCTATTCTTCTAAAACCGAAATTCCCTTCCAGAGACGGCTGACCCAAAAGTACAGTATCGCAGTGGGGGTACCGACCCTGGTGATCCGCGGGCGGGCCGTCCGGGACGCCCTGCTCAGTGACCCAACGGGCAAAGGATTCCCCTGGCCCGCTCCCCCCCTCGCCGAGGTCCTGAGGGGCGTGCATCTGGAGGGCGACAGCGGCAGCAAGCTCTACGAGGAGCTGCCTACTGACGCCGTCAGGGTGTTCTATTTCGCGGCGCATTGGGTAAGGCACCTGAAAGAGTTTAGTCCGGCTAGCATGACCACCAAAACACGATATGATATTATAGCCATTTATCGCGTTAAACAGTAAAAAATAATGAATTTGATTTCAACACTTGAATAAGCCTGAATTGAATAATTGAATAAGCCTCTAAAGGCGCTATAATAAAGATATAACCATTTATCGCTTTGAACTGTCGAAAATCCAAATGATTTTTGTAAGTTCAACGCGATAAACAGCTACATACATACATAAATCACGCCTATATCCCCGAAGAGGTAGGCAGAGGTGAACTAGCACCCACGTTTCGCCAATTATGTTAGGTCCCATGTAATATATGGCCTATTGCCATTTATCGGGCACAAAAGTCGCAGTACATTGCTATTGCTAGGTGGTATATGCTAGTAGGAACGCTGCTGCCCATTCCTCATAATTGATTTATCCTTAGTCGCCTTGTAAGACACCCACGGGAGAGATTTGGGGTGGTGACAATTGTATTCTACTCTGCCGTCACCACACGGATGACAAACAGCTAGCTATATCATATCGTGTTTGGGTAGTAAGCCCAAACTAACGACTAAGGATAATAATGCCAGCCGGGCAGAGAGAGGTTTCGAAAAATTACAGTAATTGAAAAGAACGCGGATTCTCTACCCAAGTCGGGGCAATAATTTTCCGAAAATTTTCTGACCGCTTGTTCTTGTAATTTTTCCAACATTCTCACGTAAAAAATCAAATGGCATTTTATTTTTACTTCCTACCCTGTTTCCTCTCAAATCAGATGAACACCAGCTATACACCGCTTTAAAATTCTCATCCATCACACGTTAGCAAACCAAACCCGAGTTTCTTGCCCGTTCTTCTCAGAACAGGGCCTCCCGGTTCCCGGTAGCTTATGAACGGATGGCGTAGATTTTTTCGCTGGATATTGAAAACTTGTGTGTCCGTATAGGGTAGGTTAGGGGGTTAATAATTGTTTGATCGTGCGCGGCATGTTTCGTTTCGGGTCGGCGCGGGGCTTCGTTTTGGTTTTGGAGACCTATCATTATAGACTGAGGCATGCTGTGCACTTCCCTATCTTTTCTTGGACACACGGGTTTTCGATGTCTAGCGTCTTGACGATTCATAAGTGTATTAATTGTTATAATACTAAGGGCCTGCTTCACAATCTACAAGTAAGTTCTACGTAGCACACTTCGCAGATCATTTGACAGTTGTAATATGAAATATATGTCAATTGAACTGCCAAGTAAGCTACTTCGAACTTACTTGTCGTTGGTGAAACAGGCCCTTTAAGTGAATAACTAATTTTGACTTTGAATCCATCGACCTGCCTTCAATCGGTTTTTATGAAAGAGTTTGGTGGCTATGATCAATTTGCTTGATGACGAGCCTAACTTATTGTTTGTCCGTCGCATGCGCAGTGTCCGCCGTGCCGAGCCTTCTCGCCGAGCCTGTGCGCCGCGCTGGCGGCGGTGCGCAAGCGACGCACCAAGTACGCCAACACCCAACTCATTCTCGTCTCCAGCGACAGGTATTATACTCTTTATTGCACTTGAAAAATACATAATAACTTATAGTTAGTTTACTGTTTGCAAGGGCGGAGGTATGTCTTATTTATTATTTACTTTTGTTTACATAATTATCTTCTATGTATTTAAAAATGGATAGCTGTGCGTTTGTCTAATGCTCGAGAACGGCTGGGCCGATTTAGCTGATTTTGGTTTTGAAATGATTGTCTTGGGCCTGGCAAAGCAGGAAAGGTGAGGAAATATGAAAAATAGCGAGTGAAATAGTAAACGCAATAAACTCGTTTTTCCGAAACTGCTTTCCTATCAAACATTTGACGCAACCATGGCAACCTAATCATAACCATGGCTACGGGATAATTTATATGGCATAACAACGTATGCCGGGTCATTTAGTACATAGATAAATTACACCTCTTCCCCCTTTTTTTTTCGGAGTGGAATGCTTTGAAGCACCATACCAGCCGCTAGCTAGGCGACTGGCGTGAGTGGGACTCGCCAAGGCAAGAAGCGACCAGCATTACCCTCTAAACCACTCCGGTGTTCCTCCTAGCCCTGTAAGAGGGGAAAGTCTGGGATCTGCCGCGCGGCAATTCACCAGTCTAACACCTCTTCTCCCCTGGACCTCTGAGGAGTTCAGACGCTTTTAAGGGATACCTACACCGTATTTTTGTTCTTACATTTAAAATTCCTATTTTAAATCAAAAATTAACTAAAAAATTGAAAAAAATTAAGTTAGGAGTACAAAAATGGTAGCAAGGAGGTCATTGAACAGGCTACGACGTCTACTGTCGCGGTCATCTTATCCTACACTTCCTTTTTATGCTTGCTTGACTTCGATCACTAGCTTTGCATGAAATATAAACTTATTAACATTTAAAGAAAATTCATTATTATTATTATTACCTATTTACCTCCGAAGGGGTAGGCAGAGGTGTTTTGCGTTTAAAAAACACGTCCGTATATTCCTGTAGAGGTGAGCAACGGAACTCCACGTTGGGCACCAGTTTTACGTGGAAAATAACTTACATACCAATACTTTTACGACGCCCCCATAGCGAATAAGCCTACAGCGAATAAGCCTACACAGCTTATTCGCTAACTTTTTTTGACAGTTGAAAGTGATGATCACCGAACTATTTACATTACCCATTACTACTTAACTATAACGCTATTGTGACACTTGTCCTGTGAAAACTGTAATGGATAAGTAAATAGTTCGGTGATCATAACTTTCAACTGTCAAAAAAGTTAGCGAATAAGCCTACTGGAGTGAGTCGAGGCTGGTACGTTCTCCTTTATTTTTTTGCTCTCACAGCAAGGCCAGCATGGATCTTCGAAGGACACCGTGTTGCCATCAACACGGTGTGTTTTACACCGCATTATCATGCATTTATTTGTTACATCTTGGTCTATATTTAGTACTATTGGTCGTAGCGTGATGTTATATAGCCTATAACCTACCTCAATAAATGGACTATCCTACACAAAAAAAAAATCAATTTGAATCAGTAGTTCCTGAGATTAGCGCGTTCAACCAACCAAACAACCAAACTCTCTAATGATATTAGTACAGATTGTAATGTATAACACATGGCTTATAATTCTGTGGCTTATTACTTACACAACCAACGATTACTTATACAAATGTATGAACAAAGCAAAATTAATTTGATCCGAAACAATTGCCTCAATCAATTTATTGACCCAATTACTGCCGTTCGCCCAAAATTAATTAATTAACTCCATTCAAGGGCGTGAGAGATTTGTTCTGTAACTGACATTCATTTTCTTAATTGAATACCTATTCCATTTCTACTGAGAGCAAGTTATTCATTGTTTTAATATCATGGGGTCCCGGTCTTATTAGAGACTAGTGGTCGCCCGCGGCTTCGCTGGCGTTAATGTCAGTTGTTATATAGATTAAATAGCCTTCCTCAATAAAAGGACTATTCAACACAAAAAGTAGTTTCTGAGATTAGCGAGTTTCACCATACAAACAAACTCTTCACCTTTATAATATTAGTATAGGTTAAGTCGGCTCCCTAAATGCGGCCATTGAATGATATTTCTTCCTCAATCTAACTGACAAATCGTAGTATTGTCACATTATGTATTCTTGACACATTTACCTAAAGATTGGAATTGGATTAAACAAAAACAGAATAATTATTTTTTTATTTTTGCATTCTGCTGCCGTCAAGGCTTACTTTATTCGTAACAATCGGATTTTGTATGAGTTTATACAGTGCGTCCCACGGCCATGCCACACGGAGGGAAAGTATATTAAATATTGAACGTAGGATATCTTACTAAAAGAAGACATCGTTTTATTTTTAATAATAAGTAGAACTGCATTCACAGATTTTTTTAAAATCGCCTTCCTCAACCGGGAATCGAACCCGCCAAATGTGATAGAAAAATTACATGTATTTTATAATAGCGTTTGAAAGGGCTACTCATAAGCATTATTTTTTCCTAAATAACCTAGCATATTAAATGAAACTAAAATAATAAAATTTTTCATTTTATTAAAAAAAAAATAATTTATCAAATGCTCAAAATGTGATCCGTTCTGTTGTATACAAATTCTCACACTTTTGATAATTTCTCTCCCTGTCGATTTACTTATTTTTGCATGGTGGAAGTTTGAAATAATACGTCTAAGTTCATTTTGTAACTCCTGCACACTGTTGTACCGGTTCCTGTAAACTAAATCTTTTACATAACCCCATAAAAAAAAATCAAGTGGGGTTAGATCTGGGAATCTCGGTGGCCATCTAATTTGTCCAAAAGTGCCGATCCAGGAAGGAAAATATTCATTAAGAAACTCGGATGTTCTCCTACTGTTATGAGCCTGAGAATTTGTATACAACAGAACGGATCACATTTTGAGCATTTGATAAATTATTATTTTTTTAAATAAAATGATAAATTTTATGATCTTAGTTTCATTTAATATGCTAGGTTATTTAGGAAAAAATAATGCTTATGAGTAGCCCTTTCAAACGCTATTATAAAATACAGGTAATTTTTCTATCACATTTGGCGGGTTCGATTCGAGTGGTGAAACGTGGTGTTCGGTTGCTCACCTCTACAGGAATCAAGACGTACTTTTTATATGTCAATGTATTTATTTTAATTTTAATTTAAACATTATAATAAATAAATGTTGGAAAAATCAGTGCAAAGAAAATTGGCGTCAGAAAAAGTTCGACAAATTATAAAAATAACGGTCTTGATGCTGGAGTCGAACCCGCGTCCTCTGCAATCCGGGCAGATGCCTATGTCGTGGCCAAATCGTAGAATTGGTCACTTCATGATGTGGTGGCATTTTATGAAATGGCCAACTAAAACTGACCATATCATGATAATGGTCTGGCCAGATCAATGAATAAACAACGTTTAACGATATGGATAGCTAAACGCATGGCTAGTTCATGATATGGCCAAACATTATTAATTATATAATAAAATAATTACATTTACCACCGTTAGAGGCGCTTATTTCGATTTGTTTTTGTGATGCATCATGGCGGCGGACAATTAACTTAATAAACAAACTATTAGTCATGTTGTAATGGAAGATAAAAGTGAAGTGAAATGTCGTTACGATACAAAATTTTTAGAATTTTACGTTTTAAGTCACTCAAAAAACGAGGTCAACGTAAAAATTCTAAACATTACCTACATTAATGATATGGCCAAACGTGGATGGGCATATCATCAAACGTTAACGTTTCAAAGATATGGTCAGTTTTAGATGGTCGGCCACATCATGAAGTGATCAATTCTACGATTTGGCCACATCATGAAGTGATCAATTCTACGATTTGGCCACAACACCTATACCACTCGGCTAACCGAGACGTCAAACGCAGGTTCGATTCCACACCAACCACAATTTTTTTCCTTACATACATTAATCACGCCTATATTCCCGAAGGGGTAGGCAGAGGCGAATTAGCACCCAATGTTAGGTCCCATTTAAAAGTTTCCATTTTTTTTTATACCATACCATACCAGCCGCTAGCTAGGCGACTGGCGTGAGTGGGACTCGCCAAGGCACGAAGCGACCAGCACTACCCACTAAACCACTCCGGTGTTCCTCCTAGCCCTGTAACGCAAACAAAGTCGCGGGAACACAATATGTAGTTCCAAATAAATAAATATAAATATATAAATATATTTTTTTACACTCACACCTATCATCTAGCCCAAAGTAAGTAGCCTTGTGTTATGAATTCTAGATGACGGACATATTTTTAATATAATTATGTATATAAATGTTGAAAATATACTACATAAACATATACACAACCATGACTCGGAAACAAACATTTGTGGTCACCACAAAGTTTGCCCCTACCAGGATTCGAACCCGGGACCTCTTGGCCAATACCCAGCAATCTGAGCATTCGACCAAGGAGGCCGTCTAGAGGGGCCGAAAGAGGGGAAAGTCTGGGATCTGCCGCGCGACAATTCACCAGTCATAAAATGATTGGTTAAATAGTGCCTAAACCAATTTATGTGTTCCATCCTTGTCAAGGGGAGTGCTAACCGTCACTCCTTTCAATAGACACAAAAGGTGGCGAGCCTATTGCCATTTATCGGGCATAAAAGTATGTACTCAATGTATTCTAATGTCTGGAGCAGCAAGGAAACAGCGATCGATACCGCACCCCGATTTAAAACGAATTCAATTTAGCTGACGATCGCCCGCGAAATCCTGCTTTGAATATTTCATTACACACGTGTCGGATTTAATGTTTCTATTGTGTTTAAGAATGTTGAATTGGGATATGATTGTCGGATGATGGTTGCTTTAAGGCCTGATTGAGACGACGAAATTGAGTTTCAAAACGAATTCTCTAAAAACATGAAACTGGAGAGAATAAGTTTTTTACATAATGGAGAAAATATTGTACAATATTTTGTCAGACATAAATAATTAAGCAATTATACTTTACGGCAGCGACTTGTACGACAAGAATATTTAAGTCTTGTGTGGCGAAGATGTAATCTTATAGCGACTAATTTTATTAAATATGTGGAATGAATATTGAATAGGTACAATATATGTTCTTTCATTATCCGTGTTTGTCTTATCTGAATAGGATTACGAAGTTTGATTACTTATTTTAATTTGAACCAGTAGTTTCTGAGATTAGCACGTTTAACCAACCAACCAAACAAAGAAACTCTTCAGCTTTATAATATTAGTATAGATATTTAAATCGCGTATAATACAACATCTAGAAAATAATAAAGAAGTTCACAACATTAAATCGGTAGATGGCTCTGAAAACATCCAATATTCTTCAAATTCCTTCCCCCGAAATCTCGGCCACAGTGCTGTGATGTGAACCACGCCGGCATTTCAAGAACTTGCTCACTGAAAGTGGCTCTCCCTAAATTGTTTTATTAATGTGTGCGTGTAGAGCCCTCAAGAGCAGAATGCAAATTCACACGTCTCGTCCATTATTAGGCTTGTTTCTTGGTTCGTTTATGTTAATAAAGCCAAAGGATCACAAATTTATTGGCTTGTACCTATACATATTATTACGTTCTGAGTAGGTACTTAATACAACAGTTATTTGTTGCGCGTGAGTGCAAAGTTGTTTTTTACCCGAGTGCTCAATTTTGATGACCGAGCTAGCGAAGGATTCTAAAATTAGAATCCTGAGCGATAGCGAGGGAATCAAAAGAGCACAAGGTGAAAAATCTTTGCACTCAAGTGCAACACGTAACTTTTCACCCCCCGAGGAAATTGCAAAATACAAAAAAAATACCATCACAACAGTTTCTGTTTTCACCCAGAAACTTCCACAACACCCTCCCATCAACCCAAACACACTCTCACACCCACCCAGAAACACCCAGAACATCCACTCGGACACATCCATCCATCCAGACACACCCACAGCATACACCCAGACACAACCACAAAACACCCATTCACCCAGAAACACCCACAAAACACCCATTCACCCAGAAACACCCACAAAACACCCAATCACCCCATAACACCCACAAAACACCGATTCACCCAGAAACACACAAAATACCTATTCATCCAGACACACCCACAATACTCACCCATCTATTCAGACATACCCACAAAACACCCATTCACCCAGACACACCCACAAAACACCCAGACACACCTCCAACACCCACCCATCCACCCAACCACACCCGCAACATTCATCCAGACACCTGTAAACAAGTATCTAATAAAAATTACCGTCCCTAATGGAGTTCCGAGACGTTCAAATAGCTTGAGTCAAGCACGTTGATTTTCTGAATGTTTTTGTTCCGTTGCTAACGTAAACGAATCAAACAGACTTAACAGCCAAGTCTTTAGTGTATATTTTATCTGTAGTCTTATGAAATAATGAGTGGGTGAAATGTATGAATGAAATGAATTTTACGTTAAAATATGGGTGCCACATATTTTAACGCATCTAGGGAGTGCTTGGCGCGAATTGAATGGTAACAGAGTTAATGATGGTGCTTGATGAAATGGATAAAACCACTTTTTATAGTGATCTTCACCACAACATCAAACACATCATGAGACTTATTTTCGATGATTCTGCATAATTGCACATCAACACGGATGCTTGTGCATCAAAATAACACCACTTTCACTGCACAAAATACACTCTGTAACAATTTTTGAATTAGTGAAAATAAATCTGACTGACACCTCGAAACGCGCCAAACACTCTGACGTGAAAAGAAAATGGCGCGCGCAAAGCAAATTACAAAAAAAGTAGGTACACCAAGAAGGTTCCGAGACTGAGTTCCGAGTCTACAATGCTTGCTTGATGCTTGAGTCAAGCATTTAAAAGCTTTTTAGGTTTGTTTGATTTGTTTACGCTAGCAACGGACAAAAACATACAGAAAATCAACGTGCTTGACTTAGCTGATTGACCGTCTCAGAACTCCATTAGGGACGGTAATTTTTATTAGGTACTTACAGGTGTGTCTGGATAAATTTTGCGGGTGTGGCTGGGTGGATGGGTGGATGTTGGAGGTGTGTCTGGGTGAATGGGTGTTTTGTGGGTGTATTTAGGTGAATGGGTGTTTTGTGGGTGTGTCTGAATGGATGGGTGAGTATTGTGGGTCTGACTGGGTGAATGGGTGTTTTGTGTGTGTTTCTGGGTGAATGGGTGTTCTTTGGGTGTTTCTGGGTAAACGGGTGTTTTGTGGTTGTTTCTGGGTGAATGGGTGTTTTGTGGGTGTTTCTGGGTGAATTGGTGTTTTGTGGGTGTTTCTGGGTGAATGGGTGTTTTGTGGGTGTTTCTGGGTGAATGGGTGTTTTGTGGGTGTTTCTAGGTGAATGGGTGTTTTGTGGGTGTTTCTGGGTGAATGGGTGTTTCTGGGTGAATGGGTGTTTTTTGGGTGAATGGGTGTTTTTTGGGTGTGTCTGGGTGGATGGGTGTGTATTGCGGGTGTGAATGTTATGGGTGTTTCTGGGTGGGTGTTGAGAGTGTGTTTGGGTTAATGGGAGGGTGTTGTGGAAGTTTCTGGGTGAAAACAGAAACTGTTGTGTGATTGTATTTTTTTTTGTATTTTGCAATTTCCTCGTTGGGGGGATGAAAAGTTACGTGTTGCACTCGAGTGCAAAGATTTTTCACCTTTTGCTCTTTTGATTCCCTCGCTGTCGCTCAGGATTCTAATTTTTGAATCACTCGCTACGCTCGTGATTCAATTTTAGAATCCTTCGCTAGCTCGGTCATCAAAATTGAGCACGCGGTTAAAAAACAACTTTGCACTCACGTACAACAAATAACTATTCCCTCCGTGTGGCATTGCCGTGGGACGCCCTATATATACGAATGTAATTCTACTAATGAAGTGAAATACGCATTTCACTTCATTAGTAGAATAACATTCATAAAATTACCTGTAAAGAAACATAATTCGTGACTTAATTACCAGACATAAATTTTAAATATTTACGAAAATAGTGGTGAAACGTGGTGTTCGGTTGCTCACCTCTACAGGAATCAAGACGTACTTTTTATATGTCAATGTATTTATTTTAATTTTAATTTAAACATTATAATAAATAAATGTTGGAAAAATCAGTGCAAAGAAAATTGGCGTCAGAAAAAGTTCGACAAATTATAAAAATAACGGTCTTGATGCTGGAGTCGAACCCGCGTCCTCTGCAATCCGGGCAGATGCCTATGTCGTGGCCAAATCGTAGAATTGGTCACTTCATGATGTGGTGGCATTTTATGAAATGGCCAACTAAAACTGACCATATCATGATAATGGTCTGGCCAGATCAATGAATAAACAACGTTTAACGATATGGATAGCTAAACGCATGGCTAGTTCATGATATGGCCAAACATTATTAATTATATAATAAAATAATTACATTTACCACCGTTAGAGGCGCTTATTTCGATTTGTTTTTGTGATGCATCATGGCGGCGGACAATTAACTTAATAAACAAACTATTAGTCATGTTGTAATGGAAGATAAAAGTGAAGTGAAATGTCGTTACGATACAAAATTTTTAGAATTTTACGTTTTAAGTCACTCAAAAAACGAGGTCAACGTAAAAATTCTAAACATTACCTACATTAATGATATGGCCAAACGTGGATGGGCATATCATCAAACGTTAACGTTTCAAAGATATGGTCAGTTTTAGATGGTCGGCCACATCATGAAGTGATCAATTCTACGATTTGGCCACATCATGAAGTGATCAATTCTACGATTTGGCCACAACACCTATACCACTCGGCTAACCGAGACGTCAAACGCAGGTTCGATTCCACACCAACCACAATTTTTTTCCTTACATACATTAATCACGCCTATATTCCCGAAGGGGTAGGCAGAGGCGAATTAGCACCCAATGTTAGGTCCCATTTAAAAGTTTCCATTTTTTTTTATACCATACCGTACCAGCCGCTAGCTAGGCGACTGGCGTGAGTGGGACTCGCCAAGGCACGAAGCGACCAGCACTACCCACTAAACCACTCCGGTGTTCCTCCTAGCCCTGTAACGCAAACAAAGTCGCGGGAACACAATATGTAGTTCCAAATAAATAAATATAAATATATAAATATATTTTTTTACACTCACACCTATCATCTAGCCCAAAGTAAGTAGCCTTGTGTTATGAATTCTAGATGACGGACATATTTTTAATATAATTATGTATATAAATGTTGAAAATATACTACATAAACATATACACAACCATGACTCGGAAACAAACATTTGTGGTCACCACAAAGTTTGCCCCTACCAGGATTCGAACCCGGGACCTCTTGGCCAATACCCAGCAATCTGAGCATTCGACCAAGGAGGCCGTCTAGAGGGGCCGAAAGAGGGGAAAGTCTGGGATCTGCCGCGCGACAATTCACCAGTCATAAAATGATTGGTTAAATAGTGCCTAAACCAATTTATGTGTTCCATCCTTGTCAAGGGGAGTGCTAACCGTCACTCCTTTCAATAGACACAAAAGGTGGCGAGCCTATTGCCATTTATCGGGCATAAAAGTATGTACTCAATGTATTCTAATGTCTGGAGCAGCAAGGAAACAGCGATCGATACCGCACCCCGATTTAAAACGAATTCAATTTAGCTGACGATCGCCCGCGAAATCCTGCTTTGAATATTTCATTACACACGTGTCGGATTTAATGTTTCTATTGTGTTTAAGAATGTTGAATTGGGACATGATTGTCGGATGATGGTTGCTTTAAGGCCTGATTGAGACGACGAAATTGAGTTTCAAAACGAATTCTCTAAAAACATGAAACTGGAGAGAATAAGTTTTTTACATAATGGAGAAAATATTGTACAATATTTTGTCAGACATAAATAATTAAGCAATTATACTTTACGGCAGCGACTTGTACGACAAGAATATTTAAGTCTTGTGTGGCGAAGATGTAATCTTATAGCGACTAATTTTATTAAATATGTGGAATGAATATTGAATAGGTACAATATATGTTCTTTCATTATCCGTGTTTGTCTTATCTGAATAGGATTACGAAGTTTGATTACTTATTTTAATTTGAACCAGTAGTTTCTGAGATTAGCACGTTTAACCAACCAACCAAACAAAGAAACTCTTCAGCTTTATAATATTAGTATAGATATTTAAATCGCGTATAATACAACATCTAGAAAATAATAAAGAAGTTCACAACATTAAATCGGTAGATGGCTCTGAAAACATCCAATATTCTTCAAATTCCTTCCCCCGAAATCTCGGCCACAGTGCTGTGATGTGAACCACGCCGGCATTTCAAGAACTTGCTCACTGAAAGTGGCTCTCCCTAAATTGTTTTATTAATGTGTGCGTGTAGAGCCCTCAAGAGCAGAATGCAAATTCACACGTCTCGTCCATTATTAGGCTTGTTTCTTGGTTCGTTTATGTTAATAAAGCCAAAGGATCACAAATTTATTGGCTTGTACCTATACATATTATTACGTTCTGAGTAGGTACTTAATACAACAGTTATTTGTTGCGCGTGAGTGCAAAGTTGTTTTTTACCCGAGTGCTCAATTTTGATGACCGAGCTAGCGAAGGATTCTAAAATTAGAATCCTGAGCGATAGCGAGGGAATCAAAAGAGCACAAGGTGAAAAATCTTTGCACTCAAGTGCAACACGTAACTTTTCACCCCCCGAGGAAATTGCAAAATACAAAAAAAATACCATCACAACAGTTTCTGTTTTCACCCAGAAACTTCCACAACACCCTCCCATCAACCCAAACACACTCTCACACCCACCCAGAAACACCCAGAACATCCACTCGGACACATCCATCCATCCAGACACACCCACAGCATACACCCAGACACAACCACAAAACACCCATTCACCCAGAAACACCCACAAAACACCCATTCACCCAGAAACACCCACAAAACACCCAATCACCCCATAACACCCACAAAACACCCATTCACCCAGAAACACACAAAATACCTATTCATCCAGACACACCCACAATACTCACCCATCTATTCAGACATACCCACAAAACACCCATTCACCCAGACACACCCACAAAACACCCAGACACACCTCCAACACCCACCCATCCACCCAACCACACCCGCAACATTCATCCAGACACCTGTAAACAAGTATCTAATAAAAATTACCGTCCCTAATGGAGTTCCGAGACGTTTAAATAGCTTGAGTCAAGCACGTTGATTTTCTGAATGTTTTTGTTCCGTTGCTAACGTAAACGAATCAAACAGACTTAACAGCCAAGTCTTTAGTGTATATTTTATCTGTAGTCTTATGAAATAATGAGTGGGTGAAATGTATGAATGAAATGAATTTTACGTTAAAATATGGGTGCCACATATTTTAACGCATCTAGGGAGTGCTTGGCGCGAATTGAATGGTAACAGAGTTAATGATGGTGCTTGATGAAATGGATAAAACCACTTTTTATAGTGATCTTCACCACAACATCAAACACATCATGAGACTTATTTTCGATGATTCTGCATAATTGCACATCAACACGGATGCTTGTGCATCAAAATAACACCACTTTCACTGCACAAAATACACTCTGTAACAATTTTTGAATTAGTGAAAATAAATCTGACTGACACCTCGAAACGCGCCAAACACTCTGACGTGAAAAGAAAATGGCGCGCGCAAAGCAAATTACAAAAAAAGTAGGTACACCAAGAAGGTTCCGAGACTGAGTTTTTAACAAATTAAAATAGGTTGCATGATAATTTCGGCACCATGGAGGTAGAAATAAATAGGTTTAATGATGTTTTGAATTCACAAACTCATTGCATAGAGGATAAAAACGGCTTTTGCACTCAGATATCGAAGAGCAAAAATGCTTTTTCCGAGATGGTGGGATGAAAAAAAAATGTCAATTCAAAACTAGTCGCTATTCTTGCCGGCCGGGTCTGTGGTCTAGTTTTGATTAACATTTTTTGTATTAAGTACTCATTATTTGACGTCTCTGAGTGCGGCAGTAATAGCCTGCGATTGCATATAATATTCTACAAGGTTGGTCATAATATTGTCATCACCATTGCGGGGACACAGACCTTCACTATGAATGGAAGAATATCTGCAGTGCATCTAGGACATGCACTGCAGATAAAATTGCGCCTTAAGAAGACTTGGCAAACGTTGTAGCAATATCTGTTCAGCTTGATTAGGCTTTTAGAGAAATATCTATTGTATATTGTTTTAAGCTTACGTGTCCACTTTCATCTTTAAATTGTGAATAAACGGGATTTATACCACGTACCTGGATTTTGTTATGATTCCGATATTTCGGCACAGTTACATGCGTCATGGTAATCCGTGACCATGGCGCATGTAACTGTCCCGAAATATCTATTGTGTTCCATTTAAAATGTAACTATTTCGAGGTTAGTTTCGGCGAAGGGTCACAGTTGACATGAAATGTAGTGATAGATGAGTATAAAATACATTTATTTCTCGAACAGTCATAGATAATGTAGGTAAAAGATAGTGGTTCATAGTACTCTGTGATTGTGATCAAGCGCTCAGCTTATGAAAGCATTAAATTAAGAAAAGAAATGAGACACAACGTAAAAGCTCACGGCATATTGGCGCCCAACGTGGGGTTCGGTTGCAAACCTCTACACTACAGAAACATACCGTCGTGCTTTTTTAATGTCAATGTTATATTATAATTAATTTTAATTTGAAAATAATTATAAATGTTAGAAAAATCAGTGCAAAGAAAATTGGGGTCAGAAAAAGTTCGACAAATTATAAAAATCAGTCTTAATGCTGGAATCGAACCTGCGTTTAACGTCTTGGTTGGCCGAGTTAAACGTTATAGCGATATCTATTCAGTCTGATTAGGCTTTTGGATAAAAAGTCTATTATGTTTCGTAAACTATTTGGAGGTTGACGTTAGTTTCAGCGCAGGGTCACAGTTAACATGAAACGTAGTGATAGACGAGTATACTACACTTATTTGGAGTTAAGTCGCTAGTTAATTATGTGCTTAGCGGAGAGGAGACTACCCCAGAAAGTCCAAAAACTAAACTCGAACAGGCAACCAACCGACACAGATAATGTAAAAGATTGTGGTTTATAGTACCTAGGTACTCTGTGATTACAGATGAGTCAACGCTTAGCCTATTAAGGAAGCATTAAAATAAGAAAAGAAATCAGACACAACATAAAACCTTATGTAAATAAATATAAACACATCACGTAACATTCTACTGTTCCCGAGGACAATAATTTGTTTGCCAATTGAATTACCCTGAACGAAATAGAAAGAATGACCCTGTATTCTAAAAACAAAGGTATTAGGTAAAGCCTACCCTTATGAACAAACCTTTTTTTATGACACAGGGAGGGAGGCTCCTAAAAGAACTTTTAAAGCCAGAGTGGGCAATTAAATTAGGCTGATAACGATGTACATTTACCGAACGGGCTAACTCCGTTGACAGCCGTACTGTCCGCCATTTTGTGAGGTCCTCCATCTTGCATTGATGTTTGCTTTTGTTTCTGTATTTATTTTACATAATATGGGTTTTCAATTAAGTTATGCATACTTATTACATTTTGGCTTTACTATTCGTAACGGTAACATTTTCGTTGCTCTGACCGATATCAAAAGAGGAAGAAACTGAAGAGGAGGAAACCGATACCTACTGTTCCGACCCTAGGTAAACTAGTAACAGGGCAGGACGAACAATCTTCATATAACGAGTAAAATCTGTTTAATATCCTGCCAGATTCCCAACATTTAGGTACCTACTAATAACGGAAAAGTAACTTACAATATTTTAAGTGCGACTTTTCCAATAATTTCGTAATTTTATCGCTCGAAAAGGCACCTCCGCGTTCTGAATTCGGGGAAGCAATAAATATTTACTGAAGATGACCTTCAATAAATTTGCAAGGAGGCCGCTTTAATCTTGGGGGGTGGCAGACACCCGAGACATGCCCACCGGAAAAATATGGCGGTACAGAATCATCTATTTACTCGTGTTTTTTCGCTGTGGCGAAAAATAGTCTGTATTCACAGCCAAAAGCGATTTTATGTGCGTTGGTTGGTATCACGTTTTTTTCTATCTTTTTAAAAAATTTCGGTAATAAAACCTTTTTAAATTCGCTATAGGCCCTCTAGGCTTGCCACCTATTTACATAGGCCTTGGTACCGAACATATATTAATTAGCAAAACGTGGGTGTGTCACTGTTAGCGACCAGGAGGCTTACCACCATCTCTTAACGCGATCAAGTTTAGGACCTAAACTCAGTAGAATCGCTAATTCGTACTACGACGCTATCTACGTGACACTGTTTTGACGTCCGCTTTTGACAGCGATTGAGCTTAGAGTTGAATCGTAAACTCTATATCATTCGTTCAATTTATATGGAGAATTCATACCATGACCTTCGTAAATAGCATAACCTGACACGCTGATCTGTCATTCTAAGCAATCGAATAAAAGTGACATTTCTGGAACCTAAAAATGTCTTCTACAAGGAATGTGTAGGTAAAACGTGCAATTTGAAGTGAATTTTGATGTTTTTATTGAATTAATTATGTTGAGGCTTATTAAGTATTAATTAAACATCTTTATATTAACAATTATCAGTGTTTGAGAAGTGAAAAAATAATGTGAAGAGTTTTCGAAGGGAAACAATCCAGTATCACCAGTATGTAACCCTACAGATGTTTGGTAGGTTCCAGCTATAAACCAAGAATCTCTTTTCGGTTCTCGCACTCCACGATAAAGCTCGTAGTAGCGTTTTCTCTTCCACACTCAAAGAATGCACAGTTTTTGGTAATGGAGAAGACTGTTTGAAAGGAAAACGACATAAGCACGGCGGTTTATTCAGCCTCCAAGTCGAAAACATACTGCCTGAGAAACTCCCAGAAGTCTAAGCGACGTATAAGGCTCGTTTGGTCACTGCTGGTAATGAATCAGTTTCACCTAGACATCGAAAAATGTCAGATAAATTGCAACCCGAGGGAGACACTGTCAATAGTCCGGGCAGTCGTACCCGGATCGTAATAAACCTACTTTCGAGGGAGGAATGTAATACTAAATTACGATCATGATGATCTAGAAGAAGCAGATGATGGTGAAGAGTTTCATGGCGCTGAATGCCTGCTACCTAGTCGTTATAATTTTCATGATCGCAGACAGATCCAAAGCCCAAAGAAATATAATGATGATGATGTTTGCCTTTCCAAAACATACCCATCGAAGTTCTCTGATGCGGTGAGACGAAATGGTCGCGAATAATGGCGAAAGGTCATCATTTGGATGCCCCGGAAGTTGCCAAAAGGCAAACCGCACAAGTGCAGGTAGTGGTGCAGCGTTTTAACCACGCTTTAAGTCACTGTGATAAGTGGCTTAGGATTAGGTCTCAAATACAGTGTAGATAGTGAGTTAGTGAATAATAGATATTATTGTGAGTGATTTATTTATTAGTTCGTTTCGTAAATATATTATTTTATTGTGTACAAAGCCTCGTGTTCTGAATTTCCGAATTGCCTGGAGCACTACACTGAAAAATTTATTTCTACAGATTGTGTTAACATACATACACAAATCACGCCTATATCCCCGAAGGGGTAGGCAGAGGTGAACTAGCACCCACGTTTCGCTAATTATGTTTAGGTCCCATGTAATAGGTCGCGAGCGTATTGCTATTTATCGGGCACAAAAGTCGCAGTACATTGCTTGATGGTATAAGAGATATATAGGATGGCCATTCCTCATCACTGATTTATACTTAGTCGCCTTGTACGACACCCGCGGGACAGATTTGGGGTGGTGGCTATTGTATTCTACTCTGCCATCACCACGCGGCATTTTGTCAGAATGTGTTTCATTTCATACAGACATACATAAATCACGCCTTTATCCCCTAAGGGGTCGGCAGAGGTGAATTAACACCCACTTTTCGCCAATTATGTTCGGTACCATGTAACAGGTGGCGAGCCTATTGCCATATATCGGGCACATAAATCGCAGTACAAATTTTTCATCTATTTTATTAAATAATTAAATTGTTGATAAGATTTCCTACTACAAGAATAAATTCCTTAATTAGGTACATTTAGGTATTCTCAGATACATATAGCCGTGTGGTGACGGCAGAGCAGCACACAATTGTCACCACCCCCATCTCTCCCGTGGGTGTCGTACAATACGACTGTTCAGAACCATTAAAATACATAATATTATGATAATTTACATTTTTCTCCAAAAGAATATTATTGGTTTTAAATAGTTGCTTTTGCATATTTGCTGTTGAGTTTAGGTAGGGGATTAGCTTAAGATTAAACTTAGTAATTGTTCACATGTGTGGGGGTGACCTCACATATTATGTCCGCCCTTTTCTTTGTATCATTCATTCACTTTTCTAATACCATATTACACGCACGATAGTCATTAAATTACTAGCTTTTTATTTGCATCTTTACAATCTCAATTCCTGTACAGCGACTAAGAGTAGGTGAAGACAGCTATGAGTAATGGGCAGCAGCATTCCTCTTTTACCATCTAGCAATATACTGCGATTTATGTGCCCGATATATGGCAATAGGCTAGCCACCTATTACATGGGACCTAACTTATTTGGCGAAAAGTGTGTGGTAATTCACCTCTGCCTGCCCCGGGGATATAGGCGTGATTTATGTATGTATGTATGAAAATACATATAATAAAAAGCCTTTTAGGTAGAATCGAGTTTTTATTTCAAAAATTTTACAGGAATAAAAATTGTTTTCTTCAAAGTAATTAACTTTTAATAATCAATCAAATAAAAAGTGATGATACTTGTAACACTCTTAGGTACAGTTGGTTCCTCAAGATTTCCTCCGCTCGACTCAACCTCAAGGAAGAAGTTGTTATGTCAAAACTTACTTGAGGTGTTCTCTCCTAAGGCCGAGTGGAGGAAATCTCGAAGAACCGACTATACATATGGGTGTTAGTCTTTTCTCTCCATCATTGTTCTTATAGATCAGTCATTTAATAATCACAGTTACATTGTTTATATAAATAAAGGCAGGGTTATATTTTTTTTATCACCATATGGGAGACCAATAATGTTTGTCTATACTAAAAGGGCCAGTTACCCTAAAAATATTACTTAATGCTAAATTTCTATAAAATAGTTTTGTTATAGTAATGGCTTGACATTGATATTTTTAATTTTAATTATAAATTCACTTAACATATTTAACAGATTCCGCTCCGGTTTTCCGACGGCCGGTTCATCATTGGACTGTTCGCCGACAGTACGATTTACCTTTTTAAGTTTGACCAACAGTCTTTTTCACCTATGGACATTTCGCAGCCAAAAGTTTTCATCTACGTCACTTCCAACCAACACAAGTTGTTAAATCTTATTGGTTTGATAGCGTGGTCTTTGGGGATGTTCGTTTCCCATGATACGGTCAGTTCGACTGGAAGTACACGCTTGAGTAGTCTCGAGTAAAGTACCTAATATATCCGGTCTAGATCTTGAAACCGCTACTACGTCATTTGGTATTTTGTAGTGTTTTTCATACGAGTCCATCAGAAGAGTCCAGTCCGGAGCCGAACCTGAAATTGAGTACGGTTTGTGATTCGATTTCGATGTTGAGCCATCATCATCATAAACAGCCTTTTAATGTCCGCACTACTAGGGCACGGGCCTTCCCTATGGATGGAAAAATATAGTGAAATTGGGCCATAACCCACCACGCTGGCCAAGTGCAGGTTGGTGGGTATTAACGACTGCATATGCAGCCGGGGCCAACGGCTTAACGTGTCTTTCGAAGCCCGGAAGAACTCGAGATAATAAATTTTTGGTCACCCATCCAATGACTGGCCTTAACGACATTGCTTTTACGCAATCGCAGGCCAAGCGCGCTATGCCACTGCGCTAGCGAGCTCCCTAATGTTGATCCTTGGTTGGTGAAATTTACGAAGCTTTTGTTGGTTGTAAGTTTCCTTTGTGCTCTCGCAACCGTTATAAAATAGTAATACAATACTATTTTATTACGGTTATACAGAGCTCGCTAGCGAACTCTGGCGAAACTCAATGTACTGCCGCACTCAGAGACGTCAAATAACTTTAATGAATACCTAATGTCAAAAAATTTCTAAGAAATCTAGACCCTAAACCCGGCAAGAATAGCGACTAGTTTTGAATTGTCATTTTTTGACATTAAGTAGGTACTCATCATCGTCAATTGCCGTCTCTGAGTGCGGCAGTTAGTACTTTACTTGCCTTGCACTAACCTTTCGAGTCTTTGGAATCCTCATCGTATGCATTTAATTTCTCTCTAATGTTACTCCACATCCTTTTCGAAAACTCTATCGCTTGCGAGGTTTTGTTATACCCGTCGGGAGTGATCTACATATTTTGATCTAAGTGCTTCCAAAGTGCTTCTTACTGGGTATAACTGACTCTGCGACGAGGCCCCAAACTAAAAATGGTATAGATAGAAAGACCACTTGAAAGAAAACTTCTTATTTGTCATGGCTTACATAAATATTTTATAGCATAATTTAAGCAATTATTAGATTTAAGCCTAAGAATAATATGATAAATATCTTATAACTTACGACATTTTGTCAGGTTTATTTTGATTTAGTTGAAAAACTTAAAAATCTAATTTTAAACACCGCGGGTCTCACTCGACTCAATTTCATGTGCCAACAGTGTCAACACATAAAAATGACAACGTCAAACAAGATAAACATTTGGTGTGAACATCTTACAAAGTCACTATTCCGTATTCAATTTATTTTATCAAAAAGAATATATATTGAAATAGTAATATCTTTTTATATATTTTTGTTAATACATGATACATAATATATATATTACTTAATTTCCACACAATAAAGTATATTTTTTCAAATGTTTAAATGACTCTTCAAGAAATACGGTTTTTACCGGTAAGAAAATACGCAAAAGTTTTTGAACGCACTTCGGCATCAGTAAACTGAGACAGCTATATGTAATTTTTATATAGCGCTGTTTCTTTCACTCTGTAACAGACCAAATGCAGACCAGCGGCATCTTTCGTTCATTCAAGCGATTTTTTAAGCGACACGTTTTAAGAAGATGATGGTACGAATTAAAACGATGCAGTTTAGGAACCTACACTCAAAGGACAGGAATAACAATCGCTTTTAAAAAGATGGTGGTAAGCCTCCTGGAGGCTTACCACCATCTCTTAACGCGATCAAGTTTAGGACCTAAACTCAGTAGAATCGCTAATTCGTACTACGACGCTATCTACGTGACACTGTTTTGACGTCCGCTTTTGACAGCGATTGAGCTTAGAGTTGAATCGTAAACTCTATATCATTCGTTCAATTTATATGGAGAATTCATACCATGACCTTCGTAAATAGCATAACCTGACACGCTGATCTGTCATTCTAAGCAATCGAATAAAAGTGACATTTCTGGAACCTAAAAATGTCTTCTACAAGAAATGTGTAAGTAAAACGTGCAATTTGAAGTTAATTTTGATGTTTTTATTGAATTAATTATGTTGAGGCTTATTAAGTATTAATTAAAACATCTTTATATTGACAATTATCAGTGTTTGAGAAGTGAAAAAATAATGTGAAGGGTTTTCGAAGGGAAACAATCCAGTATCACCAGTATGTAACCCTACAAGATGTTTGGTATGTTCCAGCTATAAACCAAGAATCTCTTTTCGGTTCTCGCACTCCACGATAAAGCTCGTAGTAGCGTTTTCTCTTACACATTCAAATAATGCACAGTTTTTGGTAATGGAGAAGACTGTTTGAAAGGAAAACGACATAAGCACGGCGGTTTATTCAGCCTCCAAGTCGAAAACATACTGCCTGAGAAACTCCCAGAAGTCTATGCGACGTATAAGGCTCGTTTAGTCACTGCTGGTAATGAATCAGTTTCACCTAGACATCGAAAAATGTCAGATAAATTGAAACCCGAGGGAGACACTGTCAATAGTCCGGGCAGTCGTACCCGGATCGTAATGAACGACTTTCGAGGGAGGAATGTAATACTAAATTACGATCATGATGATCTAGAAGAAGCAGATGATGGTGAAGAGTTTCATGGCGCTGAATGCCTGCTAACTAGTTATAATTTTCATGATCGCAGACAGATCCAAAGCCCAAAGAAATATAATGATGATGATGTTTGCCTTTCCAAAACATACCCATCGAAGTTCTCTAATGCAGTGAGACGAAATGGTCGCGAATAATGGCGAAAGGTCATCGTTTGGATGCCCCGGAAGTTGCCAAAAGGCAAACCGCACAAGTGCAGGTAGTGGTGCAGCGTTTTAACCACGCTTTAAGTCACTGTGATAAGTGGCTTAGGATTAGGTCTCAAATACAGTGTAGATAGATAGTGAGTTAGTGAATAATAGATATTATTGTGAGTGATTTATTTATTAGTTCATTTCGTAAATATATTATTTTATTGTGTACAAAGCCTCGTGTTCTGAATTTCCGAATTGCCTGGAGCACTACACTGAAAAATTTATTTCTACAGATTGTGTTAACATACATACATACATACACAATGTAATGTGATTTATGTATGTATACATACATACATAATGTGATTTATGTATGCATACATACACAAATCACGCCTATATCCCCGAAGGGGTAGGCAGAGGTGAACTAGCACCCACGTTTCGCTAATTATGTTTAGGTCCCATGTAATAGGTCGCGAGCGTATTGCTATTTATCGGGCACAAAAGTCGCAGTACATTGCTTGATGGTATAAGAGATATATAGGATGGCCATTCCTCATCACTGATTTATACTTAGTCGCCTTGTACGACACCCTCGGGACAGATTTGGGGTGGTGGCTATTGTATTCTACTCTGCCATCACCACGCGGCTTTTTGTCAGAATGTGTTTCGTTTCATACAGACATACATAAATCACGCCTTTATCCCCGAAGGGGTCGGCAGAGGTGAATTAACACCCACTTTTCGCCAATTATGTTCGGTCCCATGTAACAGGTGGCGAGCCTATTGCCATATATCGGGCACATAAATCGCAGTACAAATTTTTCATCTATTTTATTAAATAATTAAATTGTTGATAAGATTTCCTACTACAAGAATAAATTCCTTAATTAGGTACATTTAGGTATTCTCAGATACATATAGCCGTGTGGTGACGGCAGAGCAGCACACAATTGTCACCACCCCCATCTCTCCCGTGGGTGTCGTACAATACGACTGTTCAGAACCATTAAAATACATAATATTATGATAATTTACATTTTTCTCCAAAAGAATATTATTGGTTTTAAATAGTTGCTTTTGCATAATTGCTGTTGAGTTTAGGTAGGGGATTAGCTTAAGATTAAACTAATTGAATTAGTAATTGTTCACATGTGTGGGGGTGACCTCACATATTATGTCCGCCCTTTTCTTTGTACCATTCATTCACTTTTCTAATACCATATTACACACACGATAGTCATTAAATTACTAGCTTTTTATTTGCATCTTTACAATCTCAATTCCTGTACAGCGACTAAGGGTAGGTAAAGACAGCTATGAGTAATGGGCAGCAGCATTCCTCTTTTACCATCTAGCAATATACTGCGATTTATGTGCCCGATATATGGCAATAGGCTAGCCATCTATTACATGGGACCTAACTTATTTGGCGAAAAGTGTGTGGTAATTCACCTCTGCCTACCCCGGGGATATAGGCGTGATTTATGTATGTATGTATAAAAATACATATAATAAAAAGCCTTTTAGGTAGAATCGAGTTTTTATTTCAAAAATTTTACAGGAATAAAAATTGTTTTCTTCAAAGTAATTAACTTTTAATAATCAATCAAATAAAAAGTGATGATACTTGTAACACTCTTAGGTACAGTTGGTTCCTCAAGATTTCCTCCGCTCGACTCAACCTCAAGGAAGAAGTTGTTATGTCAAAACTTACTTGAGGTGTTCTCTCCTAAGGCCGAGTGGAGGAAATCTCGAAGAACCGACTATACATATGGGTGTTAGTCTTTTCTCTCCATCATTGTTCTTATAGATCAGTCATTTAATAATCACAGTTACATTGTTTATATAAATAAAGGCAGGGTTATATTTTTTTTATCACCATATGGGAGACCCTTAATGTTTGTCTATACTAAAAGGGCCAGTTACCCTAAAAATATTACTTAATGCTAAATTTCTATAAAATAGTTTTGTTATAGTAATGGCTTGACATTGATATTTTTAATTTTAATTATAAATTCACTTAACATATTTAACAGATTCCGCTCCGGTTTTCCGACGGCCGGTTCATCATTGGACTGTTCGCCGACAGGACGATTTACCTTTTTACGTTTGACCAACAGTCTTTTTCACCTATGGACATTTCGCAGCCAAAAGTTTTCATCTACGTCACTTCCAACCAACACAAGTTGTTAAATCTTATTGGTTTGATAGCGTGGTCTTTGGGGATGTTCGTTTCCCATGATACGGTCAGTTCGACTGGAAGTACACGCTTGAGTAGTCTCGAGTAAAGTACCTAATATATCCGGTCTAGATCTTGAAACCGCTACTACGTCATTTGGTATTTTGTAGTGTTTTTCATACGAGTCCATCAGAAGAGTCCAGTCCGGAGCCGAACCTGAAATTGAGTACGGTTTGTGATTCGATTTCGATGTTGAGCCATCATCATCATAAACAGCCTTTTAATGTCCCCACTACTGGGGCACGGGCCTTCCCTATGGATGGAAAAATATAGTGAAATCGGGCCATAACCCACCACGCTGGCCAAGTGCAGGTTGGTGGGTATTAACGACTGCATATGCAGCCGGGGCCAACGGCTTAACGTGTCTTTCGAAGCCCGGAAGAACTCGAGATAATAAATTTTTGGTCACCCATCCAATGACTGGCCTTAGCGACATTGCTTTTACGCAATCGCAGGCCAAGCGCGCTATGCCACTGCGCTAGCGAGCTCCCTAATGTTGATCCTTGGTTGGTGAAATTTACGAAGCTTTTGTTGGTTGTAAGTTTCCTTTGTGCTCTCGCAACCGTTATAAAATAGTAATACAATACTATTTTATTACGGTTATACAGAGCTCGCTAGCGAACTCTGGCGAAACTCAATGTAACACTTACTGCCGCACTCAGAGACGTCAAATAACTTTAATGAATACCTAATGTCAAAAAATTTCTAAGAAATCTAGACCCTAAACCCGGCAAGAATAGCGACTAGTTTTGAATTGTCATTTTTTGACATTAAGTAGGTACTCATCATCGTCAATTGCCGTCTCTGAGTGCGGCAGTTAGTACTTTACTTGCCTTGCACTAACCTTTCGAGTCTTTGGAAGCCTCATCGTATGCATTTAATTTCTCTCTAATGTTACTCCACATCCTTTTCGAAAACTCTATCGCTTGCGAGGTTTTGTTATACCCGTCGGGAGTAATCTACATATTTTGATCTAAGTGCTTCCAAAGTGCTTCTTACTGGGTATAACTGACTCTGCGACGAGGCCCCAAACTAAAAATGGTATAGATAGAAAGACCACTTGAAAGAAAACTTCTTATTTGTCATAGCTTACATAAATATTTTATAGCATAATTTAAGCAATTATTAGATTTAAGCCTAAGAATAATATGATAAATATCTTATAACTTACGACATTTTGTCAGGTTTATTTTGATTTAGTTGAAAAACTTAAAAATCTAATTTTAAACACCGCGGGTCTCACTCGACTCAATTTCATGTGCCAACGGTGTCAACAAAGAGTATATAATACACTACGTTTAAGAGTCGGGACTTCAAACAAGCTTTTTGACAATTTTGACTCGCAGTTTAGGCTAAGATCTCGTACCAACCAACAGAGACAGATAAAAAAGTAATGCCAACATACTACAAAAGCAAACTAAGGATGTGGTGTACGCTACAGAATGTGTCGATATCGATAAAAACGAATGGGTACCCCCCCCCCCTGCCTTGCAGAATTTGCAGACAGGTTTTTTAATCCTACAAAAGCAAAATAAAAAGCTCTGTTCGTTTGAAAATATTGAGTATTATTAAATTTATTTAACAACAAAAAATAAAAGTTATGTTTACAATGTGGAAATTAAAATTGTTGGTAATTTTCTGATCTCATATTCTAGGCGGAGTCTTCAGATGTTAGCTGATCGATCAACACACGTTTTTCAATGTTGTGTAAGCAAGTAAGCAGGACATTTAGATCTGAAATAATAAATAGATTAGTAAATATATCGTTTGAGTTTACGCTGGTCATCATCAATTCAATTTATTGTTCACCGCTTACCATAGCGGACTATGTGTAATGCGCCCGAAGGTCTGGTTCTGCCCAATCAATGAAATCTTGTTCTGAAATAAACCACTCATTAGCTTCAGGAATTGAGCTATCAAACCATATCGGAAAGATAAGTTATGTAACTTACCAATAGAGGCGCTTATGCGGTTGCAGGCAACGATCACACCCGACGGGCATCGTGTAGCAAGGTGGCAGTCACGCTGTCTTCTTCTTCTAGTGCCTCTTCAATTCGGAAGATAAGCCGTCAGCTTTTTATATTCATCTCTGTCAGTCGCAAACCGAAACGGCTTTTCAACGGGGTTAATGCCGATCCACTCTCATATGCTTTGCAGCCATGACTCTCATCGCCTTTCAACAAGTCACGCTGTGATCTGAAAAATAAGTGGAGTTGAACACAGAAGAACTTTTGATGATGATAATGAGAGATGAATAATAAAACTCTTACAACAAACTTTGTTGTTAATGATGTTAGCTATCTAGTCATGGGAGGTTTTTGTTGTTTTATAAATAACCCTATATATGATATACTATATTATAATATATTGCAATAGACAATATTTATATGTATAAAACTAATGAAACATCTCAAGTACATTTGATACTCAAATTTACGAAAATAGATTTTTTATCGATAATTTGGTAAGTAGTAAGGACATCGCTACGGCGCATATGATTTTTGATTAAAGTGATCAGAACTTATTTCTAATTACTTAGCGTTTATATAATAACATGGAAAACTACTTACCGCTTCTCATCTAGTGGGAATTGGCCATGAAAACCCTCTTTTGGTTTAATTTCCTACTAGATTTTAGTCAACATATTTCACACCTTTTGTATAACATTTCGCTGTTATGCACATAAATAAATGACACAAACTAGTTAGATATACACTAATGATAAGTCACTGAAGACAATAAATAAGTACAAGATGGAAAACTAAACTAAAACAACGCTTTAATTTATATTTTCAAAACGGCATAGTGACTTATGACATTAGTGACACACTCCGGCAGCGCGAGACAAGGAAGGTTAGATCGGAAGTAAGAGACAAAACAAGTCGCCATTAAAAATTGCCTAAACTCCATACATTTTTTCTGCAGTATGGGAGTTTCGCCAGGCTGGGTGTCAACACATAAAAATGACAACGTCAAACAAGATAAACATTTGGTGTGAACATCTTACAAAGTCACTATTCCGTATTCAATTTATTTTATCAAAAAGAATATATATTGAAATAATAATATCTTTTTATATATTTTTGTTAATACATGATACATAATATATATATTACTTAATTTCCACACAGTAAAGTATATTATTTCAAATGTTTAAATGACTCTTCAAGAAATACGGTTTTTACCGGTAAGAAAATACGCAAAAGTTTTTGAACGCACTTCGGCATCAGTAAACTGAGACAGCTATATGTCATTTTTATATAGCGCTGTTTCTTTCACTCTGTAACAAACCAAATGCAGACCAGCGGCATCTTTCGTTCATTCAAGCGATTTTTTAAGCGACACGTTTTAAGAAGATGATGGTACGAATTAAAACGATGCAGTTTAGGAACCTACACTCAAAGGACAGGAATAACAATCGCTTTTAAAAAGATGGTGGTAAGCCTCCAGCACTGTAACGGCATCTTTGGCCTTGTCTTTGGCAATAACTATTTAGTGTCATTTTTATACGAATCATTCTGTAAAACAATAAATTGGTAGTCGTATAGTGAAAATTGGGAATAAAACAGCTTACATTGAAAAGTGCGAGATTTTATTCATGCTCTGGCCTCATGTCTCATGCCTCATCTCCTCATCTCTCAACACTCACCTTCTTGTCTGCTTAGAAGGGGGTGGTGGATAAGAAAATCATTTTGTACAAAAGAGTGCCCACTTTGGGTGACCTTCCCCTATGTAGAGCCATTAAATTCCGTCCCATAGACTCGAGCCTAGCGGAGATTGATAGGACTTCAGCATAATTCGGTCTCGCGCCCCATAAAGTTTGATTGCAAAACCGGATTTCTAAGTTAATCCCGGATAATCTTATTTACGCAAAGGCGGGACAATAGCGAATCGTTATTCCTCACACGTCTCAGATTACTTCCGCGGTCTCTAGGAATAGGGTTGGCTATTGAGCAAACTAGCATACAATTTTGATGGCCAGTAAAGTAAACAAGTCTTTCACTGATTAGGGGTAACTCTCAATGCCAATCGGCCTCTCACATCGCCCTCTCTCTGATATCTGAGGGCGCAGTATGTTTCCTTTTCCAGTCAAGCAGGTCAGACGGCATTGAGACATCCAGTCCATTATGATTCATATCATCCATCACACCGGCAAGGTGCTATGATGAATAATGTGCATAGAAAAGAGACTGAACGGACCATGCCGAGATTCTACCACCACAGGGCCCGACGAGGCCTGTGCCCCAACAATGGCGACATCAAAAGGCTGATATTGATGAAGAATATTAGGTTTTTCGCTGATCCATTGAAATGCCAATCTAAAGATTAGAGGAGAATATAAAAGAAGATAAGTAAAGAAAGTAAACGTTAATAGCAGAACATGACATCCACAATCACCACGTAACTATAGGAACTCGTAATTTACGAGATCTTGTCGTCACACAGACGCCATTGTTTTTTGGAGTGTTGGCGGAAATTTTAATTTCCATTATTGAAAGCATGTTTTTTCTACCAAAATCTTTAGCTCTTACAGAAATATAATTTATTTTGCGTAAAGTAGACACGTGAAAACAACGTGTTGTAGTCTCTCAAAATTAGTCATCATGCCTCTTTATGCCAAAACGCTACGATGCTACGAAGCTTAGAGGTCCGACTGAATATATAGCGGCATCAAATGATAGCCCTAGTGGCGACCCAACGGCGTTGGCAATCCTCGCAATCTCGCGAAATTCGTTCTCTACGCGAATAATAAAGGGGTGATTTGGTCCGGATTCGGGACGCGTTTATTTTATGGGCAGTTCGGAACTGTTTGCGACTGTACCTAATTTGGGTATGGGTGGGCTGAAATATTTTGTTACGAAATATTCTCGTCCCTAACGTACATTATACACAGCACGGCACGCTTCCACAAAATGTCGAATTTTATTAATCGAATTTGAGCCTACTACACACACGCTAAGGTTGACTTGACAGTCGATTGAACAAATTTGACAGTTTTGTCAAATTTGTTCAATCGACTGTCAAGTCTCACGTAGAAGAGTCGCACGTAGAACTTCGAATCCGCCATTTTGTGAAACGTCACCACATAGTGAAACCGCATATAATTGCTTTTCTACCAAAATTTGTTTCTTTCAAAGGATTTTTACACATTTCTACAGCAGAATAGCTTCGCTCGCGCTGCTCACAAGAGAACTAACTACCGCACTCAGAGACGTCAATTAACTTTTATGAGTATTTAATGTCAAAAATTTTCATTCAAATGTAGACCATAGATTCGGCAAGAATAGCGACTAGTTTTGAATTGTCATTTTTTGACGTTAAGTACTCATTATCGTTATTTGACGTCTCTGAGTGCCGCAGTAAGACTTTACCCATTAGTCAATAAATAGCTTTGTTTGGTTCCGGGCGCAATACTAAATTATAGTAGTATTAGGTACTAATTCCTATTCCTTTTTAAAACAGAAAAAGTAAAATACCCACAATAACTAATTCAGTTCAATACGCAGACCTGTCTAAATATTCGAGATCTTAAAAAAGTATTCGATGAATCGACAAGAAAAAATCCACTTGTGAAAATTCAAGTTAATTGGTTGTCTAATGTTATTAGCATTGAGCGCCCTCTGGAGGCGCCCGCCCACGTTCCCGCGATAGATTACCTTTTGAAATCACTGCCTGGCCAAAGAAGAGGCAACCGCAGACTGTCTTCGTCGAACATTCTACTTTGAAAAAACTAATATTCTTCTGCTTTTCGTTGAATAACTTTTTCTGTGTTTTTTTTTTATATGATGTAGGATACAATTGTCACCACCCCAAATCTCTCCCGTGGGTGTCTTACAAGGCGACTAAGGATAAAACAGTGATGAGGAATGGGCAGCAGCGTTCCTCTATTACCTACCACCTAGTAATGTACTATGACTTTTGTGTCCGATAAATGGCTATAGGCTCGCTACATGGGACCTAACTAATTGGCGAAAAGTGGATGCTAATTCACCTCTGCCTAACCCTTCGGGAATATAGGCGTGATTTATGTATGTATGTAAATAGATGAAATGCTGAAAAAGTCCATCTTCAACACCAGCCATTTAATGTCCCCACTGCTGGCGCACAGGCCTTCACTATGGATGGAGGAATGTAGGGAGAATGGGCCACGACCCACCACGTTGGCCCAGTGCGGGTTGGTGGGTATTTTCCGTATTGACGACTGGCAGACTCAGCCGGGACCAACGGCTTAACGTGCCTTCCGAAACACGGAGGTGCACCACATCCACACACAATTTCAAACACATAACCTCGGTAGGTAATCATGATAATCTAACCTATGGATCCAACACTACAAAATACACTAAACAACTTTTTTTTCTTGTTATCCTACTTGTGAGTTTGTTACAAAGTGGATTCGAAATACATCTTGAACAGTGATTGAAGTTAACCAAAGATACAACAATGGACCCTAACAATATTCTACTACATAAGTTTTATATTCTTTAAACAGTCTACACCTTCCTTATCTGTGGTAGTTAAGTAAGGCCGACCATTGTATATCAACCCTCAGTGTAATTATTTTGAGTCTTTTGTTTCCGTCGCCTCGTAACACGGGGAAACAATTTAGGCGAACGCAGTTACGCGGCCGGATCTCTTGACTCGTGTACGAAATTGTTTTGCCAGATCAACGTAAACAGATTACAATTTTCTCTGTTTTGATATTATTAAAAAATACCTATATAGGTAGTTTATGGATTGTGAGAGTAAATTAGATCGCAGAGACTTTTTGATCACTTTTTTGGGGCGGTAGATATGCATGTGAAGGTGAGTGTTGACGTGTTGTGAAGAGATCCCGATAACCTGCACTTAATAAATATTTTAGGCTAGAGTAATTAACAATTTTTTTTATCATCAATATTTATAAATATGAATAAACTGTGGTAAAAATATCAGTATTATGCCTCAGCTAGGAATATCCATTATCTACATCCTACATTTGCCAAGGGTTTAGATTTAAACCAAGAGAGTTATTTCGTGGAACATGCCTACTTTATGATTCATTTTATTAATATTTAATTAGTTAAGTAATCTTTTAACAAAGTTGATTGTTTTTTCTTCATGAGAGAGAGCAAGGAAAGTTTAACCATACAGCCACGTCTTACTGAAATTAGGCATAACATCATCGTCGCCAACTAAAGTGAACAGAGGGTCTATTATTCTATTCAGCATGTATCCGCCGTTCACAGGTCATTGAACTGTCAATCAAACCCCCTTATCAGTGTTCTAGAAAGTATCATTTGAACCCCCTAGATCAAGTTTATTGCGGGCGTTTCATTTTTATGGCGAATTTATCTTCTCTCCCTAGTCTTTTCAAGACTGAAATAAACTGCCGCGACGGGGTACCGCGTCAAAAGATGGCGTCGCATAAAACGTAAAATTGCGAGCGTTCTTACTGTGACGGCAGAGCAGAATACAATTTAGTCACCACCCCCATCTGATCCGTGGGTAAGGCGACTAGCTGCCGCACTCAGAGACGTCAATAACGTTAATGAGTACTTAACGTCAAAAAATGACAATTCAAAACTAGTCTCTATTCTTGCCGGGTCTATGGTCTAGATTTGAATGAAAATTTTTGACATTAAATACTCATTAAAGTTAATTGACGTCCCTGAGGGCGGCAGTAAGGGCCGATTTCGCCGTCTCTCATAGAAACTGAGAGTTTAATAAAACTTGGTTTTGATGAATGCAAACTTGGTAGCGGAACTCAGTTTAGAGCATAAACCGATTTCAACTTCAACTGATCGCGTTTAATTTCTGCGGTGAAATCGGCCCTAAGTTGGGTTGAGCAGCAATGAGTAGCCAGCAGAGCGTTACTAGAGTGCGGCCCAGATAAGTCCGCGCGTGGTCAAAATTGGAACTAAAATTTCGTCTCCGTTGTTTGTCTAACTGCCGAACTCAGAGACGTCAAATAACTTTAATGAGTACTTAATGTCAAAAAATCTCATTTAAATCTAGACCATAGACCCGGCAAAAATAGGGACTAGTTTTGAATTGACATTTTTTGACATTAAGTACTTACTAACGTTATTTGACGTCTCTGAGTGCGGCAGTAGGAGTGTCAATGTTAAGGAGCGGCGCCAACCCTCGCGCGCGGACTTATCTGGCCCGCACTTTATTATACCAGCTAATAAAACACTGCGATTTACGTGCCCGATATTGGCAATAGGCTCGCCACCTATGATGTCTACATGGGCCCTATCTTTTGGCGAAGCGTAGGTGATTCACCTCTGACTATCCTTCCTGGGATGTAAGCGTGATGTATGTATGTATGTTCTTACTGTGAACCGTCAAAGTCCTGTTTGGCAATAGTATGTTTCAATACTGCACATTGAATATGGAGGATTAATTGATATTTAAGGGTTGAACATATTTTTCTTCCACATACATAAAATCCGCATCATCGCCCGTTTCTCCCGTGGGGAAGGCAGATATGACTCTTTCCACTTGCTACACTTCTTTCGCTTCATTTCATGTCCCTTTTTAGTTACATACATAAATCACGCCTATATCCCCGAAGGGGTAGGTTGAGGTGAACTAGCACCTACGTTTCGCCAATTATGTTAGGTCCCATGTAATAGGTGGCGAGCCTATTGCCATATATCGGGCACAAAAGTGTCGCAGTACATTGCTAGGTGGTATAAGAGGAACGCTGCTGCCCATTCCTCATCACTGATTTATCCTTAGTCGCCTTGTACGACACCCACGCGAGAGATTTGGGGTGGTGACAATTGTATTCTACGCCCTTTTTTGTTGTCTTTTATAATTACATATATTATTATAAACAAGGTTTTATATTATTCACAGATAAAGCTACTCCTAGATATTGTAGTAATAGAACAGCATTTCCCGGACCCTGATAAGTACAGTCAACGGCACTTCAGACTACCCAAAACTGTCAAATTCCTTCAATCGATTGTCCACCTTAACTTGTTGTAGGTAAAGCACAAAGTCGATTGAGAAAAATTGACATTTTGTGGTAGTCTGACGTGCTGTTGACTGTACAAATCCCTGGACGTCGCTTATCGTACGCTATTGCATGTTCATGAAATAATAAATCTGCTCCCATTGTCTGCTCAGTGGTCAATATTGGGCGGACGCAGTACCGCACGATTCGAATTGGACTAAGCATTTCTGAATTTGTTCTTAGTAGACACCGGTCTCTCGAAAAGGTCCGTTCCCTCTCTTTTCTAAACATTCATTCATCAGTAGAACCTTTACATACATACATACACATACATAAATCACGCCTATATCCCCGAAGGGGTAGGCAGAGGTGATCTAGCACCCACGTCTCGCCAGTTATGTTAGGTCCCATGTAATAGGTGGCGAGCCTATTGCCGTTTATCGGGCACAAAAGTCGCAGTAGGTACATAGCTAGATGGTATAAGAGGAACGCTGCTGCCCATTCCTCATCACTGATTTATCCTTAGTCGCCTTGTACGACACCCACGGGAGAGATTTGGGGTGGTGACAATTGTATTCTACTCTGCCGTCACCACACGGAACCTTTCGATTATATAAATCAAAGGGGAGTGGATGACTTGACGTCTGACCAATATGAATAGAATAGGAAACCTAGTGCGCCGACCCCAGATAGACTGGGAACAGAGCAGGGAGAAGATACACCACTGCTATCGCTGTCACAGCATAGCAGGAGAACCTCGATAGCACAGTCTCGGCCTGCGATTGCGTAAACTAAGCAATGTTCGCTGAGGCTGGTCTTTGTATCGGTACCAAAAATGTGCTATCCCGTGTTTCTCTGTGCTTCGGATGGCACGTTAAGCAGTTGGCCCCGGCTGCATTGCGCTATCGTTAATACTTATAAATAAGCACTGGGCAAGCGTGGTGGGTTATCTATGGTCCATTCTCCCTATATTTTTTAATCCATATGGAAGACCAGTGCCCCAGGGCTAAGCAGTGATGACATTAAAGGGCTAAGGATGACGATAATACAGATCTGTGGTACACACTGATGATGATGATGATATTTCGTACATATTCACTAAATAGGTCACTTTCGCTTTAGTAAGACAATTTGTCCAGTTGCATAAAATACTTTTACTTGTTCAATCTTCTCATCTCCAATCTTTATCATTTTATTTTGTTCTGTCCTACTATCAAATACCATAACGTTTGTTTGTTTGTAATTGCCTACATTGAAATCCTTTTCTCTGTCAAAGCACATGGTACCATCTCCTGCAAATGGTTCTCTATGGTTTTACCTAATTTTACTTTCCAATTATATTCTCTGTCCTCTGTACCGTGTTACCTAACTTTATGTTCCAGTTCTACTCTGACCACTGTACACGAAATTAATCAATTCAATCCCGACCTCATTTACCTACATTACCAATCAATATAAAAGGACAGAGCCCTATCGCTCGACCGTTTCCACACCTGCGATCCGACTTATTTTCGGCAACCCCTGTCGGTCCGCGCTCCCCGTTACAAGGGGGGCAGACAGGTACCCCCACACAGTCGCGACTACCGTCTAGCGGTGTCACTACCAGGGCTGTCATATCTAGGAATCCATATGTAAATGATAAGAGCACTTGTAGAGAATCACTAGTTGAACCGGCAAACGTTTTTTAGATTTGGGGTATAAAAATACCCTACATACTCTGATCATTTATACAAATTATACAATTACGTATATTATACAACAATACACAAAAAAAAAAATTATAAAAAGTTTCGGACGAGTTCGATATCAAACATTTTGACGCGGGATTTTTATCCATTACATTTTATTTAGGTCAAGATTCAATTTAAAGTACATATCAGATGGAAAGGTTTATGTCGAGGGACCGATTATTAGAGAGATAATAATTCCAATCCATTCTGCTCAAGGTTTTGGCATAGGTTTACATCCGGTTTGCCTGACACCAACCTTCTTTGGGTATGCTGTTGTTGGTGGTTTGCCCTCCAACATTTGGGTACCCTGCGATGTAGGCATACATTACACAAACCCAAAAAAATTATTTATTTACAAAGTAATGTAAAGATATTTGTACTTCCGAAATGTTGAGGTATGAAAATATTACCCAAATTCTTCACATATTTTATTGTGTTCATATTTTTTCGGTAAGTGACACCCCTAAGTCCAACAACCCACTCGAATAGTTACATTAGCAAGGCTAAAAAGAAACGAAAGGAAATATCACAATTGGCTTGAGGTTGTTTGTGATATCAACATGTTTTAAGGACTTTCGAAGGG
Source organism: Cataclysta lemnata (assembly GCA_963931975.1). Classification (NCBI taxonomy): domain Eukaryota; kingdom Metazoa; phylum Arthropoda; class Insecta; order Lepidoptera; family Crambidae; genus Cataclysta; species Cataclysta lemnata. Next base: position 644,434 of record OZ008357.1, read on the forward strand.
ATCCGAGGAAACAATGGCTGCAAGAGATTTTGTTTCAGGATCTACTTAGCTAGCTTTTGGGAAGTTGTATGGCCGGGTGCAATCTTGGTGGTTGCGGATGTGTTCCGTGGTAGTAAAAGGCAGGGTTCATAAAAATAACTGACTGTACTTCTAAATATGTACACGGTTACAATATATACAAACTGGACAGTAAACATAAATCGGAAATAATATTTATAAGGCTAGAAAATAACCATACTCTCTAGTTCGGAGTAAAATTCTCATGTTATTAATTTGACAACTGTCACTTAGTGAAAAACATTGTGTTTGTCAAACATAGACAAACAATCAAAGGCGGTCGCATTACAAGAACGCCACACCACCCCCCCCACGGAGAAGGAAAACCTAGTAGAAATTATAAACATCTAAATTTAACGCGTCTACCAGACCGAGTAGTGTACGGCGCGCAACGGTAGCGCATCTGACGGTATGGTTTGCACAGGCTGAGGCACAATTTTTGCTTGCTGGCATCAACACTGATGCCACGATGTACAGCTATGTCCTTAGCCAGATTGACCACAGGATTGCTGGCGAAATCGAAGACATCGTTGTCAACCCGCCGGCTGAAGGCAAATATCAGAAGCTGAAAGAGACCTTAATCAGCAGACTTTCGTCATCAGAGGAACAGCGAGTGAGGCGCCTTCTTAGTGATGAAGAACTCGGGGATCGGAGACCATCCCAATTTCTCCGTCACTTGCGCTCGCTCGCGGGAACGTCTCTCTCGGACGATAACATCTTGCGGCAATTATGGTTACGTCGTTTACCACAGCACGTACAGGGGATTTTGGCTGCACAAGCTGACTTATCCCTCGATAGAATCGCAGATATAGCTGACAAGATTTTGGAAGCTCAGCCTAGCTCTTCCAACGTGTATGCTGTTGCCACGCCCTCGCTCGATACCGTTATGGCTCGATTAGAGGAATTAACTAAGCAAGTTGCTGTTTTATCGACCGGTTCTTCTGTTCGATCTCGAAACCGTTCTTTTTCCAGAAGCCAGGCGACATCACGCAGTAGCACACCTGGTAGTAAACGCTGTTGGTACCATCGCACATTTGGTGCGAATGCCAGCAAGTGTATTGCTCCATGCAATTGGGCGTCGGAAAACCGCACAAGCAATCAGTAGCGGCGGCATCTGATTGCAAGTCCATCCAACATCACGGCCGCCGTCTTTTTGTCACTGACCGTATCACAAAGCGTCAATTTTTGATTGACACTGGTTCGGATCTTTGTTGTTACCCCCGCAGCTGGTTGTCAGTTCCGCGAAAATCTTCGGACTATGAACTTAACGCCGCTAACGGGAGTAGTATTAAGACATATGGCACTATTCATTTAAACCTCAACTTTGGTCTTCGACGAGCATTTGTGTGGGATTTTGTTGTTGCTGATGTTACGACAGCGATCATTGGCTCAGACTTTTTAGGTTATTACCATCTTTTGCCAGATTGCCGACTCAAGAAGTTGATGGATGGCGTAACGAATTTGTCAGCACCCGCTGTTGCAGCAATGTCGGAACAGCTTAGTGTCAAGGTTGTCGTTACAGGAGATTCCAATTTTGTTAAACTGCTCGCCGAGTTTCCAGAAATCACTCGGCCTCCTGGAATCCCTCGTAATGTTTTGCACAATACCGTGCACTACATTAAGACTACGGACGGCCCGCCTATTTCGTGTCGTCCTCGTCGTCTGGCGCCTCAGAAGTTGATAGCAGCAAAAAAGGAGTTCGACAACATGATCCAAGCTGGCATTGCACGTCCTTCTAAGAGCGCCTGGTCGTCTCCGCTACACATGACCTTGAAAAAGGACAGTAGTTGGCGACCTTGTGGCGACTACCGATCCCTTAACGCCAGAACTGTCCCTGATCGGTACCCAGTCCGCCACATAAATGATTTTGCTCATAATCTCGCGGGTTCTAAGGTTTTTAGCCTAATAGATCTCGTAAAAGCATATCATCAGATCCCGGTATTTGAAAAGGATATACCGAAGACAGCCATCGTTACCCCGTTTGGCCTCTTCGAATTCCCCTTCATGACCTTTGGCCTTCGAAACGCCGGTCAAACTTTTCAGAGGTTTATCGATGAGGTCACACGGGGTCTTGATTTCTGTTTTCCGTACGTGGATGACATTCTTATTTTCTCTGCGGATGAGGCTCTCCACTGCGAACATCTGCGTATCCTCTTCAAACGCCTTCAGGAGTATGGGGTTGTTATTAACTCTTCGAAGTGTACTTTCGGCGTTCGGGAACTTACCTTCCTTGGTTTCCATGTCAGCCCAGAAGGTACAAGTCCTCCTCAGGATCGCGTTCAAGCTATTTTGGATTTTCCAGCTCCGAAAACCGTCCAGCGTCGGTTTCTCGGTATGTTAAACTACTACCGTCGATTCGTACCCCAGGCCGCGCAATTTCAAGCTCCATTGATTGATGCAGTAGTTGCCACAAATGGTAAAGGTAATAAACCGATCACGTCGGGGTCACCAATTTGGGAAGTTGTATGGCCGGGTGCAATCTTGGTGGTTGCTGATGTGTTCCGTGGTAGTAAAAGGCAGGGTTCATAAAAATAACTGACTGTACTTCTAAATATGTACACGGTTACAATATATACAAACTGGACAGTAAACATAAATCGGAAATAATATTTATAAGGCTAGAAAATAACCATACTCTCTAGTTCGGAGTAAAATTCTCATGTTATTAATTTGACAACTGTCACTTAGTGAAAAACATTGTGTTTGTCAAACATAGACAAACAATCAAAGGCGGTCGCATTACAAGAACGCCACAAGCTTATTAGCCGGTGGTAATTTACAGCATGTACAGGGTTTTTGGACTCTCTTGATAGATCTTCAAGTCGTGCAGCATTCTCTAGAGAGCATTGAAGGCAGGCAGATGCCTTTTGCGAGTTAGTCATGTGCCTATATAGGTACACCTACCCACGTAGCAAACGATACGTTTCTATCGAACAAATGTCAATTTAAGACATATATGACATTTGCCACGACGGTCGCCGTGGTGTTTTATAAGTAATAGGTCAGTTTCATAAATTTGTATTCTATTCCTCCGAATAGATCGGCCACTTAGCTAGGAGACTCGAAGAGAGCCTCACAGGGTGATGTCATGTTTAGAATGAATAATTGGCAACACCACTTAGTAATTCTGCGATCGACGTGCCCAGTAGATGGCAATAGGTTCGCCCCCTATTCACTGATCCTACCGATAGGACCGGATAGCAATCATCAATTCTTGGTTTTTCTCTAATCCTCCGACCAACACGTAAAAGTTCATGTCTTTGCGATAAGCGATCTTTTCCAGTAATCCTGTGAAATGAACTGAAAGGTAAAACCCCAGGGTGAGGATAAAAGAGACTGCGCCAGATTAGAGGAAGTAGGGTTCAGTAGCGCATTTTTTAATATATTAAAAATATAAATGTTTTATTTAATTTAGTTTGGTTAGGCTTCCTTTTTTGCGTTATAGGAGATAACGAAAAAAAGGCACTCTTTTTTGCTGTCGGCGCAGTATGTCCCCATTAGCCTCTCCCTTCTGTCTCTATGTCGTCATCTTCTCATCACACTCATCACTGTCATGTAACACCTCGCACATTCCATCCACCTTTTTAGGGATCTTCCTCTACTTCTACTTCCATCAACATTCATGTCCATAACTTTTTTAGTCACATTACGTACGTACCTGCTGTATACAAGCTATACGGCTCCTTTTGAACTTTTCTGTCACTAGCGCCACTTCCAGACTCCCTCTTAAGTACTCATTCCTTAGTGTCTAGCCAAGTGGCCAATTGATTGCGTCGAAGTCTTAAAGAAAAGAATATGATGTGATAAAACAACATGGCAACCGCCGTGTCAAATGTAGAGTACATACATACGTACATACATAAATCACGCCTATATCCCCGAAGGGGTAGGCAGAGGTGAAACAGCACCCACGTTTCGCCAATTATGATAGGTCCCATGTAATAGGTGGCGAGCCTATTGCCATTTATCGGGTACAAAAGTCGCAGTAGGTACATTGCTAGGTGGTATAAGAGGAACGCTGCTGCCCATTCCTCATGACTGATTTATCCTTATTCAAATGTAGAGTAGTTGTCAAAAAGTGACATCCGTTCCATAGATCCGTTGTATCCACTCACCTCTATACCTGTATAATAGTGGTCAGTGGTTGTATCTCGATTGCAACTTGTCTAGGCACTCTTCTTCTTCTTCTTCTTCCTGCCCTGTTCCCAGTCTATCTGGGGTCGGCGCAGTATGTTTCCTCTTCCATTCATATGTCAGACGTCATCAAGCCATCCACTCCCTTTTGATTCATATCATCCATCCCACCGTAAAGGTGCTAGTGATGAATGAACTAGTGATGAATCTCTTTTCTATACAAAAGAGACGGAACGGACCATGTCGAGAGACCCATGAACGGAGAAAGTGATTAGAATGACAACATTCCAATCCATACTGCTCAAGGTTTTGGCTTAGGTTTTACAGCCGGCCGCCTGCCTGACACCAACCCTCCTTGGGTACGCTGTTGTTGGTGGTTTGCCCTCCACCATTCGGGTGCCCCAAGGTGCTTATTGGTCTACAACGGGCAATCTCCCTTAGTCGACTTTTACGACACCCATGGGATGAGTTGGGGCTGGCCTATTCTACGTTATTTGTTCGCTCCCAGGCCAGCATAGAAGGCAGCATTGTCTAGGCACTCTGATCTAATAAAAGTAGAAGGTTTAAAGAATATAAACTATGGACATAATATATAAATAACGCCAGCATCCGCTAAGGGGTAGGTAGGCAGAGGTGAATTATTACCCACGTTTCGCCAATTATCTTAGGTCTCAGGTAATACTAATAAGTGGCGAGCCTATTGCCATATATCTATGGGGCAATAGGCTCGCCAGCTAAAACACAGTGTAAAATCAAAGTTGAGTTTCTGTGCCAGTCTGTTTATTATCAGTAGGGATCGCAGCAAGGAGGGTATATTATCTAAGCCGTTAAGCCGAGCGGTCCTGTAATGTTTAGGTGAAATGAACACTCCCCTTTTGCCCGGAGGCAAACGTGGGCAATGGTTTTCTGCCTTATCATGCAACCCAGACCGCCGCTCCGGTCATGGCTAACTTGATTTGATAGCAACATTTGAAATACCCTATCAAGATCATTTTACTGGAGACGAAAGAAAATCGTTCAAGCATATCTAACTTACATACATACATACATAAGTCACGCCTATATCCCCGAAGGGGTAGGCAGAGGTGAACTAGCACCCGCGTTTCGCAAATTTATGTTAGGTCCCATGTGGCGAGCCTATTGCCATTAATCGGGCACAAAAGTCGCAGTACTATTGCTAGGTCATATAAGAGGAAGGCTGCTGCCCATTCCTCATCGCTGATTATCCTAAGTCGCCTTGTACGACACCCACGGGAAAGATTTGGGGTGGTGACAATTGTATTCTACTCTGTCGTCACCACACGGCATATCTAACTTGGTTTGTTTGTTAAAACGCATTTGAAATATCCCATCAAGGTGATTTTACTATACACGATAGAAAATAGCTTATAAAAAGAGAAAGAACCTAAATAGCAAAGAAAATAGATTAGATTTTTAACGATATACATACATACATGAATCACGCCTATATCCCCACTGCTGGGGTACGGGCCTTCCCTAATATGGATGGAAAAATATAGGGAGAAAAAAAAAGTTTTTTTAAAGATGCGTAAACTTTTAACGATGTAAGAAAGTAAATAGGTTTGGAGATTCTTGGGAGTGGCTTATGCCCAAAAGCGTCTCTCGGCTGACGAGAATGTATTCAAAAGTTACGATTGTGCGTGGCATTTTTTTACAAAGTGCATTTCGCCAACGATAATTTTGTCCCATGTAATAGGGGGCGAAAGTATTGTCTATCTATCGTTGCATGCGTCTGTTTGTATATTTGGCCAATTGTGTCAATAAACTATAGGAATAGTGTTGGCATGAAGTGGCTAAATAAATAAATAAATAAAATTAGGTAGTAAATTAAAAATAGAATAATACTTTCTTTGGCTTACTTGTACTAACATAGTTATTTAAGTTGCATTGTGTACTAACAAAGTTTGTTGTTTGATTTTGAAATAAATAAATAAATATCGGGCAACAAAATCGGAGAGTATCGCTAGGTGGTTTATCAGGAACGCATCATTGTTTTAACCCTTAACAATCAAATAAGCGTAGCTAACTCATACAATAAAATGGCGTTGTTTGACAAAACCCTGCGGAATCAAGTTAAAAACTGAAGTCGCTTTCTTGACAATTCATCAGTTTTCGAATCTCTGTAAGTCTGCACTATAATAGTCAAAGCTTCATTATGTGACTGTGGGACTGACGATTGAATCGACTGATATTAAAGGTGTTTGAATGAGGCATCAGTAGATGACGTTTTAACATCGTTAAATAACAGTGCCGTCCGCAATTGAGGTTAGTTTTCTATGGGGTTTGATGACGGATTTCCTATGAAAGGGGAATGAAATCTATGTACTCGTACTTATATTGTTACATGAAGCAAAAACTATGTTCCCCTTTTTATGTACCTATGTTGTGGAGTATGTTTGCAGTATGTAAAGGAGTTCAGAAAGCTAAAAATATTTAGTTTATGCATAAAAAGTCATTAAATCAATAATAAAAAACATTATGTGCCGTCACATACTAACTGTGCCGTGTGGTGACGGCAGACTAGAATACAATTGTCACCACCCCAAATCTCTACCGTGAGTGTCGTACAAGGCGACGAAGGATAAATCAATTATGAGGAATGGGCAGCAGCATTCCTCGTATACCCTCCTCTGCCTACCCCTTCGGGGATATGGACGTGATTTATGTATGTATGTATGTACATACTATAAGCAATCGGCTGAAATAAAACCAATAAGTAACACTTTTCCAATATTTATTGTATATCCCAATACAATTTCGAGGTGTCCTCCATTTTGCGTCTATCGAATGAATGATGTCCAGTATGAATGTAGCTACGAATTAAGATGCTTCAGATCGATCAAGGGCGCTTGCGCAGCAACTTCATTTCGAATGAACTCATTCACCGCCTTCTCAATCTTCCGACAGCAAATGGCGCCAACACAGACTATAATTCATTACATTGTCTATCCGTCAATACACCAACTGTTTACATTATAAAGGTCTATATTTAATTATCTAACAATACTAGCTACCATGCATTTCACTGTCACAGTATCCTTTTTAATTTAAATTTTTAATGGTCGAATTTCGACCACTAATATAATAATATTTTATTACCTACACTAATTGCCATGCATTAGTAATGGGAATTTTTTGACTATAAAAGTCCGACTAATCTCCTTAGGCCCGAGTTCACCAACTCGTAAAACAGGCGATTATTATTTAACCGTCAGTTCTTGACATTTTACCGTATGGAAGAACTGTCAAAAACTTATGGTAACCTTTTTTTTTTATCACTTGTTTTACGTGTTAGTGAAATCGGGCCTAACTCTATGTTTTAGTTTTACTTTCTTTGTTACCAAGACAAAGGAAGTTATTAACAATCTTGTGCAGTCGTGTCAGCTGTCAGAAAACGCGCCTAAGCCCCGGTCACGTTCAGGTTAAGTAAGTTGTTTAGCAATGTCCAATGTGCCTGTCCGGGGCCCGGCAGAATTCTATGAAGCGAAATTCCTTTGCCTTTGTCTCGAATAAAAGAAAAACAAACAAAATAAAATATACATACATAAATCACACATATATTCCCATAGGGGTAGGTAGAGGTGAATTAACACCCACTATTCAACGATGACAGTCAGGTTAATATAATAGGTGGCGAGCCTATTGCCATCTATCGGGTACGTAGATATCAGTATGTTGCTAGGGCGTTCAAAAGAAATGCTGCTGCCTATTACTCATCGCTGGTATTCTGTCCTGATGCGATCGTGTCCCGTCCTGAAATTTGTCCGTCATCTAGTATCCTTAACACAAGTGCTTAAGCTACTTACTCACTGTGGGGCAAGATGATAGTGTGACTTTAAGAAATATCTATATTTATTTATTGTATCCTCCATAACTTTATAGTATTTAAACTGTATTCTGTAAATTTACGCCGATTCACCCCCCGAAGGAGGGGTGAATAGGAATAGGCATCAGTAGTGTATAAATAAACAGACACGTTTCGATAATTATGTTAGATCCCATGAAATAGGCAGCAAACCCAAACATTTCGACTGAGACCCCCTACGCCACTTGAATTATGGTTTTAATAAAGGCACATAAACTTAGATTACTGCTTCATTTCGGCATCGTAAACACGTAGAATAAATTTGGGAGCTTGAAAGCTAATGCTTCTCAACCCATCTAATAAAGAACTTTTTATTGCAGGCCTATGTAGTGATGTGGACTATATTCACCTGTATATATATCGGTTCCAAAATACCGGTTGTAGCGGACTCTTTTATAATTATTGTTTTTTTTAAGGAACAGTCTTCATTTGTCTTCGTTTTATATCGATTTAATTAATATACATAAATAACGCCGGTAACAGACAGGTAGGCAGAGGTAAATTAACACTTGCGTTTCACCAATTATTTTAGGACCCATTTAATAGAAGGCGAGCCTATTGCCATCTAACGGGCAGGTGATCATCGCAATATATCGCTAGGTGATACGCTGCTGCCCATTATTCATCACTGTCAGAGTATAACCCTCAGGCGCCCTGTAAGACACCTGCGCAAGGTAACCAATGACACCTATCGATTGTATTCTCTATTTTTACATTACATAATATTATTATTTCATCCGCTAGCTGCTTATGCACAATTTTGAGACACAATTATATTTCGTTTTTATTATTTTGTTCTACGTTCTGTCTGGTTTCACAATAACAGCGGCGACGCTATACAAAAAATAATGCCAGCGAAATATTCTCAATTACGTGTTATGAGAATGTGCTACGGACAAATAACTCTGCTACGTGCTACGATCAGTAATTTCCCTTTGCTACGGTCGTAGTTTCGGTAATTTATCTATACGCAGGTCAACTAGGGAATAAAGGAAATGCAGTAGAGATTAGTTTGTAATTCTTAGAAAGATACAAAATAATTATAATTATTTTATTTATTTATTCGCTCATACTAACATAGTCCATCATTACAAGCTAAATTCCAATGCGATAGATAAGTAAACACATAATCCTTAATTACTGCATTACAAATAATACTTAGCTGATTTAATGACTTACAGCTTAATTTAACTTTATTAATTTAATTGAATTTCTTAAAAACAATAAATTACGAGTAATTTACTTAATGAAATCGAATATTTTATTCGTAACCGTCTACGCTTTTATACCAAGGAATAAGCCAAAGACTGTGCCGAAATATCGGAATTTCAGGTACGTGGTATAAATCCCGTTTTAACACAGTTTAAAGATGAAAGTGACCACGTAAGCTTAAAACAATATAAAGCCAAAGGCTGTTTTAAATTTTATTTCCTACAGCCTGTGGAGGGTCTTTTTGGTTATCCACACAATAAAACCATTAAAAGTTATTGATTTTAAACAAAAACCTAAAAATTCTCATTAGAATTGGTTGGAAAAAAATAGACTCTGTTGTGGTCGTGATTGTGCAGCAACACAACAACTGTCGTCCGGTAACACGAAATGTAAAATTGTATCGATCTGCTTTGGACTTTACATCGAACAAATTAAGGTTCGCAATCGATTGGAGATATTTGTCAGTCTTGTGTACGTACACGTGCTGTACCTACCGTACAGTAGAACAAAACCGGTAACACCGTAAGAAACCGGTATTTTCATATAACTTATACCATAAAAGTCACCCCCGTACATGCCCCTTCGGAGTCTCACCGTTTTATGGCCTTTGCCATCAATCTGATTATTCTCAAACTTACCGGGGCAAGTGGTGCCAGATGATAGGCTAAGCGTCTAAGCGAGGGGTGGCAGGGGAGCAGCTTTGTTGAAGTGCTGAATGTGTGAATTTGTATTTTGTTGAAGCGTTTCGTACGTAGGTAACTGAATAACTCGCCTTTTTCATAGTGCTAATACATAGGTACTAAATCGCGCCTTTTTAGCCCTAAATTAGTTAAATGCTAATTTTTGGTTATTGTTTCTACACATTTTGATTATGCATAGCAATGATATTATATAATTATATAATATCATTGCTATGCATAATTATATAATTATATAATATCATTGATGAATAGTTATTAAAAAAAAAATCTGACAAGGAAAAAGAGACCTTTTTTTTTCGTTCGACACGGTGATAATGCCGCACTTATAGACGTCAAATAACTTTTATGAGTACCTAATGTCAAAAAAATTCTATTAAATCTAGACCATAGACCCGGCAAGAATAGCGACTAGTTTTGAATTGTATTTTTTTGACATTAAGGACTCATTATCGTTATTTGACGTCTCTGAGTGCGGCAGTAAATTTGCTATTTCAACATAGGTTTTTCTTTTTCTTTCAAATCTTTCTTTCAAGTTTTCATAAAATATAATGTAGATATTTAATACGGGTTCCCGCATTCCCACTTTCATAAAGTGTAGAAGGGTAACCCGACAGCTCCTGACCCAAAATGTCCGAAAATATAAATAAACAAGTGAAGATGCTACATTTACCAAGGAACACAAAATTAAAAGCATTGTAATAACGTTTTAATAATTGCTCTTGAATTCGTGCTCAAGAATAAAATTTCGCCGTCCGTCTTCGTAAATAACGTCTGCATGGAGTTCACAGTGAAACCCCACAAAAACAGTCCTGTAAAAAAGTGGAACCTCATTTCGTTTTTGTATGTATTCCATAGACAAACAATGGCGGAACCTAAAAAGTTACGTGTCCTTTCATTCGTTCTATTTACTCCGAGTTTCATTCTAGTCTCTCGGAGATTGAGCGCTAAACAACATGGCTGCGAAACCAAATGGGATCGTGAAAATATTTACAGTACAGACTACTAAATGTTGGTATCATGACGACGCATGTCCTAAATACACTTGTATACATAGGTTAGGTACCAAATACAAATATGACTCGCGCGGGTGTGTAAAATAAAAAAAAATGCAATATTTCTTAATTGTTGTAAATGTACACAGTGTTCTAAATAAATATAGTAGATTTTCCATCAAGTGCACAAAACGAATCATTTTTGACCGAGGCTTTTAGCGGCCCGAGCCGAAAGCGAGGGCTGATAGTAATGTCGAGGATAAAAATGGTTTTGTGGACGAGGTAGAAACTCTGCTTTTCACTTCAATTGCGAGGAAATCATTCTTAAAATTCAAACTAAAATTAGTAGTTTTCAATACTGACTGAAGCAAAAAAGTTTTTCCCATTGATATTGGACTTGGGCTGCAGACCTATACAGCCAAGTATTAAATTAATTTTGAAATAATAATTTTCTTAAATTAATTTAATAACCTACCGTACCTACTTGAATTAAAATTTTAATATCTTTTATGTCTTAAAAAACACATTAGGCAAATAAATTTAAGTAAATATTAAAATAACAAATTCTATCTCTGAATTTCTTATTGTGTTTGGCTGCATGGCTCATTTTCTTTGCCTTAATATAGACACATTTATGAGTAGATACGTTAATGCTCTAGAGCACAAAATTCGATTTTGTGCAGCCTATATCCTGCACAAATAAGCACTTTCAGAGCATGAGAAGTGAAAAAGATCTTTTCTATATCCCGCTAACAATCCAAGGCTTCAGGCACACACAACGTCGGTCCTAAGTTTTCATATTACGCTTTGCCGACTTTGCATAAAACATCAGAAATGTCCCCCAGTGCTACTCTTTGAGAGAAACGGAAAGAAGCTAATGAATATATAGACGTCTGTTCCCGGATTTAATAAAAGTTTTCTTCGTTTTTCGCGCAGGGATTTAAGAATTGAGATATTGCTGTGTCATTTTAGGAAGTTCGATTCGCGCACCAGGCAAGATAAAATAATAATAAATTAATTATTTCCTTTGTAACAATTTTTCTAACTTTTTCAATATTCCTTTATACATCACGTACTAAACATGAATAATACACACACACCCTGAATACTTCCCATACTAAAAAGTTAAAAGTTTTTTACTTTCCCCATACAAATTGTTCGGTCAGTACATTGAACTACTATTACTAGCGTATTATAACATAATGGGTCAGTAAGGCTAAATGTATGGAAAATTCGAAAATTAATTTCTCATTTTTAAATTTTTTATATGACCATAGTTTTATATGACTATTTATGGAATGTTATGGGAATGGAAATGGTATAAGTAATTAATAAATATGCTGGTAATATTATGTAACAATCGTCGATCTTTATTCTCTGTAGCGTTAAAAAGAAGTAAACCTCATGAAAGTGCCGCAGTTATATTATTATATAAATTATCAGTTTATCATAAGTAGGCCCATTAAGTCAACGCCGCTACGGGGATTTTGGCACCACGAACAATTAAGACCAGCATTCCCCGAATTAATTCCGAGCCATTAAATGTTCGGCGACTACCGCCATCGCCAGCCCGTTTGTTTGAAGCAATACTGAACATAATTACTACAGCAAATAAGCCAAACAAGGGAAGGCAACTCTTAGGATTCGCCGTGCGGGTGCCGGGTCCATAGTGTGCCAGAGGGGGAAGTTGCAATTTTTTAGGACAACAATTTTTATTTTTTTATAACACTACTGTTTTTATATGACTACTTATAAGTTAGCTGTTCGTCATTTCTGTTACATGTCGTATAGAAGTTTCTTATGTGACAATTTCAGGAGCGAGCAGTCGTACAAGCGCACCGTGCAGGCGGTGTCGGCGGCCGGCGCGCTCGCCGTGCCCTGGGCGGCGCCCGACGCCCGCCTGGCGCTGCCCTCGGCGCTGGGCGTCGCGGGCATCCCGGCAGTGGTCATCACCAACGGCAGCGGGACGGTGCTCACTGCTAACGGGAGGAATCACCTCAGCGCTGACCCGTCGGGATTGGTGAGCTCCTCAGTAGTTTTAGCCTAGGCCGTATTTACAACGTTGATCAGCATCCAATACGACCCATACCTGTTTTATATAGTCACACCGTCATATAGTAATGAATGCCAAGGAATATGGTGGTTAGAAAAAGATCGAAATATTCCAATGCAATCCCGGCAGGAGTCTAAACCGCTCGGCCAAGCTGCCGTTTCTCTAACCTTTACACTTCACAATAGTACTCTCGCAATATAGAAATTTTCTAACATTCCATAACATTTTTTTCTAACCACCATAGTCTTTGTACCTACCTACTTATTTTTCTAAGATTTATTATAATGTTCAAATTAAAATCAAAATGAACGCCGATGAAGTAATGCAGAGAATCGAAAATCGGTTCGTCAGCATAGGAGTACCTAAATGCGCTCGAAGCAAAATTGTCTCAAGCTTTTTTGAGATAAACTCTCAAAATTCTAAGCTAAGTAATTAGTTTTACTATTGTGTATTATGAACTTCTATTACGATTGATCATGTGCCCTATAAAGTAAAATGATAAAGGAAAGAACGTTTTTTATGTAAGATTATAACCTAATTTTAGGTGCTTTCTTCGTTAATATTTCATAAATCCGGATAAAAAAAAAAAAATAGATTGGGCATTTCAAATCCTACAAATCGAGGTATGGTTTTATTGAGGTACAAAATTGTTAAAATGTGTGTCCAACGTCCTACAAGATTGGGAATTCTCCTTCTCTCAATCGGCTTTCTACCTTGCCTGCCCCAGAACTTCCCGTGGGGCTCGCGGCCCGTCTCCGTGCTGACGGAGCAGGCGCTGCTCAAGATGGCGAGGCACCCCGCGCTCGTCCTGTTCGTCGGTCAGTATGTCACCAGTTTTAAAAATAAAATTTAAATTTAAATTTTCTTACACTCACACATATTATCATCTAGCTAAGCTTGTCTAGAGCTTTCGTGTTCTACACTGGAGCGTGTGTATAAGGCTCGAGTTCACCAGCATGTAAATTAAGCGATTAAAAGATAATCGTTTGTTTTTGACAGTTCTACATACATACATATATAAATCACGCCTATATTCCCGAAGGGGTAGGCAGAGGTGTTATTTAACACCCACTTTTCGCCAATTATGTTCGGTCCCATGTAACAGGTGGCGAGCCTATTGCCATATATCGGGCACATAAATCACTACAAATATATTTTTCTAGATGGTATGAGAGAAATGCTGCTGCTCATTACTCATTGCTGTCTTTACCCTTAGTCACCTTGTACGACACCCACGGGAGAGATGGGGGTGGTGACAATTGTATTCTGCTCTGCCGTCACCACACGACTGACAGTTCTTCCATAAGATAATATGTCAAAAACTGACGGTTATCTTTTGATCACCTGTTAAAGTGTTGGTGAACTCCAGCCTAAGGCTTATATGGATAGGCAGAGAGAAGTCGTCGGGATGGCGGAGGTGAGCGTTGACTAGTTGTCAAGGGATCCCTTAGACCTACACTTCGGTCGGAAGTCCCGGGCGCTGCCACTGACTCCCCTCTCTGCCACACTATGGACCCGGCACCCGCACGGTGAATCTATGAAATACTAAGAGTTATCATCTCTATAGCTAGCCAAAGCAAGTAGGAGCTGACCTATTTGTCGAAACGTGAGAGTTATTTCACCTCTGCCTACCCCTTCGGGCATATACATACATACATAAATCACGCCTATATCCCCGAAGGGGCAGGCAGAGGGGTACTAGCACCCACGTTTCGCCAAACATGCTAGGTCCCATGTAATAGGTGGCGAGCCTATAGCCATATATCGGGCACAAAAGTCGCAGTACTATTGCTAGGTGGTATAAGAGGAATGCTGCAGATTCCTCATCGCTGATTTATCCTTAGTCGCCTTGTACGACACCCACGGGAGAGATTTGGGGTGGTGACAATTGTATTCTACTCTGCCGTCACCACACGGCATATAGGCGTGATTTATGTAGATAGGTATTAATTTTCCGTAAAAAAGGCTTGAAAATTTTGTTCTTTTGTGAGAAATCTGGAGGAGCTCGCTAACGCAGTGGCATAGCGCGCTTGACCTGCGATTGCGTAAACCAAGCAATGTTCGCTAAGGCCGGTCATTGGATCGGTGACCAAAAATTTATTATCTCGAGCTCCTCGTGCTTCATGGTCCCGGCTGCATCTGCAGTCGTTAATACCCACCAACCCGCACTGGGCTAGCGTGTTGGGTTATAGCCTAATCTCCCTATTTTCTTCCACCCATAGGGAAGGCCAGTGCCCCAGCAGTGGGACCTTAAAAGGCTGGTGATGATTATAATGTGACAAATCTTTAACCTCTTAATAAGCAAACCCCCCAACTGCGTAGCATCACTATAACGTCTGTGCCCCCAATTAGAGTGCAGTCCAGATAAGTCCGCGCGTGGTCAAAATTGGAACTAAAATTACGTCTCCTATTTTGTTTTTCTAGGAGTGTCAATGCAACCCCTCGCGCGCGGACTTATCTGGCGCGCACTTTATTCTTGATACTGTACCAAGGTACGCTACACTGCCTACAGTACAGGGGGCCTACCGCCTAGCTCGATTGCTGATGATAGCTATATAGCAATGCACTGCTTATGGCTATAGCAGCCATCCTGAATTTTTGGGCGGTACGGATTTTGTGATGTAGCTCAGGCTGTCCGGACAAATCTTCTAAATAGCTTACATTTAAGTAGGTCCATAGGGAATTTTATGTGACGGGTAAACACCCGTATTTCAGAATTTGTGACAAATTCATACAAAATCATTCAGTGATCATTCGTTCAAAGCTAACGCTGATAGTTTAGGTACATTTGGTGCGAAATGGCAGCATGACGTCATAAACTATAGCTTTAGCTTTAGCAATCGAGTTAGGCGGAAGGCCCCCAGATGCAATAAAAACATTATACCATAGAGATTTCATTTATTTTTTTAATTTCCACAGACGACGAAGACTCCGAAATCGAATTCGCCGAGTCTGTGCTGGCGCCCTCCGCGGAGTCCTACTACGAGGAATGCAGCATCCAATTCCCAGGGTTCTGCCCCTACCAGAACTCCTCGGACGACGAAACCATGGACTTCGATTACTCAACGTCCAAGCACTCCAGGGTCAAAAAGAAATCCTTCAAGCACGTCATGTTCTACGTCGGCATCGATGGCACTGACAGCGCTGACATGCTGAGGGAGCACATAGGCCTAGATGACGCGGTCCCCCTTCTCACCGCCATAGACTTTCCCAAGCAGAAGCTGGTGACCATGAAGTATGGGGACGAGATCACCACGGATTCGGTACAGAACTTCGTCGACGCCTATCTCAGTGGCAACGCGGACTTTAAGCCTCTCAAGCCGTATAGTGAGAAATGTTAGTTTCGAAATTAGATGTGTCAATCGAAGTGTCCGCTAGCCATGGGCGGATTCAGAGGAGGTGGGGGGGTCATGGGATCACGAATGGGGGGTCCAGGTCATGACCCCCCAGGAGGGCTGTGTCCAGGGCTAAAAATTTAATTAAATTAATAATTATAATACCTACTTATAATGAAATTTATCAAAATTAAATTATAACATCTTGTGACTTGACCACGACTATTATATATTATTATCAAAATTAAATTATAACATCTTGTGACTTGACCACGACTATTATTATAATTTTTTTTTTTATATTATAATTTTTTTTTTAATATTATAACCAAAGCTGGATTGCATCTAGCAAAAAAAATTGCGGAAGTTGACTTGCGCAAGCGACTACCGGCCAGTAGACGCTAGTGCAAGTGAACTTCTGCAAGTTTTTAGTAACTTGCTGCAAGTCGGCTGTTTTGGAGAAGCGAGTGGAAACAGTTGTCAATTAACTTCTGCACAAAAATGTGGCAGTTACAGTCTTGGCATTGGAAACTTAGCGTTAGTTTTAAAATTAGATGTGTAATATTTGTTCCGGCATGTAGTGCGGTAGTGTTAGCATTAATTTTTGTATCAGACCAAATAAAGTTCAGATCGCATTCGCGCCCTTTATTTATATTATTTTTTAGTTTATTTATTCCTTGGGAAACATACCTACAATTAATATTACACGTACAGCTTGCTTCAACTCCTTGCCCTATTCCCAGTCTATCTAGGTTCGGCACAATATTATTGTTTCCTCTTCCATTCATATCGATCAGACGTCATCAAGCCGTCCACTCCCTTTTGATTCATATCATCCATTACACCGGAAAGGTGCTAGTGATGAATGAATGCATAGAGGAGACGGAAAGGACCCTGTCGAGAGACCGATGAACGGAGAGGGTGCTGGGAAGACAACATTCAATCCATACATACTGCTGTAGCGGCTACGTCATAACGCTACTCAAACAACGTGTCGAGTAACCGAGAAATGGTCGGTCAGCAAAAAGTACAACAGGTCACGATAACAATGGAGTAAACCAACAGTAGACCTAATGAGTAATGTGATAGGGCAGAACAAGATTAACAAGTCCTAAACCACAATAACGATCGCCATGTGGTGACGGCAGAGTAGAATACAATTGTCACCACCCCCATCTCTCCCGTGGGTGTCGTCCAAGGCGACTAAGGGTAAGACGACAATGAGTAATGGGTAGCAGTATTATTTTATTTTTATTTATTTTATTTTCTTTGGATAGCTAACAGCTTACTTAACAATGGTAAATTAACAATAGTAGCATTCAAGAGCTATTGACAAGCTACCACATATAAACTTCGAATTATGATTAAGAAAATAGTTGACTATTAATCAGAATTATCAACAAACATACACAAATTAAAACCTACTTCACTAACTGAACTCTAATAGTGCCCTTCTAATGCCACTAAAGCTATCGTGAAAGATATCAATATATCCACCAGCATTATTAACAGCTTCACTTGCCCTAATAAGGAAGCTATTGCGTCTATAGTTGGTATGAATTAGAGGTAGGTATGCTAAGTAATTTATATGTATTAATACGGCGCAAACGACATGGTAGCTTCAATGAAATTTTACTGGTTAGTACTGGACAATCGACCAGCCCTCTTATAAGTTTAACCAGCATTATAATATCCGCAATATTACGCCTCACTGAAAGTTTCAAGAAGTGAAACTTACTACATCGCTGCTCATATGGAATTTTTGGGATTTTAAATTTGTAGTTCAAAAACCGTGTGATTCCTCTTGTACCATCTAGCAATATACTGCGATTTATGTGCCCGATAGATGGCAATAGGCTCGCCACTTATTACATGGGACCTAGCTAAATTGGCGATAAGTGGGAGTTAATTCACCTCTGCCTACCCCTTAGGGGATATAGGCGTGATTTATGTATGTATGTAAACCACGATTACAAAGTTTCTGGCTAATCTGAGAATATTACACAAGATCCGAAGGACAGTGGTGTACCTTAAGTTTCGACTCGGGAGCCCTGTAAGGCTCTCCGCGGCAGTATATCTCCCCGGGAGACGCAGTCCCACCATGGGGGACGCCTGCTTTGGAAGTAACTCCTCACAGGGAGTGCTCGACTGCAAGGCTTGAGGTCTTTCCCAAAAAATCCGGTAGATGCGGGAAAGGCGTCTCGGCCAACAGCTTAGGTCCTTCAAATAAAAGGACAGTAGGACCGCGCCGCGGGCCCCGAGCGGCACACCTGCCCGGCTAGTATTGGCTAGTATGAACACCGAAATAGACCTTATAGATAATTAAGGTAAAGCCATTTACTGCCACACTCAGAGACGTCAATTAACTTTAATGAGTATTTAATGTCAAAAATTTTCATTCAAATCTAGACCAAAGACCCGGCAAGAATAGCGACTAGTTTTGAATTAAGTACTCATTAACGTTATTTGACGTCTCTGAGTGCGACAGTTAGTTCTTTAAACTGGCAAAAATCTATGGAGTTTTGACAGTTCAAAGCGATAAATGCTTCGGTGGTCACTGATCTTGCATGCTAGCTGGGCTGAAGGAAAATCTTCCCTTTTTAGCTGAGTATGCGTAGAACCTACCGCATAACAACACTGCGAGAGAGAGCTCTACCCTCAAAATAAAACTACAGTGCCACCAATTTATTTTGGCAGTTGATGGGACGTCTCTAGCTAACTCAACTCTCCAAATAGATGAGGAGCAACACCACGATTTTCATATTTGAAAAGGTTTTTTTTTGCTTGCTTTTGACCTAAGAACAAATAAACCCATTTGACCTTTTATTTCGGAGTGGAATGCATTTACGCACCGTATCGGCCGCTGGCTGGACGGCCGACGTGTGTGGGACTCGCCCGACTCATGACGGAGCCG
The DNA here is from genome assembly GCA_963931975.1 of Cataclysta lemnata. Classification (NCBI taxonomy): domain Eukaryota; kingdom Metazoa; phylum Arthropoda; class Insecta; order Lepidoptera; family Crambidae; genus Cataclysta; species Cataclysta lemnata. Next base: position 663,718 of record OZ008357.1, read on the forward strand.
GGAATACGCCACTAAACCACTCCGGTGTTCCGCAAGCCCTTCGATCAGGGAGAGTCTGGGATCCGCCGCGAGGCAATTCACCAGTCAAAACCCATTGCACCTAGTCCCTCTCTTTACAGAATCAGTCAGTACCTACCTATAATACCTAACCGTACATATACAGTCAGACAAAAATAAAAAAAAACGTGCGCGCCAGATTAGTCCTTGAAAATTGGAACTATTTCGTCTGCTATTTTGTTTGTCTAGGAGTGTTCTTACATAGTATTGTATTCTCTTTGAGGAGTGTCAATGTTAGCGAGCAGCGCCCAAAGAGTATATAATACACTCAGAACAATAACTAAAGTTAACTTTAGTTGTTCTGAGATAATACACTACGTTTGCAGCGCCACACATCGCGCGCAGACTAATCATAACTTCTACAATTTTTTTTTAATTCTCCCTATATTTTAGGGAAGGCAAAGGGACTAGCCCATACAGCCAAGTCTTCAGTGTATATTTTATCTGTAGTTTTATGAAATAATGAGTGGGTGAAAAGTATGAATGAAATGAATTTTACGTTAAAATATGGGTGCCACATATTTTAACGCATCTAGGGAGTGCTTGACGCGAATTGAATGGTAACAGACTTAATGATGGTGCTTGATGAAATGGATAAAACCACTTTTTATAGTGGTCTTCACCACAACATCAAACACATCATGAGACTTATTTTCGATGATTCTGCATAATTGCACATCAACACGGATGCTTGTGCATCAAAATAACACCACTTTCACTGCACAAAATATACTCATAACAATTTTTGAATTAGTGAAAATAAATCTGACTGACACCACGAAACGCGCCAAACACTCCATAACTTCTACAAGGTTCATTATTTTTAGCTCTTCTTAAATAGACGTAAACAAAGGCTCCAATTCATTCAGCCTAGCCTTAACTAAATTTTTTTTTTTTTCACTTTGTGTTTGAAAAATAATTTAACGATCTAATCGATTTTTGCATCTACAGAGTAAGTTTTGCCATCTGTTTAAACTGTGAAATAAAACGATAGCAACACACAATAATGTCGTCGTAATGGTTTCGCTATAAAACAAAATATACAGCCAATAAGTATTATCACAATCACAGAACAGAGTAATAACCCATATTGCTAAAATCTTATTTATAATATTAAAATTTATGATACTATAAAGGTGTTTAATTTATAAAATAATTACGCAACGTCCTTAATAAATTATCCCTTTGCCTGTGTTATGGCACCATAGACAATAATACCCTCATAGATTTTTTAACTACGCCATGTTTGTTTACTTGTCTGTCACTTTATTGATGCCGCAGACGCCGCCATTATTGTGAAACTTATTTTTAAAAATTTCACGTGCTTGAAGTACGTAACTTGGCTACATTAGACTTTATTTCTTACAAAAAATATGGCTGACAACGACGATCTTCTGGACTATGAAGAAGAAGAACAGACCGAACAGCAGGCCGCGGAGGGAGCAACGGAGGCGGCGCCAAAGAAAGAGGTTAAGGGATCGTATGTATCCATTCACAGCTCCGGTTTCAGAGATTTTCTACTAAAACCTGAAATTTTAAGAGCCATTGTCGATTGTGGTTTCGAGCACCCTTCAGAAGTTCAACATGAGTGTATTCCACAAGCAGTTCTGGGTATGGATATCCTGTGCCAAGCCAAATCAGGTATGGGCAAAACAGCCGTGTTTGTTTTGGCCACCTTGCAGCAACTTGAACCTTCGGAAAATCATGTCTATGTGCTGGTTATGTGCCATACCAGAGAATTGGCATTTCAAATCAGTAAAGAATATGAGAGATTCTCCAAATACATGGCAGGTGTTCGAGTATCAGTATTCTTTGGTGGAATGCCCATTCAAAAGGATGAAGAAGTGTTGAAAACAGCCTGCCCTCATATTGTGGTTGGCACCCCAGGTAGAATTTTGGCTCTAGTGAATAGCAAAAAGCTAAATTTGAAATATTTAAAACACTTCATTTTAGACGAGTGTGACAAGATGCTTGAATCTCTAGACATGAGACGTGATGTCCAAGAGATATTTAGAAATACTCCTCACGGCAAGCAAGTGATGATGTTCTCAGCTACATTGAGCAAGGAAATAAGGCCAGTGTGCAAGAAATTTATGCAGGATCCCATGGAGGTGTATGTAGATGACGAAGCCAAGTTGACATTGCATGGATTGCAGCAGCATTATGTGAAGCTTAAAGAAAACGAAAAGAATAAGAAACTTTTTGAATTGCTGGATGTGTTGGAGTTCAACCAAGTAGTCATATTTGTGAAGTCAGTACAGCGTTGTATAGCTCTGGCACAGCTATTGACTGACCAGAACTTCCCTGCCATTGGCATCCATAGAAACATGACCCAGGATGAGCGCCTGTCTCGATACCAGCAATTCAAGGATTTCCAGAAGAGAATCCTTGTTGCAACTAATCTGTTTGGTAGAGGAATGGATATTGAAAGAGTCAATATTGTGTTCAATTATGATATGCCTGAAGATTCAGACACCTATCTGCATCGAGTAGCGAGAGCTGGAAGATTTGGTACCAAAGGGCTTGCTATTACTATGGTTTCTGACGAGGGTGATGCCAAAATTCTTAATGAAGTGCAAGACCGGTTTGATGTCAACATAACAGAGCTGCCAGAAGAAATTGAATTGTCTACATACATTGAAGGACGATAGAAGTCTTTAGTGCCCATTCCCAAGTTCAAAGTTTTTGTAGTAATTTATGTCCTTGTCTTTACAGAATTGGATATCTAAATTGTGACCCACAGATTTGGCATCAGCTACTACTTAATTATTAATTAACAGTTATTAAAGTGACATTTGGTATTGTGATCATGTCTATTATTGAAATTACCTTTTCCTTTTTAATTAAATTGCCATGTGGTGATAAATTTTAATGTCCTCAACATCTAAACAAGCAATGATTATATTTAGTACAAGACACAGACAAGAAATGTTTTAATCTACTCTGTTTGTCATGAAACTGATCGTACCAAACATCCTTTCTTGAAAACACTTAGATATTTCTGAGTAAGTTATTATTTATTTATGTTTTGCTACACTATCCGAGAAACCAATATATACTATCAGAGAAACAGAAACAAAAACTTGGTTTTTAAGAAAGTTTTATTTACTCAAAAAAAATCTTGCCTTTAATAAACTTAATTCACTAATTGAATTTTTCCTTAGTTTACTTTAATGTAGTATACTTATAGACTTTGGCATTTACAATAATGATAACCAAAAGTTAACAATAAAAGTCTCAAGAGATACAATATAACAGCATTAAAATACTCCTTAAAACTACAATATACCACCATCGATAATTATTCACCATAATATCATTGTTTCGCCTTTACAGCCATCTTTACAAATGAGATATATTCCTCAAAGTATGTCTGTCATTGTGTTTAGGTTGTTTAAATGAATAGTATGTTTTTTCATGAGTGAACCTAGTTATGAGATCTAGAGCCCATTTTGGTTGATCACCAGGTACCATGTGACCAGCATTCCTCACCATAATTTCTACAAGCTTGCCTGCTTGTTTCACATAACCTGCAAGCTCATTATCGACCTTCCACTGATATCTTTTAGCAGTCTTATATTCAGCAGCCCCAGTAAAATTAAGATTCCTTAAGTAATTAACAGTTAATGGATATGCAACAATTATGTCAAGTTGTCCATTATATATTACTGTGTAATAATGATCAAGCAGCTCCGATACCCAGGGAGCTACAGATTTCATGACATCTTGTTTTAGGTGCTGCTCAACAATGCTTCCATTGTGAAATGGCAGCTCCCCAACGTGAATCGCTTTACGAATTTCAGTCTTTTGGAGCATTGGTCCAAAATCTTCTTTTGCATTGTAATCTTTAGTGTGTAAGTAATTAAAATAGAAGTTAAAGCCAGTCATATTATAAAAAATACTTTTTCCATCAATAAGGTCACCATTTAATAAAGTGTCGAAGGAATCAAAGGCTTCATTCCATTGTCGATTCTGGATATATTTGACTGTCTGCTCCTCATATTGTTCAAACACTTTGGCCTGATTCCAATCAATAAGACCAATCTGATACAAATATTTGCCATATAATAGCTGATGCTCAGGATCGCTTAATCCATTGCCAATAGCGATACCTTTCAAATGAATTTTTGTTTCAGCTGTTGGATTTTTTTTATGAATAGTGTATGCCAATGCAGGAACATACTTCCCAGCATAAGACTCTCCGGTCACAAAGAATTTATTCTGTTTCAGTTCGGGGAACAGCTTAAAGAATTGTGTTAATGTGTTATAGAGGTCTTCTCCAACCTGTGTCTGATCAGTACAGTAACCCTTTGGATCTTTGGTAAAACTGAAGCCCGTACCCACAGGGTTATCTATATAAATCACATGATGGTTCATTGCCCAAGTGTACTTCCTGCGTTCAAATTTACCATTGCGTACCCTTATAGGTCCATTTTCTGTGAACAATCCATATAAGGAAGTGGCGCCAGGTCCTCCCTGTAGCCACACTATAACCGGCGCAAAATGATTGTTTGGAGTCATCGCCGGAAAGTACCAGAGGAACTGATTGGAATTATACTTTTTATTAACAGTGAAGAAACCTGCATAACTTTTGATTCTAAACTCTTCGGTAAAAGGCACCCGTGCGAGACGTCTGCCCTCAGTTAGATTTCCAGTCTCTATAAACGGCGTCAGGATCAGGGGGTTGCCGGCATCACCGTCATCTCGTGGTCCCAGATTTATTTTAGGATACTGATGTACAAAACCGGTAGCGAATTGACATAAATGTAATAAAAAAACGAACCAAACTACACGACACATATTATCGGATAGATGTGGAACCAAACCAACTGAATCAAACTGAACACTGAAAGAAATGACTTAGCATAATATAACCATTCAAAAATCTTCACATTGTCTTCAATAAGGGTCAGAGAGGTCAGGGTCAGAAAAATTATCAGACTACTGTAATACGTTGTTAGAAGTTGTAAAATTAAATTAAATATTTTGATGTTTGACTTTTCTTTCGGTCCGAAAAGCTTTTGAATTTTTAATTATTAAAACCCCTTGCTTCCTCAAGATTGCCTTGACTGAATTTTTGTTTGGGTTATTAATTAAACAAACACTGGCCAAATGTGGTGTTATTTTGTGCTTTTACTGTTGTACACGTTAATGTTGTTGTTGGAGAACAATATAAATATTGGTCGTGTTGGTCGACTTAAGACATGGCTGTATGAGTAAAATCCCATTGCCTTCTCAAATGGGAGAAGAAACCAAATCACCAGTAGGCTTATTCGCTAACTTTTTTTTACAGCTTATTTTCGATGACAAGACTTATTTTCGATGATTCTGCATAATTGCACATCAACACGGATGCTTGTGCATCAAACACCACTTTCACTGCACAAAATCCACTCTGTAACAATTTTTGAATTAGTGAAAATAAATCTAACTGACACTACGAAACGCGCCAAACACACCCAATGTCAGTAGGCCTATTCCCTAACTTTTTTTGACAGTTGAAAGTGATTGTTGCGGCGTCCAGCCTCCATGGTTGAATCTATGGCCGGCGACTTGACAAAACATAGCACTGACTGACGGGACTAAGAAAAAAAAGACTGTTTTTTGACTACGACTCGACCAAGACTGTGTGATCCGATGAAAATAGTGGTTTTATTCAAATAATCCCTCTCTGACGACAAGACCGAACAAAGTGGTCCTTCGAGTTGACAGAACCGGCAGATGGTGGTGACGAGAAGCTTAGCTCGAGCAATGACATCGAAGAGTGCAACCGCTGACCTGGATGGACATGACGGACAGTCCGCCCGGGCCAGTCGGCCGACCTCGCCTAGCCCCTCGAATCGTTCTGCCACAAGCTCCGCTTCGACAGTCAAACGACAGAAGATTCTTAGACTACAGTTAGAAGCAGCGGAGCAGCGTGCCCAAATAGAGAGACAGCTGTTAGCTGAAAAATTAGCAATTGAGACCCAAGCTGTAGAGGAGGAGTCAGACGACGACATGAAGCATCCTATTGGTTCACGCACTCACTCCTGTGCATCACTCCTCCGGACGCAAAACGCAAGTAACAATCATACCAATTTGGATTCTAACAAACAAAATTATCAGCAGTATAGTCATATTCACACTTCTGTACCACAAGACATACCCTCGCAATCACTAGAACATCATATGACAAAGTTCCTGGCCCGCCAGACAAGTGCAAAGGAATTGCCACAATTTTCCGGGGACCCGGAAGAATGGGCTCTGTTTTACCACACATTCACCAGTACAACCAAATTATGCGGCTATAGCGACGACGAGAATATAGCGCGGCTCTCACGTTGCCTAAAAGGACGTGCTCGTGATGCAGTCTCTGCCCTGCTGGTGAGTTCTTCAAATCTAAAAACTATCATCGAAACATTAAAATTGCGTTTTGGCCGACCAGAATACATTATTGAAATAATGGTAAACAAAATTCGTAGTATTAAAGACATACGTCATGACGACATCAATCAAATAATAGAGTTTGCCACACACGTACAGAATGTCGTTGCGACAATGAAAGTGACCGAAGAAGTCGGACATCTCTCGAACCCGACACTGATTAGAGAGATTATTAACAAATTACCGTCGACATTAAAATATCAATGGAGTTTCCATATTTCGAGCTTGTTGATTAAAAATGTTACACTGAATGACGTCGCTGAGTGGTGAATGATGGTGGCCAATGCAGTCTCGCATATCTCTCCGATGACGACGAAGGTGGACAACCAGACTGTAAGAATGCAACCAACGCGACCCGACCGACACTGGAGACCTGTCATGTCGATAACACCTACTTCAACGTCTGCATGTTCACTATGCAACGACGGACATAAAATACACGATTGTGACGACTTCAAGCGTATGACGATAGATGACCGTTGGAAGCTAGTCACAGACAAGAAATTATGCTTCTCATGTTTATCGGGGCGACACCAACTCAAAGCCTGCAAAAAGAAATCTAAGTGTGGTGTTACGAACTGTACAAGAGCACATCACACCCTTCTTAACGCCGAGCCTCGCATGCAGACCGACGATATCGAGCATGCGGTAGCCCATGCCGCACCTGCTAGCAAAGACAAATCGCAGGTTTTGTTGAAAGTCGTACCGGTAGTGGTATGTGGAAAAAAACAAAATGTGAACACATTTGCGCTTCTAGACGAAGGAGCAGCGGTGACTCTGGTGGACTCTTCGCTGCTTGACCGCGCCGGCGTGACAGGACCTACGGCTCCGCTTCGACTCCGCGGTGCATCTGGAATGATGACCTCTGAACCGGACTCTAAAATAGTTTCGTTCGCAATAAAAGGTGTACGCGGGAATAATGTATATAATGTAAATAGTGCTAGAAGTGTGAATTGTTTAAAATTGTCTGTAAATAGTTTTGATTATAAAAAATATGTAAATAAATTTCCGTACTTGACTGACTATTTACATGACTTTGACGTACGACCAGACAAAATTGAGTTACTGATTGGACAAGACAATATCGACTTAATAGTAACTAGACAAATTGTACATATTGACAAAAATGGCCCCATGATTTCCAGAACCAATCTGGGGTATGTTGCTCATGGGAACATGACCTTAGGTGGTGTACCGAGCGACGCAGCGCTGCTACATATGTGTGCCTGCGACGAGCTTTTGGAAATGGTAAGGCAGTCTTTCTCCACAGATGCATTCGGCGTCAAGGCTGCACTCGACACTCCTCGTTCCCGGGAGGATCAGCTAGCGCTGGATATTATGGACCGGACAACGCGACTTCTTCCTGAAGGCAGATATGAGACGGGGCTGCTATGGAAGTCGGACGACTTGACGCTTCCAGACAGCCTGCCACAAGCTACTAAGCGGTTCAAGAACACTCAGCTGAAGATGCGCAAGTCCGAAGACTTCGCCTCAAAATATAGGGAACGATTTCTAGACAACATAGCCAAAGGATACGTCTCAAAGTTGCAGCAAGAAGACGCGGCTCTTAGGACGAAGAAGAGCTGGTGGCTGCCGCATTTTGCCGTATACAACCCCAATAAGCCGAAATTGCGCCTTGTCTTAGACTGTGCAGCGAAGTCAGAAGGAAAGTCACTTAATGATTTCTTATTGACGGGGCCTGACCTACTGACATCGCTGCCAGGCGTACTTTTGGGTTTCCGTATAGGTAGGGTTGCAGTGACAGGTGACATTCAGGAAATGTTTCACAGGGTAATCATCAGACCTGAAGACAGACAAGCCCAACGTCTCCTGTGGGAAGATGGTGAGTATGTTATGAACGTCATGACGTTCGGTGCCGTGTGCTCTCCATCCTCCTCACAGTACGTCAAGAACTTGAACGCGCGAAGGTATGAGACTAGTCATCCTCATGCCTGCCGAGCGATTGTCGACCATCATTACGTCGATGATTTTATCTACTCGCTGAATGACGAGGATGAACTTATACAGCTTGTCAATGACGTCATCACCATTCATGGCTCGGGTGGGTTTTTATCCGGAATTTCGTGTCCAACTCCAAACGACTTCTTACCCACATCTCTGAAGATCGACTGTCCTCATCAGGCATGAAGGTGATAAGTGACGACAAGGATCAAGTAGAAGAGAGGGTCCTAGGTGTAAGGTGGAACCCTGATGGAGACTACTTCGGGTTTCGGCTCAACTTCATCAACATCTCCGAAGAGCTGAAATCGGGAAAGAGGCCAACGAAGCGGGAGGTTTTGAAGGTCGTGATGTCCGTCTTCGACCCATTAGGTTTTCTGCTTTACATCTGTGTAAAAGGCCGTATCCTCCTTCAAAACATCTGGCGCAGTAAAATTGGTTGGGACGACGAAATCGGAGCCAATGACTACGTCAAATGGCAGACATGGCCGACTGATTTGAACACCGCGAACGAAATAAAGGTACCCCGATGGATACTGACTACCGAACATGACGGCGTCTCCGAGATGCATGTGTTTTGCGACGCCAGTTCCCAAGCGTTTGCTAGTGTTGCCTACATACGATCGCGGAAGAACGACGGAACATGGCACGTCGCGTTTTTGATGGCAAGAGCAAGAGTTGCACCTCTGAAGTCGATGAGTGTCCCCCGGCTTGAACTGCAAGCGGCGCTGATGGGTGCAAGACTACTACACACTCTCCAGAAGTATGTGACCTGTCCATGTTCTAAGGCAACTTTGTGGTCAGACTCCAGGACCGTGCTGAGCTGGTTGAGATCGGACTCTGGCAGATTCAGACCTTTTGTAGCACACAGAGTTAGTGAGGTGTCAGAGCTAACTACAGTCGACCAGTGGAGATGGATCCCTACGCACCTCAACGTTGCAGATGACGCGACTAGGGACACCACCATAATTGAAAGTACGAGGTGGATTAATGGACCGGGCTTTTTGACAAAACCTGACGCTTGTTGGCCTAAGGACCTTGGAAATATCATCGACGTTGCATTAGATCCAGACGACACCGAGGTTAAGACGGTCTTTCTTCTTACGGATCATCCGACAACTGTGCTACCTAACGACAGCAGGTTCTCCAAGTACTGGCGCCTAATTCGGAGCACGGCTTGGTTCCGACGCGGTGTGAATAATTTCAAGCGTAAGAAGGCCGACTGGATTACGACAGAGTTATCCTCGGAGGAGCTGAGGGACGCGGAGGTTCTGTGGATTAGGGAGAGCCAGCGTAGGAGCTTTGCCACGGATACTGACGCTATAAGGAGACTGGGATGTGTTAGCGCGTCTAGTCCGCTGCGCCAATTAACGCCATTTTTAGACTCACGTGACCTCCTCCGGGTTGGAGGGAGGATTGGTGCAGCAAACGTAGACAACGACGTTAAACATCCGCTTATTCTCGACCCAAAGGACACCTATGTCAAATTACTTCTGATGCGGCATCATGAAGATTCCCTGCATGTAGGCCGTGAGCGGGTTCTTAACGAGTTACGCAGACGATTTTGGGTCCTTAACGGACGTACCGCCGTAAAGAAGACGTGGAACGACTGCCAGACCTGCAAGAATGCCCGAGCCAGGTCTTCGCCCCCGCTGATGGGGCAACTTCCCGAATTCAGACTCCAAGGAGGACAGCGACCGTTCAGTACCACAGGACTCGACTATTTCGGCCCTGTGACAGTGAAGGTCGGACGGAGACATGAAAAACGTTGGGGGGCTCTGTACACATGTCTGACAGTTCGTGCCGTCTACGTCGACCTCGTGAGCGACCTGACGACCACCTCTGTCATTTTAAGTTTACGACGCTTCATAGCGAGACGCGGGTGTCCGTCTACGATCTACAGTGACAACGCGACGACGTTCCACGGAGCTGACCGCGAGCTGAAATCCTCAGTGGAAGCGATTGACCGCGAGCAATTGCTACAATTCGGGAGTGTCCGGAATATTGACTGGAAGTTTATCCCTCCGAATGCCCCGCACCCCCTCACATGGGGGGCTGTTGGGAGCGACTAATAAGGAGTATCAAAACTGCCTTACGCGTCACTTTGAAGGAAAGGACGCCTAACGAACAGACGCTAACGACCTTACTTGCGGAGGCAGAGAACTTTGTCAATAGCCGCCCGCTGACCTACGTACCGATTGACAATGACGACGACCTGCCTTTAACTCCAAATGACTTTTTGATGACTGGGACAATTTTGACTGACCGATCATTTGGACAGTTCGCTGACGGTGACTTGCTACGTCGCTCCTGGCGGGAGTCTCAAAGACTTGCTGACCTTTTATGGAAGCGCTGGGTGAAAGAATATTTGCCCACCCTGACAAGACGGACCAAGTGGTTTAGAAACACGGGCACGCCCTTAGCTGTTGGAGACGTCGTTGTGGTGGCGGATGACCAGCTACCGAGGGGGCAGTGGCCGCGGGGACGTATTGTCAGGGTGCACCCAGGCAGAGACGGCCAGGTGCGCGTAGCTGACGTGCAAACAGGACAGGGACTTTACAAACGGCCAGCGACTAAGCTGTGCAGGCTGGACGTCGGCTCCTCAACTTGAGTATCAGCCTTCTGATACTGGGGATGGGAATGTTGCGGCGTCCAGCCTCCATGGTTGAATCTATGGCCGGCGACTTGACAAAACATAGCACTGACTGACGGGACTAAGAAAAAAAAGACTGTTTTTTGACTACGACTCGACCAAGACTGTGTGATCCGATGAAAATAGTGGTTTTATTCAAATAATCCCTCTCTGACGACAAGACCGAACAGTGATGATCACCGAACTATTTACGTATCCATTACTACTTTACTATAATGCTATTATGACACTTGTCCTGTGATAACAGCAATGTATTCGTAAAAAAAGTTAGGGAATAGGCCTACTGTAGGCCTATTCCCTAACTTTTTTTGACAGTTGAAAGTGATTATCACCGAACTATTTACTAATACATTGCTGTTATCACAGGACAAGTGTCATAATAGCATTATAGTAAAGTAGTAATGGATACGTAAATAGTTCGGTGATCATCACTTTCAACTGTCAAAAAAAGTTAGGGAATAGGCCTACTGACATTGGGTGTGTTTGGCGCGTTTCGTAGTGTCAGTTAGATTTATTTTCACTAATTCAAAAGTTGTTACAGAGTGGATTTTGTGCAGTGAAAGTGGTGTTTGATGCACAAGCATCCAATTGATGTGCAATTATGCAGAATCGTCGAAAATAAGTCTCATGATGATGATGTGTTTGATGTTGTGGTGAAGATCACTAAAAAGATGATAAAAAGTGGTTTTATCCATTTCATCAAGCACCATCATTAACTCTGTTACGTTACCATTCAATACGCGCCAAGCACTCCCTAGATGCGTTAAAATATGTGGCACCTATATTTTAACGTAAAATTCATTTCATTCATACTTTTCACCCTCAGAGTAAATAGGACTGGAGTAGCCTTTGCCTAACATTCCCCTCTGCCAAACGCACAAGCATCGGATGCCTGTGCGTTATTGGTGCGTTATATAAAACTAGTTGAGCCGCCATTTTAAAACCACAATAATCAGAACCAATCAGAACGTTACAGTTACCGTGCAGAGGTCCCACTAAAATGCCTGCCTGTGCTGTTTTTTACTGTACAAAAAAGTCGAAAACATCTAGTATTCAAAAAGATGGCGTCACATTTCATTTTTAGGTATAATTTATAAGATTTGATATTTATTTACTTCTTAATTTCATGTTTTAGCAGACTTTAGTTGCAAATTTCGCGCTATAGTCTCGTGGGGAGTCGGCCGTGACGTCATCAAACGAAATTCTAGCGCACTCCCCACGAGACTACCTAGGGTTGAAGTTATCGCATTTCAAGACAATAATTAAAAAAGTTTGTTGTTAATAAATAAGTGTAATTTTGTCATTTTGTATTAATTAATTACCAATAATAATTTCGTTTTAACAATGTACGTTGCGTGTTTATATTTAGTTAAGTATTAAGTACATACCTACCTACACTTTTGCGGCTGCTTGAAGCCTATTTTTTGCCACACTACATGGAAATATAAAATAATAAATGAATTAATAAAATAAAACAATAACTAGACTATTTTGCCCTTTATTCATGCTGGGCGGCGCCGGCGCTCATAAACATTAAGAGTACCTATGCTGTATATACTTACAGCGTCCCTGACTTTATAAAATAAGCATGGGTAAAAGGGTACCAGCACAGCCGATCATTTCTGAGAAACCTACATTTTTTTCGAGCCACAGTACATTTTTTTTTGTAATCAGCAACCCTAATTCATTTGCACTTCATTAATAGTGATGTCAACTTCATCGATATTGCAATTTTACGAGTGACAAATGAATGAATGAAAGAAACATTTAAATTGAAAATATGTATTATGAATTAAATTCATACACTGTGTTCCTGAGGTTATACATTAACTTCGGCATGTTTTTCAGACTATTAAATTGATCATTTTTTAATATGGACATTTTTATCAATTGAAATTCCTTTAATTTTGAAATCCCAGAATAAAATAGGTCAAGTCCACCTTAAACCAAATGGCATATAATTATGTTAGTAATTGCCGTGTGGTGACGGCAGAGCAGAATACAATTGTCACCACCCCAAATCTCTCCCGAGGGTGTCGTACAAGGGAACTACGGTTAAATCAGTGATGAGGAATGGTAAGCAGCGTTCCTCTTATACCACCTAGCAATGTACTGCGACATTAGTGCCCGATAGATGGCAATAGGCTTGCCACATATTACATGGGACCTAACATAATTGGCAAAACGTGGGTTCTAGTTCACCTCTGCCTACCCCTTCGGGGATAGAGGCGTGATTTATTTATGTATGTAGAGGAGAGTAGAGGAAATGATATCACCAATTTTTTAACATTTTGTCTCTCTGTATGTATGTTTGAGCAACGCATCATGCATAAACTACGCGACGGATTTTGATGACATTTGGTATGATGATAGCTAAATGTCATTGTCAACATTTATGTTAACTTTTTTTTATTAATATTTAAAAGCTCCTTTTAAAAACCCGGTGGTCCAAGTGCATTACTTCAATGTACTAGGAGTGAGGTATGTGGCACCAAAGTCTTCCGTACATAAATGAAAGCTTTTGGAAAGTATTATTGTAGTATTAAAATCAGAAATTATCGGTATGTGTAGTTCAGGCAAAAATACCTCTGCCCCTAGCCGGTATCCTAATTGCTGGTATTTATACTGTAAGCTTTCACATTCCCGAAACATCTAATTTTTTATTATAATTTTCAGTTTTCCTAAAGAATACAGAATACGAAAAAAAATGGGTTGATGCTTGTAATAGGCACGTCTCATGGGCATCTACAAGAACAAGTACTATTTGTTCCGTAAATTTTGAGCCGTCTCAGTTTCAGAAATTATCTAACAATAGAAGAAGATTTTATAGAATACAAGTTTGTTTTTTCCTCGCAATTGTGTTGAAAAACGTCGTATGCAACTCGTATGCATTGGTCATTACACACTCAGCTTCCTTACCGCGTTCGCTTGCGGCTCGCGCTTGCAATAATGCCTCGTATATAATGACCAACATAGCATACTCGTAACATAATGTACTATTACCTATTAAGTTCCACACATTTTGATTTTTTATTCCCCTTAAAATTTAACAATTCCCAGTATCATACGAGAAATCTAACTATATAATCTAACTATCGCTTTGTTAAAAATAATGTTTAAGGGTTTCTCCTTTCCATTATGATTATACGCGAAAGGGTCCACACAGTGATTTCTGAAAGTGAAAATATATAATAACACCTATTGTAAATACTTTTTTTTTTTTTTTTTTTGCCGTGTGGTGACGGCAGAGTAGAATACAATTGTCACCACCCCAAATCTCTCCCGTGGGTGTCGTACAAGGCGACTAAGGATAAATCAATGATGAGGAATGGGCAGCAGCGTTCCTCTTGTACCACCTAGCAATAGCAATATACTGCGACTTTTGTGCCCGATAAATGGCAATAGGCTCGCCACCTATTACATGGGACTTAACATAATTGGCGAAATGTGGGTGCTAGTTCACCTCTGCCTACCCCTTCGGGGATATAGGCGTGATTTATGTATGTATGTAAATACTTTTCAATGTAATAAGCTATTAAGTATAAATTTGTATTTGATTGATATAGCCTTCGAAATCTGTCAAAGTTTTAGACAGATTTCATATATGAGTGTCTTTGCAAAATCGAAAGAAGACTGATTGTAAAGTAAGCGTGTAAATCATCATTTAATTTTTAATAATGTAAGAATACTTACGCAAAATTAATGCATTCATTCATTGAACGAAACTGATTTATCAATATTGATATTCTCGTGCTGTCATGTTACTACTCACACGATGACATTCGTGTGTTTGAATAGAACGTTAACACACTATTTTAAGTATGTGTGCGTGAATTTAAAAAAAATTTATATTATTATGCATGTGTGCGTTTGTAAATACGCAAAAAGTTTTTGTTTCTGTGTGCTGCCATTCAGTGTAGTAGTAACCTCACCCCCCGCAAAAAATGGCAGAAAAATATGTACGAGAAATTGACTAATGGCTACTCCAGTCCTATTTACTTCGAGTTTTCACCCACTCATTATTTCATAAGACTACAGATAAAATATACACTAAAGACTTGGCTGTATGGGCTAGACCCTTTGCCTTTCCTAAAATATAGGGAGAATTTAAAACTAAACTAACTTTGACTGACTTTTTCTTTTTGTTTTGATTGTGAAATGTGAAACTCAGATTAAGTAAACATTACTCAGCCTACATAGGATTTCAGAGTTGTAAATAACAACATTTCACTATGATAAAGCGGCCAAAACCCGGGGACGATGAAGAAGACATACTCAAAATGCAAGAAGAGTTTCTCCGGGAGAAAAGTAAAAATCATAATCTCCAACCAGCTGCTCAAGTTACGAAGCTACCTCGTTCAGAGCCTGTAAAGAGAAGTAATACAAGTGACTCGGGCACCAGGAAACCTTCAAAATATGCGCAGTCCAAAGGGCTCCGTAACCACGAAGAGAAACGCGCTCGCACTGACCAAACATTAACCTCCTGCGTAGGGAATATCTTAGAGAAAAACATTGATGATACTGTTGCAATACGTGAGAACGATATTCAAGACGATATGGTATACTTTCCCAAAGTTATTCCTTCAGTCATGGGCCATATAGTGGAGAAAAATGTTGATAGCGCATTTGTCTATACAGATCTTCAAATCATGCCTTCTAAAGGCTTTCCTGTCGTAGCTAATCGCCACTCCGAAAAACTTAATAAGCCACCATATTCACAATCGACATGCATGAATTTTGAGGAGACTACATTGGGAGCTTCTTCCCATAGCGATATGGACGTTGATAACTGTAGTGTACCACTAAACTTACCCTCAAATAGCTTTGTTACATTGTCAAAAGATGCTGTTGATATTCACAATGATAATATTAAAATATTAAGCAAGATGACAGAGGAAGAAATTTTAGAGGAACAGCAAAAATTACTTACTAGTTTGGATCCAAAATTAGTGAAGTATTTGAGAGATAAAAGAAATCAATCCTACAAAGCAGTGAACAAACAAACAACAGTGGTGACACACAAAGACACAGACTCCGATACCAGTTTAATAAATGAGAACGATTCATTGTGGGAAAATGATATCTTATCACATCCACAGTTAACCAAGTGGATGCATTTTAATGCTTTGGAAATGGATAAGTTAGAATGGATGAAAGGTATCAAGGAGAGTCAAAAATTAAAGCCTGATGAGCCATTTGAAGCTCGATTTGATTTTAAGGGATATTTGTTACCATACACCCTGGAATACACAGAAGAAACTAAAACACTGTTCCATCATGGAGATGAACCCCACAGGCCAGGTTACTCCTTGTCAGAGTTGATAGAGTTGTCTCGTTCAACTGTCACTCAACAGAGAGTCATGGCCTTAAATACACTATCAGGGGTTCTCGACTACTACAAAATGGGCATCTACAAAAACATAATTGAAATACCATTGAGCAAACTGTTTTTCGTTATTAGGTATGCATTGGATGAAAATAAGGCTATAATTTTAGAACCTGCATTAAAAGCTATGAGAAACTTAATTTGTAACAGAATTGATGAAGCTTGCCTAGATGGTTTGATTGGTTTCGAAGAAGGCACCCAACAACCATGCTTGTACAATGATAAATCAGAAATCATGGAACTAGAGACTGACATGTCAGAAATAAAAGACTACCATTTAGCTGAAATTGATTTAATAGCATCTCTCTTAAGGACAAATATTTTACAGAGATTGTACTATATTTTGGAAATGTTAAAACCAAGTTTTAACTGTGTACAATATTCAATGCAAATATTAACAAGATTGGCCAGAGATTCAGTTGAAACTGCAATGTCAATAGTAGAAAATGGCAATTTAATGAAAACAATAGTTGGCAACTTTATGCCTGCTACAGCAATAAATTTTCCATTTAAACCAGACATTGTTTATAATGGAAAACCAATATTATCTGCAGTAAAACTCCTAAGAGTTTTATGCTTACAGTCTCCTGAAGTTAGTACTGCTTTATTTACCCAATATGATATTCTGAAACCAATATCAGAATATATAACTTCTGGTGTTGATGGAACTTATGGGTTAAGATTACAGATCGAAGCGCTATGTGCACTAACCAATTTACTGCAGTATAATGTAGGAATACAAGTTGCTGTCTCATTAAATCCTGTTGTTACTACAGCATTATACAAACATGTAAAGAGAACTGATATTCTACCTACCTCATCAATCATATCAGCCACCCATGCTGCTGTGGTGCTACAATTTGTAAATATATTTTTAAACTATGAACATTTGGAAAACTTAAATAAATATAAGGAACAAATATATCCACTGCTAAAAGAAGGAATTCAAAAATGGCTTTCACAACTGATACATTCTGAGAATTTTACCTGTGCTCATTTACGCCTCTTGTGCTCTGTTTTGGACTGTGGCAAAACTGTTTTGGTTAATGAAAATATCACAATGAAATTCTTAAATGATTTACTAAAAGAATTTGCTGTTTCAAAGGGCTTTAAAGTAATTCTCGCACATTTGGTATCTTCTTCAAATTTATTATCTGACATAGAAAACAGCAACCTTCACATGAATAATAATATCAAAAGTCTGGGTACTTCTGTTGTGGATAGGGAACAAAGAATTCTGCCTATATTGAATGAATCGTCCCCTATACCATTTTTGACATCACTTTTCAAATTGTTAAGTTTTATTAATGATAAACTTTTAACTCATTTATTTGTACATAATCTAACTTCATATTTGGAAACGTTAGCCAACAAAGTGCCTAATCTTTGTGATAACTGGTTCACTAGAATAGAGACAGATTTATTGTTTTATATCATTAAAGCATCAGTCCAGAGTGACACTCCAGAATCAAATAAAGATCTAATTTATTCAGTAGCACATAAATTGTGTTATATTTTAAGAATTGATAAGAAATATGAACTAGAATATATATTTCGAAATGTTGTATTCAATAAGCAATGGTTTACTGCAGAGAGACTTCTTAACCTTGTCTCTTTATCAAACACAGAAAACTTCTCAAATGTTTTATCCTCACTAGAAGATATTAGATTATGTTACAGTAAAGTTGTGAACTTAAATTTTAAGTCATCAGGGCCAAACGTAATGTTAGGCAAATGGCAGGAGCCAATTTTGCCTAGAGATTGGATATATTTGCCTATACTCGTACTGTATACTAAGAGCCAAGAAGAAAATAGTATGAAACCTAAAGTAGTGGGGGAACATGCTATGAAAGTAGCTGAACATGAGGCTAGTCAGAAAGAATTGATCATCAGCTGTAGTTTGGAATGGATAATATTTTACGAGACCTGCTTCCCAGACCTCATAAAAGACATAAATGTGACTGACAGATTTTGCAGAATAATGTGTATATTCCTCTGCGATAACTCTTTATTCCTTGATAATAACGTACGGCGGTTATTGCACAAGTGCACACAACTACTTTTCAAAAAAAGGACCGCTTTTGATTTTGACCAGCCGCTTATTGGTTTGAATAATTTTCAAGATTTGTATACACAGTTTTTGGAACAATTCCAGTCCGTCAGCTATGGAGATTACAATTTCGCAGCATGCGTTCTGGTACCTCTAGCTCAAAAGCACAATATTAAATGGCGCAAATTGTTATGGTCTGAGTACGCGGGTTGCCTTCGAGCGCTTGACTGCCCTGAAGATGTGCTCTGCTATGACATCAACGAATATTTTCATCCCGAAGAAACGGACGAGTCTCTAATAAAATCATATTTTCATGCTTTGTCAGGCAACTTGTTACGATCCGAGACCATCGCGTATAGAATAGCGAAACATCATACAGACATATATAAGCTGAGAAATAATATAAGTTCATAAAGAATAAAGCTTTAAACTATATGGTTTTGTTTTTGTATCATAATTAAGCAACATGGGTATTTTATGGACTTGATCCATAAAATACCCAACATCACATCGCACATGGTTACCAGAATCTAGGTACCTAAAATTATCCCGATTTTCAACTTCCATTATTTTTTCATTTCATTCAACAGTTCAATTTATTTAAGCAATTACCTAATTTATCCTGGCAAACGGCGAAAATTGGAACCACAAAAACTCCATAGATTTCTGTAACACTTTGTTCTCACCACTAGCGACACCCCCCAACTGCAAAGATAATATTGGTGGCACTGTAGTACCTACCTGGGTGTCGTTAAAGTGGCGAAGTCCTAGATTCAAAACAGAATGTTCCACACGTGAACAATAGTTTATTTTTGTGACTTTTTTGACAGACGAGGTAAAGTTTTTTCGATCAACCTCGTTTGTATAGGCCAGTCTGACTGTG
This sequence comes from Cataclysta lemnata, assembly GCA_963931975.1. Classification (NCBI taxonomy): domain Eukaryota; kingdom Metazoa; phylum Arthropoda; class Insecta; order Lepidoptera; family Crambidae; genus Cataclysta; species Cataclysta lemnata. The sequence continues at coordinate 683,129 of OZ008357.1, forward strand.
ACGGTCCTACACTACGCAAACATCGCACAGACCGAAACTAAGCGATGTTCGCTAAGGCCGGTCATTGGATGGGTGACCAAAAATTTATTTCCTCGAGTTCTTCCGTGCATCGAAAGGCACGTTAGGCCGTTGGTCGCGGCTGCATCTGCATTCGTTAATGTCCACCGATTCGCACTGGGACAGCGTGGTGGGTTTATTTGTTTGTGTAGTGCTACGACATAGTCGCTAAAACTTATCACCCGCAAAAGTAACCTTATCCTTTATACTGTTACAAAAAGAAAGGCTTGGAGGGGACAATATAAATCAAACCTTCGTCGATAAATGTACTAGGTACCTAACCTAACCAACACATTAAGAATGTTTCAATTTGAGTCAGTAGTTCCTGCGATTAGTGCGTTCAACCAAACAAATTCTTTAGCTTTATAATATTAGTACCTATAGATTCAAGATCGACTTTTGTACCCGATAAATGGCAATAGGCTCGCCACCTATTACATGGGACGTAACAAAATTGGCGAAACTTGGGTGCTAGTTCACCTCTGCCTACTCCTTCGGGGATATGGGCGTGATTTATGTATGTATGTGGATTCAAGATTTCATGTTGCGATAAAGAGCTCATAAAGAACTAAGTTTTCTAGTCTTGTAGTACCATTGAAATTTGTCAGCAGAACTGAAAAATTACAATCAAGCATGAAGATAGGAGATCGATAATGCTGTGACTTAGCGCACTCGGCCTACGATTACGTAAACTAAGCAATGTTCGCTAAGGCCGATCATTGGTGACCAAAAATTTATTATATCGAGTTCCTCCATGCTTCGGAAGTCGCGTCAAGCCATTGGTCCCGGCTGCATCTGCAGTCCTTAATACCCCCAATTCGCACTGGGCCATCAGCCAGTGCGGTGGGTTATGGCCCATTTGCCCATCCATAGGGAAGGCCTGTGCCCCAGCAGTGGTGATAATGATGATGATGTAAGTAGATAGAGGTATGAATTCTAGTTTTGGCTGGCAAGGTACCATATAGTACTACACATAATTTTGTCCGTACTTTTGATAATCCTTCCTAAGTTCAAATTATGATTAATCATAAAGTAGCCCAGTAGTAAGACAATAGGGGAAAAAAAGCAGGAGGAAATTGTACTCAACCTAAGGAAATAAGGGCTAATTTGTAACTATTAAAGAAAGACACCACTCACAATATCAAAACTTTAATATTAGTCTAAACTTATAATTGGTATTTCAAATCTGAGCTGGTTGTACCAACATACACACTTGGACTAAATCAACTTGATCACATAATCAAATCTTAAGATTAATAAACTTAAAAAATAATCAATGGTATTTCTTTTACCATAGGAAACAAGAAAATGGAATGAAATATTCTATTAATAAACTTATCGTCCTTCAATGTATGTAGACAATTCAATTTCTTCTGGCAGCTCTGTTATGTTGACATCAAACCGGTCTTGCACTTCATTAAGGATTTTGGCATCACCCTCATCAGAAACCATAGTAATAGCAAGCCCTTTGGTGCCAAATCTTCCAGCTCTCGCTACTCGATGCAGATAGGTGTCTGAATCTTCAGGCATATCATAATTAAATACAATATTGACTCTTTCAATATCCATTCCTCTACCAAACAGATTAGTTGCAACTAGGATTCTCTTCTGGAAATCCTTGAATTGCTGGTATCGAGACAGGCGCTCATCCTGGGTCATGTTTCTATGGATGCCAATGGCAGGGAAGTTCTGGTCAGTCAATAGCTGTGCCAGAGCTATACAACGCTGTACTGACTTCACAAATATGACTACTTGGTTGAACTCCAACACATCCAGCAATTCAAACAGTTTCTTATTCTTTTCGTTTTCTTTAAGCTTCACATAATGCTGCTGCAATCCATGCAATGTCAACTTGGCTTCGTCATCTACGTACACCTCCATGGGATCCTGCATAAATTTCTTGCACACTGGCCTTATTTCCTTGCTCAATGTAGCAGAGAACATCATGACTTGCTTGCTGTGAGGAGTATTTCTAAATATTTCCTGTACATCACGTCTCATGTCTAGAGATTCAAGCATCTTGTCACACTCGTCTAAAATAAAGTGTTTCAAATGTTTTAAATTCAATTTTTTACTATTCACTAAAGCTAATACCCTGCCTGGAGTCCCGACGACAATGTGGGGGCAGGCTGTCTTCAACACTTCCTCGTCCTTCTGAATAGGCATTCCACCAAAGAATACCGATACTCGTACACCTGACATGTATTTTGAGAATCTCTCGTACTCTTTGCTGATTTGAAAAGCCAGTTCTCTAGTATGGCACATAACTAACACGTAGACATGGTTGTCCGAAGGCTCCAGTTGCTGCAAAGTAGCCAAAACAAACACGGCTGTTTTGCCCATACCGGACTTGGCTTGACACAGGATATCCATACCCAGAACCGCTTGTGGAATACACTCATGTTGAACTTCAGACGGGTGTTCGAAGCCGCAGTCCACAATTGCTCTTAAAATTTCGGGTTTCAGTAGAAAATCTCTAAAACCGGAGCTGTGAATGGATACATAAGATCCCTTAACCTCTTTCTTTGGCGCCGAATCTGGTGGTCCCTCGGCGGTTTGCTGTTCTGTCTGCTCATCGTCGTCATCGTAATCCAGAAGCTCGTCGTTGTCAGCCATTATATTAAGGTAAAGGGAAAATTTAAAATCCCCTAATATAAGTTAGTGGTACGTGATTTATATGTTTTTAAAGGCAATATTTCACAAATTCACAATAAATGGCGTCCTTTCAGTTTCATTCATAGACTATACCAAAGAGTAATAGAGTGAGTGTTTGGCGCGTTTCGTGGTGTCAGTCAGATTTATTTTCACTAATTCAAAAATTGTTACAGAGTGGATTTTGTGCAGTAAAAGTGGTGTTATTTTGATGCACAAGCATCCGTGTTGATGTGCAATTATGCAGAATCATTGAAAATAAGTCTTGTGATGGTGTTTGATGTTGTGGTGAAAACCACATAAAAAGTGGTTTTGCTCACTTCATCAGTCACCATCATGAACTCTGTTACCATTCAATTCGCGCCAAGCACTCCCTAGATGCGTTAAAATGTGTGACACCCATATTTTAACGTAATATTCATTTCATTCATAATTTCATCCACTCATTATTTCATAAAACTACAGATAAAATATACACTAAAGACATGGCTGTATGGGCTAGACCCTTTGCCTTCCCTAAAATATAGGGAGAATTTAACAAAAAAAAAAGTAAGAGTATATAATACATCTTAGATTATATACCTGTAGATGGAGCCATATGACGTCATCAAAGTGTTGAAGTGAGATGGCTAGATATAAAACCTATGCAAAGAATAAAGAAAGAAGATGACATTTTTTGTCCCTGTCACCGTGGCCTGTTTTCAATGTTTGTCACAATGAACATTGTGACAAACAATAAAATCGTTGTGTCATTCAATCTGGCAAAGTTGCATTTTTATTAATTTATGAGTACTTAGATGTGTTTTAGGTGTTAAATTAAATAAATAATATAAGTGCAATGGTGGGCTGTGCTGTTTTGGGGTGTAAAAGTCGAAGTGAGCGAAATGTTTCCGGAATAACATTTCACGCGTAAGTATACAAAAACATCTTTCATTTGGATAGAAATCTCTTTAAAACAGTGAGTTTATAGTTTTTCCTGGTGTGATCCAACGCATTTAATTCTTAAATAATGCGCGTTTTTACATATTGTTTTAAAAATAGCTTGAAGACGATAAGAATTTCGGGTTGTCATGTAGTGAATTTCATTTACCCCGTTTTCCATTTTGGTGAATATTGTATTAAAAGTACTTGACCGTAATTCGAAGCTTATAAATGAGATAGGCATATCCGTTTCCCGTAGTCTTTACCATTTTAGTACTCTTTAGTGACGTTTTCCGTTGGCTCAGCAGACGGTGGCGCCATCTGTCGACTTATAAAGTAAGTGTGGCGCCATTTTTCCTCATTGGCGTTTTTGATTCCCGTAGCAGTAACACGGCTTACTCGCTTTCGTGTGAGATAAATTTTATTTTTAAAGAAAATTATAAAATTATATCGTGTAATAAGTTAAGTAAGTCAGTGAAGTGAATCCAAGAAAAATGTAAGTGCCTAAGCCTTTTAACAAAATTTAACGGTTTTTGCCGTTCGAAATTGTATATCAAGCAATAAGCCGTGTATGAATAAGGAATATTTCCAAATCATTCATTATAACATGCTTTATTACGGATGTGGAAAAGAAATTTGGGCAACTTTTTTGTTTCTACCCCCATGTTTCAATAAAGCCGATTCTTTGTTTTATTATACCTGATAAAGAAAAATGCAAAAGGTATTGGAACTACTGTATTATTTAGATTTATTCCAATTGCATTTATCAAAGAATTTTGTGAAATTTCGCGACAAACTTTTCTACAATGAAACTAGCTTTAACTGTGTAAATGTGAATTTAGTTATTTAACATTTTACAATTAAACAGTTTTGTGATAATAAATCATTCTCCAACAGATATTACAAGTATTAAGGATATATACTACAGGTAAAAAATAGTCCATAACAATTAAGAATTTTATTAATACAAGTATCTTTTCAGACTATGAGTGAATTGAATTCTGCGCCTTTTGATGGAAAGCCAGTGGCTGGCCCGAGTGGTGCGGGGCGCCGGCGCACGCGTAGCTTAAGCAGCAGCAGCAGCTCCAGCAGCGGCAACTCGAGCTCGTCCGCGGCGAGCACGGGGCACAAGCGGCGCCGCCATAAGAAAGGCAAAAGGAGCCGGCATTCGTTACGGCAGCTATCTAAGGAAATCTGTGAGTTACGCAATGCTATTTCTCGGCCCGCCGCCTATCCTATTGACGCGGGTGCTGACTCTCTATCTATTGGTTCGAGAGTCAGCGATGACCTCTATGAGGAAGGGTATGATGAGATTGTAGCCGACGCTCCCGAGGTATCGGGATATGATTTTACCTTTGATATCGAAACTAAATTACAAGAACCGTCTGTTCCTAAAGCCTCGAGTAATTTTCTTAAGATGCTAGCCGATGTGCAGCATTTTGGAAGTTCCGGTTGGTCCGAAGTGAGATACGCTGACACTCAGAAATATTATAACCACGCTCCTGGGTTTGTAGATCTCGAATGCAACGGTGAGATTCGACAATATGATTTCTTGCCCCATTTAGTCAAAGCCGATAAAGCGTACGCTGCCATCACGTATTGTGTTTTAAAACAGAAAGAATCATTACAAGAAAATATTCGGCAATTATTGGCATGGTCTAAGTCTGAAAAGAATCTTGATCATTTACATTCTAAAATTCAACAATTATTTATAAATGGAGACTTTCATAAAATTTCAAATGATCTCTTGCAATTAATCTGTGGACATCGATCAGAAATAATACAAGTACGCAGAGACTCAATTTTAAAAAGTGTAAAGGACCCTGTTTTAAAAAATTCACTTAGTAAGATACCCCCATCAAATACACATATTTTCGAATCTGACGCTTTGCAATCCGCGTTAGAGAAAGCAGGTGGCGTTCGTAAAGCTTTCTGGCCCCCGAAATCAGAGAATACACACATTAGATCTAATAAAAGCCATAGCCAGCCCTCGAGGGGAATAGGCATCAAAAAATTTATGGGCCCATCGACTGGGACCCAAATACCCTTCTCAACACCAGGTCCATCCAGGCCTATGTATAATAACTTACCACTCTCGAGGAGTATACATTATAATAATTTGTCGCACGATTACTTTCAAAGTAATACGGTTAACAACAAGACCAGGGGTTCCTTTCAGTACCGAGGCTCGAGGCCTCGGGGTTTACAAAGAGCAGAACGAGGACGAGCACCATCTGGTCATGCCTCTAGAGGTAGGTCTAAGCGACATGAGCAATGACTCGAGGTCATTTCAAGCCGGCCGGTTAGTTCATTATTACAAGACGTGGGAAAAAATGGGGGCGCCGGAAATAGTGCTAAGATTAATAAAGGGTTATCGCATTCCATTTGCTCGAAAACCACTGCTGTGCCTTCCAAATGTAAAAAACATGCGTCGAACACGTGTCTCAAAAGAAATGACAGAACTAATCCAAAAAATGAAAGCTCAAGGCATTCTAAGATCAGTAAGTTGGTCCCCCAGTTTCATTTCACCACTGTTTCTGGTTCCCAAGTCAGATGGATCTCTCCGGCCGATCTTCAATCTAAAGTCTTTGAACGAGTTCGTGAAGACCGAGCCATTTCATCTAATAAATATGTACCGGATTCCCGATTTTCTCCAACCCCGGGACTGGATGTGCAAGATAGATTTAAGTCAAGCGTACTTTCATCTCAAAATTGCGGAAGTACACAGATGTTTTCTCAGGTTAATTTACAACAAAGAATTACTGGAAATAACTTGTCTTCCTTTCGGGTTAAGCACTGCACCCAAAACCTTTTCCATTCTCACCAATTGGGTTGCTCAGATTCTGCGTCAAAGAAACATGCGGATTCTAGTATACTTGGACGATTTTTTGATTGCACATCAAGACCCTGCCGCTCTTCGCGAACACGTTCAAATAACTTTAGATACTCTCCGAATGCTCGGTTGGTGTGTCAACCTAGACAAATCAATAACATTGCCTCAAAAATGTCTTGTATATCTGGGAATCCTATGGAATCCATGGGACAATCTAAAGTCATTGCCAGAGGAAAAGATTCAGGCGCTTGTAAAAAAGATTCAACAACTTTTGAAACAAAAGAATGCGAAATTAAAATCGGTACAAAGTCTCGTGGGCGTACTGAACTTTGCCAGTTTTGTGGTACCACGAGGGCGATTACACCATCGTCATTTGCTAAGGTTCATGAATATCCTGCTAAGGAATCCCACAACAAAATATGTATTGCCCGAAACTGTTCAAATAGAATTGAAGTGGTGGATTCAGAACTCTCGTCTTCCAAGTGTGCTACACAGTCCTCCCCCTGCTCACTTTCTGGCAACAGACGCTTCGGATCTTGCTTGGGGTGCTCAACTAGACAACGTCCCTTTGAGCGGCACTTGGCGTCCAGAGGAGCAGAATCTACATTGCAATCAGAAAGAGATGCTAGCTATTTTACATGTGGTTCAAAATTGCTCACAAATACTGAGTCACAGCTCTGTGCTGATACAGTGCGACAACAAAGCCGTCGTAGCTCACCTACGAAAAGAGGGGGGGACGAAATCGATCGCGTTGATGGAACTAACTCGACGTTTGTTGAAATTACTAGACCAATATCAGATTTCATTCACCATTCATTATATTCCGGGCAAGTACAACAACAATGCCGATCATCTGTCCAGATATCGTCTCCCACCAGAATGGCATCTGTCACCGGACAGCCTGACAGCAGTATTCTTGAAGTGGGGAACTCCTCTAATAGATCTCTTTGCATCGGAGAAAGCTCACGTAGTCTACAATTACGTGTCCTTGAACCTAAACGATTCGAAAGCACTATTTCACGATGCGTTCAGCAAACCCTGGAACTACCCACTTGCCTGGATATTCCCTCCACCATTTCTGGTACCGAAAGTACTTTCCCACCTAAATCAATCGACGGGAGTTTTTCTGGTTGTAGTGCCCCGGTGGCAAAAAGTGTTCTGGAGAGCGGATCTCAAAGGGCGAGCCCTCGAAGCCCCGTTCATCCTGGGGAACTTGAAAACCAATCTAATCGACACATCGACGGGTCTGCCACCCCCCCACGTAGACGAAATCATTCTGGAAGTGTGGAGATGTGGGGGTGGACCGAAGAGGTAGAAAGCTGGAGTTCTAATCAAATATCCTTGCTAAAAAATTCATGGAGACCATCTACTATAAAGACTTATAAAATAGCATGGAATCGTTGGCTATTATGGACAAAATCAAACAAAGTTGATTTTAGAAAGCCTACCGGGCCTCAACTTGCCCAATTTTTAGCAGACTTGCATTTAGTTCACGGTTTATCCTATAATACTATTCTTCTACATAAATCTGTAGTTTCCACGCTCTGTAATGCAAATTCATCCAGCTTACTAAGTTCGCACGCTTTAGTTAAGCACATACTAAAATCAATCTCATTAAAAAATACGCAGAAAATTAAACCACCAATTTGGGATATTAATGAGCTAGCAAATCACTTATCCAATTATTTAATAGATACCAATAATTTGTTTCAAGTCTCTTGTCATACGGCTTGTCTGTTACTTCTATGTTCAGGCCGCCGTGTTCACGACTTAACTCTGCTTACTGTAGACCCTGAGCATTGTATTAGCTCTCAAGATAATATTGTTTTTTGGCCACAGTTTGGATCCAAAACGGATAATTGTGATTATAGGCAATCTGGATGGAGACTGATGACTAATAAAGACAATTTTAAATTGGACCCTATTTATTGGATAGAAAAAATGATTATCCTTCTGAAACAGCGACGTGAAACTGCTAATTCTCACTGTTTGTTTATGACAATTAGAGGTCCTTCTAAACCTGCTTCACGAACTGTCATAGCAGGCTGGATAAAAAATTTGATGAACAATGCTAACATCAATTTTAGTCCTGGAAGCATACGGTCAGCAGTAGCTTCAAAAAATTGGTTAAATTATCCCTTGGAAGAAATATTGGCACGTGGTAATTGGCGCTCTGCTAACACCTTCCAAAAATTTTATAGGCGTGAAATAATGACCTGTATAAATTCCAGTAATGTAACCAATTTATTCAATCCAATTGATTAATGTTAAGTAAACTTGATTTAACTATCCATATTCATTTTGTAATATACAAGCTATGTATGTATACCTTAATTGATTGTAACAATGATAAATAATAAAGTTTCTTATTTTAGGTTATATTTAGTAAAATAAATTTACGATCACATTGGCGTTTTCTTTATTTTTATAACATTTCCGTGTCTCACCAGGCGAAAACAAACATTTCTCATTTATAAGCTTCGAATTACGGTCAAGTACTTTTAATAGCAGCGTTTTCCCCTGAAAGAAAACGCATATTAAAATACTTACCTAATTCGAAGCTTACTTTTGAACGCTGCCTGGTGAATAAAAGCCAATGAGGAAAAATGGCGCCACACTTACTTTATAAGTCGACAGATGGCGCCACCGTCTGCTGAGCCAACGGAAAACGTCACTAAAGAGTACTAAAATGGTAAAGACTACGGGAAACGGATATGCCTATCTCATTTATAAGCTTCGAATTAGGTAAGTATTTTAATATGCGTTTTCTTTCAGGGGAAAACGCTGCTATTAACATTTTAGATTTCCTGCTAATAGTAATATCAATGCAAAATGGGCGGACGCTACAGGACGACAAAATTGGAAACCATCGAAATTTGCGAGGATTTGTTCGATTCATTTTAATAAGGAATCATTTTTAAACAAAAAAAAGAAAGTACAACTTAAACCCTATTCACTGCCTAAAAACCATATACATGTAAGTAAGTATACTACTTTTTATTTGTACTTAGTAAAATAAAGAAGCTTTGTGCGCTCCTGCAAATTATTTCAAATAAACTAAATTGCCCTGAATACTGTCTTGTTTCCTTTATCACCAATTGTAGGACACTTGCAGTTAATAGGATAATGCAATTAATGTGTGACATTTTGCTTGGAGGCAAAAAGGTTGAGCAAGTGAAAGAGTTTGTATCTAGATTTAGGAGGTGTATTTACGAGAGATGGAAAATGTGTCAGTTACATTGAGACTCGACTTTAAGAGCGGTTAGAAGATGTCTGAAAAGGCACGATTGGCTGTGCACGACGGTGTGCTGGTCCCAGCACTGATGTATACAAGTGAATTGGGTATTGGAGAATAGGCACGAAAGTAGAATTAATGCAATTGAAATGAGTGCCTTAAGGAATATGGCCGGTATAAAATTGAGTGACAGATTATACAATAGCGTGATAAGAGAGCGATGTGGTTGGAAAGAAGATATAGTGATAGGAATTAAAAAGGGATGCTTAAATGGCTCGGTCATGTAGAAAGGATGTTTGAAAGAAAATTGAAGAAAAATATATATCTGAAGTGAACGGAGATGTGGGACGAGCAAGGCCTAAGCGAACGAAGGAGCTAATGTGTATACTGTTTTACCGATATTTTGGGAAATTTTTGCGTAATAGTAACACTGACAATTTAAAAAAAATATATAGCTGTTTCATGAGTGGCCACGCGATGGCTCCATCTACAGGTATATAATCTAAGTAATACATGGACTATACGTTTCATTCACGACAGGAAGCGTCAGTGAGTCTACACAGATTACATAATGTCATAGACTATACAGCATAATGTCAGTCACTGACCAGTCACATTTTTTTAATGGCTTGGCTATTCCATCTTTTAAGTAAAATAAAAATATTGCCGTAAAATCAAATGATAACCGCCTTATTAATAAACACGGTTTAGGTATTAAATATATACTCGCTGTTTTGTATCTTTTCCTCGCATTCAAAATCATGTTTGTGAGACGAAGGCAAACTGCGGAATAGCTATTCTATATTTACTTCCAGTTTATTAATAAGACGGTAAATGTTTTTGTGTAAAATTAATAAATATTCCAAACGCATTGAATTTTATGCTTCAAGAAGACAAGGCTGTATGGGTTAAATTACGCTGTCGTCCAAAATAGGACAGAAAGTTTAAAAAATTGTCTTGTAAAACTTTTGGCGCGAAAGCTTTGTAATGACAGTTACTTTGACCTTTTGACAGTTTGCAGCTGTGGTGTATCAGATTTACGTTTCACCCTGTGTTCTTGAAAATAATCCCATCTCCAGCCCGAAAATAATGAAAAAATAACAATTTAGACCGCCTGAAGTTTTCAGAAGACGAAAATGTTTGTAGAAGACCTGAAAAATGATTTTTATAACGTTTTATTAGGAAACGTAAGTTGAAAAAAGTAGGTTACTTTGCGCTTTGTTTACAAGTATAACAGAAATTTATTTAATTTATTTATTTATTGCAGAGGGTACTATTGTTAGTGCATTACGACGTGGATGCGTTATGTACGTGTAAAATACTCCAGGAACTGTTTAAATGTGATAATATATCATACACCCTTGTGCCTGTCGGTGGGGTGTCAGAGTTGAAAACTGCTTACGAGGAGAACAACGAAGAAATTAAATATGTAGTGCTGGTGAACTGTGGCGGGACCATAGACCTTGTAGATATCTTGCAGCCAGATGAAGATGTAGTGTTTTTTGTGTTGGACTCCCATAAACCATCAGACATTTGCAATGTGTATAGTGATGGCCAGGTGAGTTTTTGAACACGCCATTGCATATTTAACATGTCTTCTTTCTGACCCGGTTGGTGCTGTACATTTCCTCTTTCATTAACATCAGATGTCATCAAGACATCCATTCCCTGTTAATTCATATCGTCCTTCACACTGGAAGGGTGCTATTGATGAATGAAAGTATAGACAAGTGACGGAAAAGACAGATTGTGCTCCAAGGTAATTGATGAGCACACAACCTAATAACCATACTGAGTAACTACCAGAGCCCTGTTTTATAAAGCTGCAAGTTACAATTCTACAAGTAAAAACTGGAAACACTGATCAAAATAATCCTAAACTTGTTATAATTGGTGTTTTTCAAAACTACAAGTAGCGATTACAATTTAACAAGCTACAAGTAAGACACTTATTGTTCAACCTATCTAAATCGAACAAGCGTTTTTCAAAACAATTGTTGATTACATGCTACAAGTCTGCAACTTGTTATAATTTTCTACAGGTCATTTGACGTGGATGATTTTAATTACAAGTCAGTGGATATTGACACAATTTTTCGTGTTTGTTTGTATAGTATTGGTAAATACATAGGTAATTAAGTTTTAGTTTCGTTTTTGGTAACTCGATTTAACGTAAAAATATGTTTATGTGATTACTTAACTTTATAACTAACATTTAAAGATCTAAAAATTATAGTTGTCTCTCTGGCCATAATAATAAAAATAGATATGGAAAACATAATATTTATCATAAAACAAGAAATTAGTGTCAAATACATTTTTTACTTATTATATAATTATGCAATTCTGGGATTCCTCATCGGGATCAGCAGAAATGAGTTTACTTCGTAGTTTAAAATATACGAATGAAACTTAGTGTTTGTTTGAATTTAAAATGATGTGATGGTCGGTCGGTCACACTGTCATATAAATCATTTTTTTTTAAATTTTAAGTGATGTCTGGTTTGAAATTGTAATCGAGATTTTCAACTTGTTGCTACAATTGTAGACTACAAGAGGTGTTTATAAAACGCATGCTACTTGTAATTTGACATTACAATCCATAGTTGCCAGTATCACTTGGGCCGTTTTATAAAGCTACAATTACTTGTAGCTTTATAAAACGGCCCAGTTATTAAATAATAAAAATACATATTTAAAATAATTATCTATTATAAAATTATATAGAATTATATTATAAAATTAAATATAATTAAGTTGTGAACTGAACTGCATGTTACCTCTTTCTATACAGGTGAGATTGGTGTATAAAGACATAGAAGAAAACATTCCAAACTTTGATGACATATTCAGGGATGATGAGGACGAGGTAAATTTTAACTTATATTTATATTGTATTACTAGTTGTGCCCCCAAAAGTTGTTTGCCCTTATTGCTTAGGGGTATAAAATATAGCCTACAACCCAACCTACAAAATATACACAAAAAGATTCATAAAAATCGGTCTAGACATTCCAGAGGTCTACGATAACAAACACTGTTCCACGAGATTTTTTTTTAGATAATAATGATAATTACAGTGTTACAGAAATTGAAGTGACCGGGTATGCTATTGCATTATAAAGAGTTTCCTTTAAATGTAGATTAAAAAAAAGAATTTGATGAAGAAGTGCATATTAATTTTGACTAAATTATCTATCTATGGGCTTTACATACGTTAACTCTTCTAAAAAGTATAGAAAGTAAAATATATTCACTAAAATATATCATCAGTTTCCCAAATGTATCTAAAATTACTATAAATAAACAATAAATATATCTCATTACATGTAAGGATTGATTTGTTGGTTTTAGGAAGAGGAACCAGTTGAGAAGGGACTGGAAGCCATGGAGGCGGCGATGGAGCGCCGTCGACAGAGACGTGAATGGGAGGAAAAACGCCACACACTGATGTTCAATTACACACAGTTCTCATATTATGGAAAACCTGTAAGTCCAGATCGTCAGGCGACGAAAGGAGCTAATTAAACTAAAATATAATGTAATGAAAGGACAAATGTACTACAACCTGGCACCATGCGAGCACTCTGTCAAGGTTTTAGTAGTAATCACCTTAAATATACATAGTCAAAATAAGAGAAGGTTCGGAGCACATTATCTTAAAGTTATCTGGCTGGTCTGTCGGCTATTCGAACAATTAGGTTTGTGACCTGGCAACCCTACTTACATCAATAGGGAAGGCCTGTGTCCAGCAGTCTTCTTCTCCTTGCCCTGTTCCCAGACTATCTGGGGTCGGCGCAGTATGTTTCTTTTCCATCCATATCGGTCAGACGTCGTCAAGCCATCCACTCCCTTTTGATTCATGTCATCCATCACACCATAAAGGTGCTAGTGATGGATGAATGTATAGAAAAGAGACGGAACGGACCATGTCGGGGGACAGTTGAACGGAGAGAGTGGTTGAAATGAGAACATTTCAATCACTCAAGGTTTTGGTTTTTCAGCCGGCCACCTGCCTGACACCAACCCTCTTTGGGTATGTTTCTCTTTGGGCCTGTGTCCCAGCAGTGGGGACATTAAAATGCTGGCTATGATGATGAAGATGATGAAATTGCCCCCTTAGAGCGCGTGCGTGGCCCTTGAGCTGTCGTGGCTGGCGTCCCGCTAAACTAGACACATATAACCACCAATTTTTTCAAATTTAGTTATCATTTTAGGTAAAGTAGACACATGAATGAGTCATCATGCCTTTTGGGTATAGTAGACAGACATATGAATGAGCCATCATGCCTGTAGGGCGCGTTCGTGGCGCTGGAGCTGTCTCTCTTTATTTAGGCTAACCTAGATGAGTCATCGCGCCTGTCCCTGTTGCCCCTAGAGCGCGTGCGTGGCCCTGGAGCTGTCCTGGCTGGCCTCCCGCTGCGGCCTGCCGCAGCTGTGGGCCGCCAGCGTGGCCGCGGCGTCCCACCAGGCGCTGCACCTGCGCGCCCCCGCGCAGTGCCTGTTGGACGCCGACATGCTGCACAGGCAGGTGGCCAGCGGCCAGTACGCGGATGCTTCTAACACGGTAAGACTATAGTCCGTGTTGTAAATAATTACACCGTGGTTTTATGAAATCGGTGGAAATAAGTACTGAAAGACTCTTTTTATTCACTTGTTTTTTCCTATGTTTTTAATTCACACATATGTCAAAAGTATAAAACTAATAAAAGTACAAAGGAGGCCGTAACAGTCCGACAAATTCGCGCGCGAGCCTCCTGCGGTAATAAAAAAATTGTGAGGATGTAAAAAATCATCTATAATATTTATCAAAAAAAAGCTTAAATTTCTTATATAGTCAAAAATCTTAAAAATTTACTTCTATCGCAATTGAGATCCATTATAAAAAAAATAACCTAAAGTAGGAACTTTTCTGCTTTAATTTATAAGAATATTATTTGCAACGATTCTTTTTTTTTATTGTGATTAAAAAGGCAAAACATAAACAAAATTGCCCGTCCTAAACTTTCATATTTTTTTTGCCATAAAAAATTTTTGTTCCAAGGGTGTGTCTTCGTCTGATGAAAAAAGATCAGAAGACGTGTTTTGGTGCCGACATTATATAGTTTCTACCACTAAATCCTCTTCACCGTCAATATCCGAGCCCGATCCTGAGTGTTCGCCCAGCACAAAATCTTTACCAATATTCGCATCAGCATCACTGTATTCTGATTTCTGGAAATCGTCATCTTTACTAAGTTCTTTCTCCACTTTAGGTTATTTGTATTGTTTTACGAAAACAATATAAATTATATTATTAAATAATCCCGCAAGGCCTACCAGGGGGCCTACCGCCTGACTCGATTGCTGATGATAGCTTTAAAGCAATTCATTGCTTACGGCTATCAATTTATCTAGCAACCATCTTGAATTTTTACGCGGTACGGATTTTCTTCAAAAAACATACAAAATCATTCGGTGACCATTCGTTCGTGGGTCGAACTATGCAATCGACCATAATGAAAAAAGTAGAGGCATTTTTGGACTGCAATGAGAACCAATCTCTCTATTCTTGAGGAGCTTGATTCGTAAGACATAATAAGAAAATAATACCTCATTAGGTGGTACCGAAAAGTACCGAATTTCCCGGATTCCCGGTACCAGAGTTAGCACAGTACAGGGAATTGAGTTTTGTCCACAGTACCGGTACTGCAACCCCTAGTTG